>CM076571.1:824228814-824461768 GCA_034641835.2 Pinus albicaulis
CTTCTTGATCAATTCAGGAGGCATAAATTATCCATTTAACTACATAAAATATTGAACTTTCTCATCATTTTCAAGACCCTACCGATACTTGACATTATTAGTTATTTTTTTTCTATGTATTATCTCAACCTCATATCTTAGCCGAGGATTTTGGGGAGGTTTAAAAGTACTGACAACCATTGCTAGAGAATAGCATTCATGTTCTTCTCTCTAGTTAGGAATTGTATATTAAAGGCTGAAAAAAGTTCTCCATGAGATAAAAAACTTCATTCCTGTAGGACCTCAATCTAGGATGAGTATTATGACATTGATCATTTATTTGTTTGGTTGTAATTTTTGAATCTAAAAAAAATGATAATTTTTCAATTTTTAGATTTCTTTTGGCTTGCAATCCTAGAATTAGAGCCTTGTATTCAATTAAATTATTTGTGATATCAAATTCTAGCTTGTATGAGAGATGAATCATCTCACCTTTTAGGGACAATAATAAAACATCTGCTCCATTTTTCTCTTTAGAATAGGCTCCATCAAAGTACATATTCCAGTTAGGGTTTTGTACTTCTTTTGGTTTTTTTATTGTTTGGATTTAGACTGCAATATCTTGAGCTATACAATTATCCTCTTATAATAAAAAGAAACCAAAATCTTTTTCTTAGCTATATATTGGATATTTACTAGAACTGTCTTGTTTAGTAACCATATTTACAAACCTGCATTTATACAATTTTATTTTTCTCGTCCAAACACCAAAATCATAGCATAATTAATATCTATCTTCATGGAATCTCCAAGATTCATTCCCCAAGACCAGGAAAAAAACATCCCAAATATAGTACAAATATCATATACAACCACTTTCATCACCAAAATTATGGCAAAAATATGGGCTAATGAGATGACCATATATTTAGTTATACTAATACACTTTACCCTCCTCGAGTCAAAGGAATATAATTATTTATATGATTTTGTGATTCGTAGACCCAAGTGCTCCGTCAAACTTAGAGGCATCAAATTGTGTGAAGCCCTAGAATCGAGCATATGGTTATGAAGCATCAACTCATGTACTGATAAAGTTATATAAAAAGGAGTGGTAGAGACTTTTTCTTCAACGTGTGGCCCAACCATCACCACAAACCTTTCCTCTTGCAAATTCACATTATCTTGATTTAATTAGAGAAATTTTGAGGTCTAAAATGGGCCTCCTAAGGAATATTATAAAATAATAGTGGAAATAATAAAATAAGATTAGATTATATCATCAAATTTTAGAGGGAAAAAAGAAAAAACTACTTTTTTAACTCATATTTTTAACTTATCTTTACTCAAATTTTGAGTGGGAGCAATCGTTGGATGCAGAAAAAGTTGAAAAAGTAGTTTTTATTTTAGTTATTTATTTATTTTTTTTACTTTTTTAGTCCAAAAATGGTGAATCATCCCCCATGGTTGACATCGTAGTCTTAAATCCTATTGGTTCTTATAAATTTTATTTTGGTTATACATTTCTGTTATGAGGCCCATTTGTGACCTCACAATTTCTCTAATGGGCGTTATATGCACTGGATTCAAGAAATTCACAATTTGTTTCTGATGGGTTGGGTGTCTTGCCAATTCTGCCAAAGATACATGTATCTTAAATTTCTCCAAATATCTCTCAATATTAAAAAAAATTCCTCCTCCCTCCATCTTTGATTGATCTTCTACCTCTTTAATTTCATGAACTACTTAGTTAATTAAAGTTTGTTGCTTTATTTGATTAGGTTGTCTATCCATATTTTTTTCCTTGATCTTGATGTCTCAACTTTTTAAATTGAGGTAGTATGGAAAGGTTGTTTTCCTTTATCATTACTTTTTTTTTGGGACCTATTGTTCTTGGATTTTATATTCCTATTATGTTCTTGACCATTTACTTGAATGAAGGTGATACTTATTCTGAAGCTCAACTTGCATCAAACTTTAAAATTTCTTACAATGTTCATCTATTTCATCTTTATTGATGGAAGTTTGAAATTATGAGCTTGCAGCTTCATATTCTACCTCTTCTTTATTAGACATTGTGGAATATTTATTTTCTTCCAGCTTTAGAGTTTCCTCCAAATTTTCATTAGGGGCACCTTCAATCATTAAAGGGGGTTGTACTCTATCTTCTTAGTATTTTTTTCTCAATTTGCAAGATCTAAAGAGGTCTCCTGAACTGAGGATTAAAATTTATGTTTCCTCCCAACTTTAACTGCCTTGGATGATTTTGTTTTTCAAGCTCCAACTTCACTACTTTATTTGAGAGGTTTCTAGTAATCTTAGGCATTTCATGAATCTTTTTCTCTTGCAAATAATTCCACTATCCTAAAGAATTAGATTTTTCCCATCGTTCCCTTTCTTCCTCTCTAAATTATTAGTTTTTTCCTTAAACTTTCCTCTTGCAGCCATATTTTCTGCCACTTCTAAATAATCAATTTGAATCTTGTCTAAAGTGTCATATTTCCTTTCTCTAAGGGTGAAGCCAAAGTTTGTAGCAAAAGCTCCTGCAAAAGAAACTTTAGCTATTATTGGCAAAGGATTAGCCTCTACTATAATTCCATTGTAGAGCTTGTTAAATATTTTAATAAATGAGGTAACATCTTCATTAGGCTTATTTTTAATATTATTGAACTCTGTCAGATAATAAACATGATATTTATTTTGACCCCACATACTTATAAATGAAGTTTCCAATTAATCCCATGTATTGATTGAATTTGCAGGAAGACTTGAAGCCAGTTCCTTGCCTCTCCATATAAATATTGGACAAAAGGTCTCATCACCATATCTATATATTTAACATTCATATTCTCAACAAATGAACAAAAAAATTCAACATTTTTCTTTGTTGTAAGGTCATCTTATATGAAATATCTAGGTAATAACTTTAGATAATCTTGTTGTAAGGAGTTTAACTATTGAAGCATATTAACACGGAGGTAACTGTTAGCTAAAAATCCTAGAAATACCATATTGATAAGTGGAGGAGGAATATTTATTACTACTCGTGTGGAAGATATAAGTGGTATCACATAAACATGAGCAACTTATGATATAACAAGAACTAGCTGTGATGTAGTTACTATTGAAATTTATTTTATGTCTTCAATGTTAGAGATAGATGGAAAAGAAAAAGACACAGATTCAAAGGACCTTTGTTCTAACACAGGCTCTGGAAAAGGGAAGTTAGGAGGTGGAAATTGTCCCTTAGAGAAATATGTGATTTTAGGAGAAAATTCAGGTTTGAGAGATATGGAGGTAATTTCACGAGGGGTGTATATTGTAGGAATTGACGTTACAAGAGACTACTTTTCTCTACAAATACTTTCAGAAAATAATATTTTAGGGTTAAATGCTTTTGGTTTTATTTATTGGGAAGTACTATAGTGGGTATGAGATCTTATTGACCTAATTTAGGAACAAAAGATTAATTTTGGTGAGAAATATCAGCCTTACAGTTTCTTTGCTCACCAATAAAAGAAATGTCAAGAAAAAAATAGGGAAAATATTCAATTTCGATCCCCGACAACTGCACCAATTTATTTTTTTGCCCTAGAGACTGTTCCTGGCTAAACGGGAACCTGTGCCTAGGATATCTCTTTCAAAATTAATTAAATTATTTTAAATTCTTTTCTCATAGACAACTTTATACTATATAAGGTAAAAAAAAATTTGGAGATAAAAACCCTTCGTTAGGTCCCCATAATACTAGTGTAGCCCCTTATTATTGTTAGTGTAGCTCCCTTATTTTTATTGTTGTGCCCTTACATTATTATTGCTATGTCAGATAGGATTATATTATGACCCCTTGGACTACTATATATAGAAATGATGTTTTGTCATTTGAATCATCCAAGAATTGTTCATTTATGTAAAGTGAAGGATTTTTCCCCCTTAAAGAGGCTGATTTCTAAGTTTTTGATCTATCTTTTCTTCTATTTTGTGAGTTGGGTTCATAACATTCGGTATCAGAGCTTCAAATTCTAGGGTTTCGCTGCTGCAAACAAGCCATCGTGGAAATGTCACTATAACTTTCTTTCTATGAAGCTTAAGAAGCTAAAAAAAAAATCCATTTGAGCTAAAATCTTGATGAACCTCATTCCTAAAGTTTAGACATTGTTTTGTAATACTGTCAGAGATATGATCTATGGAAGTTAGGTTTTTGCAAGCTCCTGAATTTCATCTCAAACAAGTGACCGAGGGAAAATTGTTATAAGTTTCATTTCAGGGATTGGATTCAAACTTTGTAAAAATTGGCCACAAGCTCATGGACTATAGTTTCTTTTGTATAAATTTCAGTGTCGAAGGATGAAACAGTGACACATGGCACAATTTACAAGTTCGCTCTACTGAACCAGTCCATAATTTGGTCATCGTGGGAGATTGTGCATAACTTTGACTTGAAGAATCCAAATCATGTCATACCTGTGGCATTGGAAATAAGACTTAGAGGGATACTTTAGGACGTAATTTCAGATCTTGGAGATCCAAAATTACAGAGTTACGACCGTTTCAAGATCAAGCTCCTAAAAGGAAGAAAAATGCGTGTTTTTTTTAAAACAAATTTGCATAACTTTTCTTTGAAAGATCAATTTGAAGTGATTACAAGGGTATATTGACGCATAGATATCAGTATTAAGTTCTAAAATGATTCCAAAAAATAATTCTACACACATTAAGCCATCATAAAACTCTAGTATAATACACGAGGAGGGAGAATTTCAACATGATATATCAAAATTACGAGACCAAGTTCAACAAATTTTTCTCTCACATAGAATAACGAAAAGTGAACTAAAAGGTGACATAGATGGTTTAAAATTAGACATGCAAGATAATATGGATGGGTTAAAGGACGGCATGAAAGGTATAGAATCTAAGATTGATGTTATAGAAGGTAACATGGAATATTTGAAGAAAGACATGGAAGGTTTGAAGGAAGGTTTGGAAATGTTGCTACAAGAAAAGCTTCCTAATGGCGAAAAGGTGGTAGAGGACACTCATGATGAGAACAAAAGAAATTTTAAGCATGATTTTATAAAATCTAATATTGGATTTAAGACCCACCATATTTGAAAGGTAGATATGAGGAAGCTTGATGACAAGGATCCGATAACATGGACACTACAAATGGAGCAATAATTTGAGCTCCATAATTTGAAAAACACACAAAAGGTATGCATTGCAACTTTATATTTAGAACAAAATCAGTTTGTATGGTATTGATGGCTATGTTCTCCTAAACCGCTGGTCACTTGGTCAATTTTTATAGAGGAAATGATAACACACAAAAGAGAAACACCTTCTTTAGCCAATTGATAAATATCAAACAAAAGGGTTCAATGATTGAGCACATTGAGGACTTCCAAAAATTGAATATAAGGGTCAATAATATTCTAGAGGAACATAGGATTTATGTATTCATAGGGACTCTAAAGGATAACTTCCAACATGAGGTTCACCTTTGTGAACCAGATACATTGGAGAAGGCATTCAGGTTGTCAAGAAAAAATGAAAGAAAAATTATGGCGATAAGGAAGCCTTCCACTGAAAAACTATAAATATGGAAGTGTTGCTACTCCTAGGCTTCCAAAACCTAGAAGTTTGACACCACAACAATTGGAAAAAAAAGAGCAAAAGGGCTTTGTTATAGTTGTGATAGAAAATACACTAAAGGTCATAAGTGTGCTAAGAAGAAATTATTTTACGTAGATTGTGAAAAGGAGGAAGAAAAGGTAGAAGGAACTTTAAAAGAACAGGATTTACACCATGAACCAACCCTAGAGGAAGAAGAAATGAATCTGACCATATCCTATAATTCATTGGTAGGAATTACCACTCTTCAAACTCTCAAAATATAAGGGAATATCAAGAATAAAAATGTAATAGTGCTCATTGATTCTGGTAGTACCCATAATTTTATTCATTGTAAGTAGCCAAGGAATTGAATTACTTCCTATACCCAACACCAGAGTGTCAAGTGATGGTTGCAAATGGAGGAACTATAAATTTCTTTGGAAAGTGTCATATTATCAAGCTAACCATGGCGGCATATGTATTGAATAGTCCAATTCTCTCCATTCCAATGGGTGGTGATGATGTTGTACTAGGAGTATCATGGTTACAATCTTTACAGACGATATATTTTAATTTTCAATAACTTTTCTTGATTTTTTTATGGAAGGAAAGGAAGTTGAATTATGGGGTATTGCAGGGAAGCCAGGAAAGATAATCATCTCTAATGTCATTACAAAGCTTCTCAAGAAAGAAGAATGAGGTGTAATTTCACAATTATGCTCACTAGAGGTTCAAACGTCAAAATAATCTATTTCTCCAGATCTCCAAAAAGTCTTAGCCAACCATTCCAAGGTTTTTGAGACTCCCAAAGGACTCCCACCTATTTATGATCATGATCATGCTATTCACTTGATTCCAGGAACTGTTTTTCCAAACATCAGGCCTTACAAATATCCTTATTCTCAAAAGAGTGATATTGAACATATGTTTGTAGAAATGATAGAGGATGGTATAATTCAACCTAGTCAAAGTTCTTTCTCTACTCTAGTAGTATTGGTCCAGAAGAATGATGGATCATTTCATATGTGTCCATATTATAGGGAGCTCAACAAGCTCACTATTAAAGACAAATTTCCCATCCTCGTCATTGATGAATTATTGCATGAATTACATGGAGAGATTTACTTCACCATGTTGGATCTTCATTCTGGATATCATCAAATTGGAATGTAGACTCAAGACATTTCAAAAACATCATTCAGAAGTCATGAGGGTTATTATGAATTTGGTCATGCCTTTTGGCCTTCTTAATGCACATTACACATTTCAAGTTTTGAACAATTCCATTTTCAAATCCTCCTTGTAAAATTTGTATTAGTATTTTTTGATTATATACTAATCTATAATAATTATTGGAAGGATCATGTTCAACATGTTGGCAGGGTGCTCAAAATATTGGAGGATAAAGAAGTATATGCAAAGACCTCCAAATGTTTCTATGGAGTAAAAGAGGTAGAATATTTGGGTCATATTGTATCTCATGAGGGTGTTAAGATTGACCCTAAAATTATTAAATCCATTAAGGAATGGAAAATCCCCACAACCATAAAGCATCTTTGAGGATTTCTAGGGTTAACATGGTATTATCGTGAGTTTGTTAAGAATTATGGGAGAATATAGGCACCTCTAACATCATTAGTGAAGAAAGGTGCATTTTCTTGGAATCCAAAAGAAACTAAGTTCCTTGAACACATTAAAGAGGAAATGTGCCAAGCACTGGTCTTAGCTATTGTAGACTTTAAAAAAAAATTATTGTGGAATGTGATGCCTTAAGAAATGGAAATGGTGTAGTCTTCATGCAAGAAGGAAGACCCATTGCTTTTGAAAGTTGTCCAAACAAGGGAAAGTATTTACAAAAACCTATTTATGAGAAGGAAATGTTGGAAATAATACATGCACTAAAGCAATGGTGGCCTTACCTAATGGGAAGACACTTCAAGGTAAAAACATATCATGATAGTCTTAAATACTTTTTGGAACAAATATTATATTCATAAGAGTAGCAAAAATGGGTCACAAAGATATTGGGTTATGACTTTGAAATCATATATAAAAATGGGAAGAAAAATGTTGTTGCAGATACACTCTCAAGAAATGATGAGGATGTGGAAGCATTGTTTTCTTCCATTTCTATTATCGAACCTGAGTGGATAACTGAAGAAAGGTATGAATGATATAACGATGAAGAGGTGTGGACACTCATTCAAAATTTGCAGCAATATCCCAATACATCTGTAACATTAGTTGGAAAAATGATTCATTATGGTACAAATATCGCTTATATCTTTGTAAAACTTCCTAACTCAAACAAAATATTCTTTTGGAACTACACACCTCTCCCTTAGGAGGGCACTTGGGATTTTTAAAAAATTACCACAAGGTCAAGAAGGATTTTTTTTGGGATGGAATTAAATCTGATATTCAAAAGTTTGTGGCGTAATGTTTGGTTTTCCAACAAAATAAAGTTGAGACAATTAAGACCTCGGGTATGTTACAACCTTTATCCATTCCAAGTCAATGTTGGGAGGATGTTTCAATGGATTTTATCATAGGTTTACTGAAGTCCGAAGGAAAGACTATCATCATGGGGATAGTTGATAGACTTAACAAGTATGCACACTTTTGTGCATTCTTTCATCCATTTAAACCCATGACAGTTTCTACTACATTTATGGAAAAATTAAAATGCTACATGGAAATCCAAATATTATTGTAAGAGAAAGAGATCCCATTTTTACAGGAAATTTTTTGATGTAATTATTTTCTTGTTTGGGTACTCAATTATCTCATATCTCATCATATCATCCTCAATATGATGGTCATACGGAGATAGTGAACAAATGTTTGGAAGGACATCTTAGTTTCTTTGTATCTTATAAACAAACACAATGTGTCAAGTGGTTACCTCTGGCTAAATGGTGGTATAACACTTCCTTCCATACTGCAGTATAAATTACCACATTTATGGCACTTTATGGATATCATCCACCATCCACCACATCATCTTTAAGAGAAAATTTGTAAGGTTCAAGCAGTGTAAGAGCACATCGAGTACCAACAATAATTTATCCAACTCTTAAAGGATAACCTCACTTTGGTGCAAAATCGAATGAAACAACAAGCATATCAACATCACATCGAAAGAAGTTTTGATGTAGGCAATTGGGTATTTTTACGCCTACAACCATACAAACAAATGTCCCTAAAGGAAGCTAACAAGGATAATAAATTATCACCAAAGTATTATGGTCCTTACAAGGTGTTGCAAAAGATTGGCACTATGGAATACAAATTAGAGCTTCTTGCGTCTTCCAAGGTGCACCCGATTTTCCATGTTTTATGCTTAAAGAAGGTTATAGGTGACAATCTCCCAGTTCAAACAATATTTCCAGAACTTGACGAGGAAGGAAAAATCATATTGGAACCTAAAGCAATCATGGAAAAAAGAACTTGAAAGCTATGAAATCAATTAATTCTAGAATATCTCATCAAGTGGAAGAACTTACCGCTGAATATTCGACATGGGAGGATGAGAATTTTATACAGAAGCAACCAAAACTAGTGAAGTGTTGATAACAACACTTTTTTGAAAGAGAGCGACATGTTAGATCCCTATAATACTAGTGTAGCCCCTTATTATTGTTAGTGTAGCTCCCTTATTGTTATTGATGTGCCCATGCAGACCCCATATTGTTATCATTGTGCCACAGAGAAGCCCACTATTTTTATTGTTGTGTCCTTACATTATTATTGTTATGTTAGCTAGGTTTATATTATGACCTCTTGGACTTTTATATATAGAAAGGAGGTTTTTTCATTTGAATCATCCAATATTTTTACATTTATGTAATTTAAAGGAGGTTGCCTCCTTGAAGAGGTTGATTTCTTAGTTGTTCATCTATGTTTTCTTCTATTTTGTGAGATGGGTTCATAACATCCTTTTTAAAGTTGGAAAAATATAAATGCTCACAACTTTTATAGTTATAGAGTGGTGAGAAGAAAACAACAAGAAGAGGATTTAATATGTTGGGCTATGAAGAATCCCATATCTAAACTCTAGTTGAAACTTTAGACGGAATGTAGAAGAAAATGCAGTGATAAAGCAGTGGAGCACTATTTAAGGTGTTTAGATTTAAAACTCATAGATATCTCTACAACCATAAATAAATCTTCTTATTTTAAGAGAAAAAAAATACTATTACATAGTACTTCAATTAGAAGAAAAAATAGATAGAATTTTCACAAAAAGAAAGAACACATACTATAGCTCATCAATACTAGAATAAAATTCTGATGAACTTTATTAATCTCCAAAGATAGCGTGATCATTACAAAAAATTTACTTGTAAAATTTCTTTGAGGAAAAATAGTGAAATCCCTCTCGTGTGGTTCCCTTGTATTTTTAAATAAAATTACACAAAGAACAATTAAGAATAATTGTCAAAAAATTTCTAATTACTTAATTTCCTTTTAATTAAAAATAAATAAATAAATTATACAATGCTTACCAAATAAAGTCTTCATTTATGAATTTTCATGTGACTAGTGAAACCTTGACCTTGTGACTCGATGCATGGTTCCACAACTTCAACAGCTACATGCTTGATCAAGTTATCACATATTTTCCAGATAACTTCATCAAGAATGGTACACTAGATCATATTTTGAAAGGCAACCTTCAAAACTGTCAACTTAGTATAATTTGGTGTTGAATCAAGCAATGTCTTCATCGACCAAAGTAATTGAAAGTCTCTTTGTATAAAATTAACTATTGCCATTCCTTTCAGTACTATAGTCTTCTCGAAGGGTGGATCATAATTTTCACTTGGATGTTATTAATTATTTTTCATAGACTTCCAAGGAAAAAAACAACCTTGCTAATTTCAATAACTTGGTAGACCAACTCTTATTCTCTTATCATATTTTGAATCAAACAAATATACATACTTCTTTACAGTTTCCAGTTTGTTTTCATTGTGAATATGCAGAAATTTCTTCTCGATTAAAGATACTAATTTCCATTATTACTGTTGTTATGTAAAAAATGTACATTTCTTTTAATTTTGTTCTAAACGTTTTATTTAAAAACTTGATGATATTCCTGACCTTCTGAGTTTTCTTTTGCACTTGCTCTTTACATGAAGTCATAGTCATTTGAATTTATCTGATAATCTCTTCCCTTGACAACTATTTGAAAATATCCCCCGGTGGAGAAAGCCCGAGGAATTATCTCATCCCAAATAATTTTTCCGGCCTCAATCAAAGACATATTGCCTTTTAATTTATTCTTTAATTCCTTAATATCCTCCAAAGTTGATTTATATTTTTGAACCATTTGATCATTTTCTAGTTTTTTCTGAATTTAATTTCCTCTCTTTAACAATCAATTCAACTTGATACAAGGATAAATTATGCCAGATATTCTTCACTTCAACTTCTAATAGTGTGAGTTCAGTCATTACATTTGTCAATTTATCTCACGGATATTCTAACTCACTGGTTGCCACAATTGGGCATACATGGCTCTTAATAGTTTTCTCTAGATCATTGACTTTCTCCTTGAGGGATATTACCCATTTGTTCCTATCCATCAACTCAGTAATTAATTTCTCATTTTCTTTCTACACACAGGTCCGATATTTTAGTTGTTTGGACATGCTCTGTTACAGGCATCTTTAACTTTTGTATTAATGATTTCATCTCTGACTTTGTGCTTTGTATCAGAGTTTTGATTTCCTCTCTGTCATCTATTTAAATCCCCAACTTGATAATCAAGTTATTTAATCCTTCATTTTATAAACATAAATCTTTGGAATTGGCTTTCTCTTTCTTGATTTTGTTTGAAGCCTTCTCCAAGATTTTTTCATCCCTGTTAATTGTTAATGAGTTTTTACATAAATAAACGTACAACATCTCTCCTTCTTGCTTATGTAGACTTGATCATGCAAAGGAATATAAAATACATTTAGAGACAAATCAACTATTTTGAATTCAAAACCTCAAGGCACTGATTGAACTATAGGATGTAAAACAGAGAGTTTCAATTGATTCCTTTCCAAATACATTACTGAGAGTAGTCTTTTTTCTTAATCAGAGGGAGTTTCTTTCATAGCTAACTCAGACATCATATCATTATTTACCTTATGGCTTATTTGTTCAATTGCTTGATAACTCTTCAATTCTACATTCATGATAGAGGAATATCTTTTATTTGTAGGCTTTGCTAGTACTGTAGAGCTTGAAGGAGTGGTAAGCTCAAGATTTCCCAAGTGCATCGGAAAACTAGGGTGACTGGAGGATTGTTCTCTTATCTTTATTTGAATTTATCCTTCATATCCAATCTACACTTTTCACTTTTTCTGTGATTGGGCATCTTCCATTTCAACATCTATTGTTTCAATAATGTCCCTTTTTAAACTTTTCTCTTTCACTCAAAAAGTCTCAACATTTATCTCTGGTTGCAATGTGTTGACTAACCAAGTTTCTTGATTGGACATATTTTCAATTTCAAGTCTGTTTTTATGCGAATATGTTGTAGAGTTGGTGCCCACCATTCTGTCAGAAATCACATGATAGGGGTCATGCTTCCACTTCTCTCCTAGTTCAAATTTAAACCCCTTCATCATATCTTCAACCTGAGTAAGAGCTTGTTTGGCATTCACTATGAAAGGGCCTACAACATTCTCCAATTTGAACATATATCCTATGTGTCTGGGAACAAAATGGACTTGATCCACATGAAGACTTTTCCGTATGAGCTCCAGATAAAATATCCTCATAAGCATGAAACCGACAAATAGTAAGGTTGCACCTCTAGTTCATATAACCTTATCTTTATGTGTCTCTCAAAGATATACTTACCCCCAACCCTGGTATACTTAATGAGTTGTAGCAACTGCTTTTGATGCGGTAAAATACTTGGTGGATGTGCATTGTTCAAGATGGTATAAACAATAGCCATAAACATAGATAGGAACTAGGAAAAACCTTCATTACAAGGTTTCTTCTTGACAACATGAACCCATTTGATTGAGTGGTCGGAAATTGTTATCTTAATAAAATTAATAATAATAACTTAAAAGAAGAAATTAAAATTATAAATATAATTTTAAATTAAAATTAAAATTAATTTAAAATAAAATATAAATTAAATATAAATTAAATTAAATTAAATTGAATTATTAAATTTAAAATTAAATTAAAAAATGGAAAGATATGTAAATTATATCAAATCAAATCAAATTATAATTAATATCTAATATTAATTAAGCATAAACATTTCTATCTCCCTTCTAATCCTAAAATATGTCTGCTTTACAATTGATTTTTTTTTTAATTTATTAATATAATTAAATTAGATTTAATATATTAATATTTCAAATTAGATTTAATATATTGATATGTTCAAATTAAATTTAATATATTAATAAAATTAAATTAAAAATTAAAAATTACAATTTAATAAGAAACATTAACTTCATGTTAATATAAATTTCAATTTAATAAATATTTACTTCATCTTTAAATGAAACATATTTATATAATTTAGAATCAATATAATAAAACATTAAAATCAAAGTATTATAGATAAAGCTTTTAAATTAATTAATTATTTATTTAATCATTTCCTATAGCATTATTCTTTGTCGATCAATTCTTTCTCTTTTCATTCATATTTATAACTCTCCTTCTTTGTTGCTCTTCCTCGACCTTTGTCCTCATGATGGGTCTCGTTGTAGACTAGAAACGTCAACATTCAAGCATGTCTACAGTGGAGCCATTTCCGACCACTCAATCAAAGAATCTACCCCACAGATATATGCAAACCTTAACATTAACCCATTCAAGCACATACCTCCTTTTTTTCTAAGCATCAAATATACTTATACCGAAATAATCAAATTGATCAACATGGGCATACAAGAACAAATAGACTAGGATAGAAAAATGTTTGAAATAGCTAATAAATTGAAAATTGTTTAATTGAAATTTAATTGATTCAACTAGATAGGATAGAATGTCAAGGAAAATATCTAGGTTTAGCATAAGACTCAAGAACCATAGGGCCTATATTTTACCTTTCTTGTATCATCTTCACCCAATAATCACAAAATGGTGTGCATCTTCAAAAGACAAAGAGATGGGGTGAGTTACAGCGGCTGGAGGGATTTGAGAACTCAGAGGTAAAATTTTCTTGAATAAACTCTATTTATTTTCATCTAAGAGCTTAGAAAAATCTATTTGTATTGTGGTATTATTAAATTTATTAGGGAATTTCTTTGAAGGGAAATTGAAATAATTATGAATGAGCTTAGGTATGATTCCAAGATTTTCTCCCTTGAGAAGAAAATAATACAATTTCTTTGAGATATAAATGAAGACACTAGCGAGGATATAAAATTAGGAAAATAATATATAAAGGGGGCTATAATTTATTACATTCCATATAATATCACCCTAGATGTGTCCTTTCCACTAAAGAAACCATAACACTCAAAACGAACATTTTATAGATCAAAAGGGAAAAAGATGTCATGCATTTCAACCTCTATATCCATGAGGGGGTGCTTGGGTGGAATGGTTAACAATATGGGACTTCGGATATTTCTAGTCTTAAACAATATTAAACAATATGATGGAAAGCTATTTCTAGGCTTACAATATTCTCATTGAAATATTATAAAAGATAACTTTCATGAGTAATGCTCTTTCCACTGTTATTATATATATTTTACCAACAAGGCTCTCTATGTGAGACTAACAAAAATTGATAAAACACATGAACATGTAAAGAGACTGATAAAAACTCATAACAACAAGAGGAATTGCAAGCTGCAACTGAAGATAATAAGATATGGAAACACAAGTGGAAATTTACAATACACACATCAGATGGTAACAAGTCCTTGGAAGTTTCTATCTATTTCATTCATTAGAAAGAGTACCGATCATATGAGTTAAGATTCTAAGACCACGAACCTTTACTTAATAGTAGTTTTTCACATATACACAAAAATATAAAACTGTAATCCCCACAAAAGGAGTAAATATGTTCCTAAAATTTATTACCATATCGTGCAAGAGATGAGGCTTATCCAAAAACTTTAATACAAAGTGCTATGACATAATCAAAATAAACAGCATCAAGTCCAACAATTCGAAGTGGTTGTATGATGTGGAATTCTATAGGAAGACTCCTCCTCTGTTCTGGTGCAACCAACTCGACAAAAAGTGTAAACAACAGTGAAAGTGACATGTGGTTGTTCCTTGAATGCTACCTGGTGCCTCATGAAAATGTGCTAGTGCTGAGAGTAATGGTAGAAATCTGTTTCAGAGAAAATATGCTGATGCTCCTTTACTTTGGTTACTTTTTTTTTGTCATAGGGATGGAGGTGGGCTAAAATAGATATCGAAGTTTCATTTTATTAGAAGGAGATATTATTAGATGAGCAGAAGGAGAAAACATCTTTATACATATATCACAATCGCAGATTGGGGTTGGAATGTTTAAACATAAGACACAAGCAGGAGGGAATGCAATTTGTGATGGGGGTGATGATGTGGACCAGGAGGTGGGGCCTAGACAATACCATAAATCACGAATAGGGAGTTCTGTTAAGAGAAATGGGAGGTAAGTGTTAAAACGTGCGAAGCCCGATGTGCAATGAACATAGGGTGATGTGGCAGGACAGAGATGGCATCCATTTAATACTACAAATAAAAAATTGGGAGTTTTGTTATGAGGAATGGGAGTTAAGTGTCAAAACTTGTGATGTGCTATGTGCGATGAGGATGGAGGTGATGTGGCATGACAGATGGTGGGGTCCATTTAATACCACAAATCGCAAATCGTGAGTTTTGTTATGAGGAACGGGAGTTGAGTGTTAAAACTTGTGAAGTGCGATGTGCGATGAGGACAGAGGTGACATGACATGACAGACAATGGGGCCCATTTAATATAGAAAATTGCAAATCGGGAGTTTTGTTTTGAGAAATGGGAGGTAAGTTTTAAAACTAGCGAAGTGCGATGAGGATAGAGGTGACGTGGCATGACAGACGGCGGGGCCCATTTACATCAAAATCAGGGAATTGGGAGTTTTTTTATTCTGAATAACGAGAGGTAAAGGTTAAGACTCGCGAATTGCGATGTGTGATGAGACAAGAGTTGTTGTGGTAGGGAATGGTCTCACTTTAATATCGCAATCGGGGGTTTTGTAGGAGATGGAAATTGTAACATGAACGAAAGTTAAAACTGTGATAATCCTATTGCGATGAAAGGGTAAGGGGTCTACAATGATTAAGTGTGGTAAGTTATATCATATAATATATAATATTACAAAGGTTTGTTGTGGTGCGGGTGGAGCTGCTTTTTAACTATAAAAATGGATTTAATAGTTAAAAAGGGGTTTCGAAAGAAATGAAACGCTGTACTTTGGGTTTTTTGGAAAAATGAAAGGTAAAAGAGGGGAAATGAAATGAATGAAGGTAGAAATGAAATTTTCTCACCATTATACTTTGGCAACGACACTTTCATCTTACAACTGAACTGAAAAGGAAGATCTATTCCTTAGAGAATGATGACTAGAATTCAAAAAATATTTGAAAAATTACAGTACTAACAGTGGCTCCTATTGGGGATGAAGTCCTCACTGTGAGGCTTCAAGGACTGTAGAATCAGTGCCTTAAAAAAATCTTTAAGCTCAAAATACTTCTTGGAAACTATGACTAGGACTAACCATTGACTGACTGTACTCAAGATTGATCATATATATAGACATAAGTACCATTGGGCATGGAGTTTTATTGACACATCACACGGGATATTTACAATGGAATGAGTCAACTAACTTACTAAACAAACAAATTCTTGAGAAAATTACCGTTGACTGGGCCTCCAATCAGCTGGTCATCATCCAAATGTTTGAGCAAAACAGTATTGTTTTCCAAAATTTCAGCAATTCTAAATGGTCCAAACCATAAATTGTCAAACTTACCATGTTTTCCATGGTATTCTTTCCTGGCATCCCAGCGTGGCACCAAATCATTCCCCTGGAATAACTGCTGATTTTCTCTTTTGTCAAAAACAGATTTGACTTTAGTCTGATACTCATATGTTTTATCTATTAGTGATTCTCTGATTTGGTATGCCTCTATTAATTCCAACATTCTCCTTTGGATTGGATTTTCATCATCAACTTCATCTTGCAATAACTTCATCACAGGAAGAGATAATTTCAAAGGAATTACATTATTAGTACCATATAGAACCTGAAATGGAGACATTCCAATTGATTTTTTACCACTTACCCTATCTTCCCAAAGAGCATGTACGAGCTGAGTGTCCCAATTTCTCTTATTTTCAGGTAGCATTTTCTTAATGATCCTCGCCAAAATTTTATTGGATGACTCGGATAATCTATTAAATTGAGGGTAATAAGGCATGGAATGAGTCAATTCAATTCCATATTGTTGACAAAATTTGTACATATTAGTAGAGTTAAAGGCCATTACATTATTAGTTACTAACTTCCGTGGACAACCAAATCTTGACATAATGTTTTCCAACTGAAATTTGATAATCACCGTATCAGTAGCATTCCCAGTTGGTACAACTTCAATCCATTTAGTAAAATATTTTGTAGCTATGAGAATCAATCTATGTTGTCCTGATGAAGGTGGATGAATTTCACCGATGAAGTCTAACCACCACTGCTGGAAAGGAACATCTGCTGAAATAGGAATAAGAGGTAATGGTAGGAATTTTTGTTTACTAGAAAATTTCTAGCATTCGACACAACTCCTGACTTTGGAAAAAACATCAGAGAAAATATTTGGCCAATAATAGCCAGCTCTTAAGATTTTGTTTGTAGTGGTTTTCCAATACAAATTCCCTCCACACACTCCTGCATGTATCTCTGTCATAATCTCTTGGGATTCAACTTCATCTACACATCTTAATAACACTCCAACAAGGTCCTTCCAATAAGGATGGTATTCCAAAATGAAATACTTAACAACTCTCAATTTGAAATCTCTCCTCCTTGACTTCTCCATTTCAGGGGGACAATTGAAATTTAACAAAAAATATACTATATCCTTGTACCAATATAAATGAAATATTTCAAGATTATTAGAAATACCTTCTCCATCTTCTCCTTAAGTTGCCTCTACCTTCAGATTTAAAGCCTTGCAGTTAGATTCAACCATCAAGTGAGTCGAGCCTTGACCTTTTATCAATTTAGTTGGTCTAATATCAATATCAAATTCCAAAATTTTGGTCAGCCATCGTCCCCTTCTGCCATATGTACCTAGCTACAACAAAACATCTTTAATAGTGATATTGGGCACAAAATAAACTATTTTTATTGGAGAACATAAACTCGGAAATACTTCAAAGCCTCAACTAGTGCATATGCTTGTTTTTCAGTCATATTGTACTTTAATTCAACATCCCTTAAAGCATGACTGAAAAATGAAATAAGCTGCTCTCAAACTTCTTTTTTCTTCTGTAACAAGACAACTACAACTGTTTCTTCTAAAGCATATGAAAAAATCAGAAAAACTTTTTCAAAATTAGGACTAATCAAAACTAGAGCTTCAGTCAAGGCATACTTGATTACTAAAAAATAATTCTTTTCTTTCTCTTGCCATTTAAATTTTGCATCTTTTTTTAGCAAGATATTTATGTGTTTGATCAACTCTACAAAGTTAGGAACAAAATGTCTCATAAAATTGATTTTCCCTAAAAATGAATGAAATTATTTTTTATTCCTTGGCCGCAAACCAGTCTTTTGAATATCTTCTACTCTTCCTGGATCAATATAGATGCCACTTTCTGTTACAATAAGTCCCAATAATTTCCCTTCTTGGACAAAAAAGGATGACACTTTTGAGTTCAAGGACAAACCAAACTTTCTGCATTTGTCAAAAACTTGTTTCAAATGTTTCAAGTGGTCTTCATCAGATTTTGAATAGACTATGATGTCATCCAAATAGATGACTACAATTCTATCTTTAGGCAATATCCATTTCCCACAGAAAAGTTATGCCTACATTCATAAGACCAAATGGCATTTTTTTGTACATGAATGTACCCCAAGGTGTGTTAAATGACGTCTTTTCTCTATCTTGCCTATCAACTGAAATCTGATTATATCATGGAAAGCCATCAATCATTGGAAATCTTTTGGATCCTACAACCTTCTGCAAAATATAATCCATCTTGGGCAGTGGATAGTTATCTTTCAATGAACACCAGTCCAGTTTGTGACAATCGACACAAATTCTTATCTCTCCATTCTTTTTCTGAATCGAGACTATATTAACTACCCAGTTAGAAAATATCAAAGGAAAAATTATCTTTACTTCTCACAATTTTTTTATTTCTTTCTCAATTATTGGGAGTAGCATGGGATTGATATGTCTGATTTTTTGTGCTATAGACTTTTCATCTGTTTTCAGAGGAATCTTTTGCTCCATTATGCTTCTATCATAATTTTTCAGCTCACTATAAGACCATGCAAAAATATCAACAAATTCTTTCAGCAACTTGATATATTTTGTTCTAATTTCAAGGGAAAGGAATTTGGACACTTTGAATAATTTTGGCTGATATTCTGTGTCAATGTTACATTCTCTCATACTCTCTCCATCAACTTTACTTCTAGGCTTGAGAAAAACATCATTATTATCAAACAATCTTTCTAAAGTAACTATGCCATTAGGAATATAGTTTGATTTCAGATATATAATGTTCTTCCCAGCCATGGTTTTCTTAAAAGGCCTGCTATTTTGAATTTCAACAATGTCTTGCTCATCATCAATTTGTATGTCTACAAAATCTTCAACACACTCTAAAAATTTTTGAATTTCCTTGTCATCCTCAAATACTTACCAGTATTTTATGTTGTTAGGAATTGAAGGTCTATTTTTTATTTGAAAATCATAGGCTGCCTTGACATCTCAAGGAAATTTGAAATTACTTGCAGCAATAGCTAGTGAATCAGCCATTTGATTTTCGTCTCTAGTGACAAAATTGATATTAAATGCTGAAAAATAATGCTCAATCAAGTCCGAGACATCATTCCTATAATTTTTCAACTTGGTATTTTTTACTTGGTAGTTGTTTCTCACATGATTTATCACCAAATCTGAATCACCGAAAGCAATTAGCTGCTCTGCTCCAAAATCTTTCACTGCCTTCATTCCTAGCACAAGCGCCTCATATTCAGTAGTGTTGTTAGTGGTAGAAAATTGCAGTTTATATGATATCGTTACCCTATGCTAAGTAGGAGAAAAGAGTATTACACCGGCTCCTGGTCCTTCTCTTGATGAGGCTCCATCAAAGTACAATTTCCAGATATGTTCTCCCTCGAAATGTTTCTCATTTGTACCTTGAAAGTGTTGTTTATTACTTATTTCAGGTTGGAAATTGTTATCATCAGCACCAAGGTGTAGTATTGATGACCCCGGATCCTTTTCTTCAGCATATATGGGATGGTTTGAAGGATCATGTTGATCACTAATGATGTAGGCCAGTTGGGTTTCCCTATACAACCTTCTGAATTCCCCTCCAAACACTGGGATGGTGGAATATGACATGTCCATCTGAAGGGTACCTCCCAATTTTTTAGACCAAGACTAGCATCCCAAATCTAGAAGGAATGTCTACAACTACAATGTCCATCAATAAGATTTTCATAAGTAGTTGGGTAAGAGAAACAACCAAGTCCTTAATTAATCCAAGACACTTGAGTTTTTTGGAATCAAAGGTATAGAGGTCATGGTATTTCTTGGTGATATCTAATCCCAATTCATCCATCACTTTCTTTGGCATGAGATTGTGAGAAGCCCCAAAATCTAATTGAAAATTATGCAACAATTTGTCATGTATATTGAGTGACAGATATAAAGGTGGTGATTTTTCATCATTTTGATCTTGGACATGACAACCTAGATAAATAGTGGGATGTTCATCCTCAAGATTGACTGAGTCGAGGGCTAGAGGTGGTTGAAGCAGACTTTTAAAAAGACTCTTTATATGGGATCAGAATTTTGATTTTCTTCAATTCAGATTTGAAACTGAATTAAATTGGAACTAATTCCTTATTTTATGCAGTGATTTTGACAATTGGGGCAGAATTTTGGAGTGGAACAACCTCATTGAGTTTGGCCTTCTGTTTGGCAGCTTGTTTCTATGAATTTGATTTTTGTTGAGGTTGTTGAATATGACCTTTAGGCCTCAAAGGATAGTTTTTGTTTTGAACTTGTTGTTGTTTTTTATCCTTTTTTGCATAAATTTGGACATTCTTATCATCGGAAAACAAATAAATCCTTGAATGGTCTTCATATTCTTGTAAAATCAAACAAGTTGAATATGAGGTTTCTCCTACAAGGTTTATTTCTTCATTTTCTTACTCATGTTCTTACTGCTCTTCTTCAAAAAAATTATTCAAAGGAGGCTGAACATTTTGATCATCAACATTCCTTCTTTGGAATTGTCAGATTTGTTGGGGTTGAAATGGACTTGTGAAGGGAGCCTGATTTCTATTTGCCACATTTTGATTGGCTCTAGTAGCTGGTTTGTTTTCAAGCTCTAATTTTGTCATCTTAAAGTCAAGTTCCTTGATAAATTTGGAAATTTGATCGATCTTTTATTATTCTGTAAGAGACTTAGAAGAAGAAAGTTTTTCTTCTTTCATCTTATTTTTGTCTTTTGCTGCCTTTTCTTCGTCCATTTTCAATTTATTAGAAGCCATGAGATTAGACTGCACTCCAATTGTAGCCTCTTGCATATTCATCAATGTTTGTGCTTTCTCAACCCTTAACCATAAAGGAAACTAAGAATATAGAGCATTTGCAAAAGTTATCATAGCTGTAGTCTCAGGAGGATTAATTTCTCGAGGAAGTTTCTGATAAATCTTATTAAACCTATTAGTAAAATAAACCAATGAATCATCTGTTTTCTTCTTCATAGTTCCAAATTCTATAAGGTAGTACACATAGTATTTCCTGTCACCCCATTGCTTTACAAATATTACCTCCAATTTTTTAATTCCTATTACTGAGTTTGGAGGAAGACTTCTAAACCATTTACGAGCTTCACCATCCAAGCTCTGAACAAAGTGTCTTGACCAAACATATTCATGTTCGACATTCTGGTTGTCAGCATAACTATAGAAAGACACTAAATGTTCCTCTACAGAAACTCCTTCTCCCTCCCTAGTATATTTCGAAAGATATTCCAAGTAATCTCCTTGAGGAAGTGGATGAAAATGTTGAGGAAGAGCAAGTGGTGCATATCTTATAGCCACTATGTGATGCATCCTTGTAAGGGAAAGCTGAGCCATATTTCACTGATTTACAGTTGATGGATTACTTATTGATACAACTGTTTGGGAAATAGGAGTTACAATTTGTGGATTCTGAATCTGATTTAGGACAAAAAAAAATTGGAAATCTTGAGCTGATTCTTTAGGCTTAGGGAGTGAAAATAGTGGATTCTCAAATAGATGACCAAAGGATGTGTTGACTTCACCTTCTACAGAAGATTCTGATTCAAAAGTTGTCTCTTGAGGGGATGAGATTAATTCAACTTTATTTTTTTGATCTAGGAAGTCAGATAAGTTGAATGTGAGGCCTTCAGGAACACTCTCTTCTAGTGGAGGAGAAGAGGATGACCCAAAAGCTGGATTTCTAGATAAGGGAAAATATTTTTTCTGAGCAGTGATAAAATACTAGTATTCAGGATCAGTTTGGAGGAAATTTAATATGGTCTTAAAATATTCTTTAGTCAAAACATCCCTATCAGGAAAAAGTGCAATCTCCAATACTTTCTCTAACTCCCATTTAGTTAGCACAAACTCTTTTGTTTCCTTATTGATACTTAATAAATCTATGTTTTCCTCTTTGACTGAAATAGTGCTTACTTTAGATTTACTAATTTTAGATTTACCAACTGAGGAATGAGAAAAAATTTTAGCTGAGCTTAGATTAACAACATCTACTTTATCTTCTAGGGAAGCAATTTCAATTTTAGATTTTTTTTAGCAAGATATTTTGGAACTAAAACTTCTTTTGATTCTCAAGTAGATGAGGGTACCTTTTGCTTTGGAATGTATTTTTTGTGTACCTTCTTCACTGATTGAGATGTGGCCTCAACTGATCTCTGTTTTCCTTTTGCATCTTTAATGATCTTATTTGGGTCTACAACTGGGGTCACAATTGGTGATCTCCGATTTCTCCTTGTAGTTGTAGGTTTTAAAACCCATTTTTCTCTCTTTGGAGTCATGAGGTGAACTAATTTGCAGTCTTCTTCAAGTCATAAATTATTATTCACCATTAATAATTGACATTTAGCAATTCAAAACAAGAGACATCGGGAGAATACTTCATTTCAAGGCCTTTGTCTCCCGACATACAAACCAAAATATGTTGGCACTAGAATCAACACTGTGACAGCATCAAGCACCTGACTAGACACATCCTAAACTCTAAGGCAATTTAATGATTTTTTTTATGAGATTTGTAGGTGGTTTAAACTCTTATTCACTGAAAAGATATTTCAGTCAAATCCACAGTTCTACTAACGAGGGTATTGGATCATGATGTGGTAGAAAAGAGTGTGTTTGTAGCCTGTGAGGAGAATAAAATGTAAAATGAGAGAAGAAACATTAGGTCTGCAAAGAAAAAATATATTGAATTTCATATAAATTAACACAATTAGCAGTTTAACAATATTTCATCAAGAGAAATCTATTTCTAGTCTTACAATATTCTCACAGAAATATTATAAAAGATAATTGTCATGAATGATGCTCTTTCCACTGTTATTATATATATTTTCCCAAGAAGGCTCACTGTGTGAGACTAACAAAAATTGATAAAACACATGAACATGTCAAGAGACTGATAAAAACTCATAACAACAAGAGGAATTGCAAGCTGCAACTGAAGATAATAAGATATGGAAACACAAGTGGAAATTGAAAATACACACACTATATGGTAATAATTCCTCAGAATTTTCTACCTATTTCATTCACTAAAAGGAGTACTAATCATATGAGTTAATATTCTAGAACAACGAACCCTCAATTCATAGTAGTTTGTCGCATATATACAAAAATATAAAACTGTCATCCCCACTAAAGGAGTAAATATGTTCCTAAAAGTTATTACCATCTCGTGCAAGAGATGAGGGTTATCCAAAAAATTTAATACAAAGTTCTATGACATAATCAAAATAAACAACATCAAGGCTAGGAATTCAAAGTGGTTGTATGATGTGGAAGTCTATAGGAAGACTCCTCCTCTATTCTAGTGGAACCAACTCCGTAAAAAGTGTAAACAACAGTGAAAGTGACGTGTGGATTTTTCTTGAATGCTTCCTGGTGCCTCATGGAAACGTGCTGGTGCTAAGAGTAATGGTAGAAATATGTTTTAGAGAAACTCTAACGATGTTCCTTTCCTTTGGTTTCTTGTTTTTTGTGATAGGAATGGAGGCATATTAAAAGAGATAGCGAAGTTTCGTTTTATTAGCAGGAGAGATTATTAGATGAGCGGGAGGAGAAAAAATATTTATACGTATATCGCAAATGAAGATTGGGGTCAGAATGTTTAAACATACGACACAAGTAGGATGGAATGTGATTTGTGATGGGGGTGATGATGTGGAAAGGTGGTGGGGCCCAGACAATACCGCAAATCAGGAATCGGGAGTTTTGTTGAGAGAAACAGGAGGTAAGTGTTAAAACTTGCGAAGTGCGATGTGTGATGAATAGAGGGTGATGTGGTAGGAAAAACATGGGGTGCATTTAATATTTCAGATCGCAAATCAAGAGTTTTTTTTATGAGGAACGAGAGTTAAGTTTTAAAACTTGGGATGTGCAATGAGGACGGAGGTGACATGGCATGATAGATGGTGGGGTCCATTTAATACCACAAATCACAAATCAGGAGTTTTGTTATGAGGAATGGGAGTTAAGTGTTAAAACTTGTGAAGTGTGATGTGTGATGAGGACAGAGGTGACATGACATGACAGACGATGGGGCCCATTTAATACCACAAATCGCAAATTGGGAGTTTTGTTTTGATAAATGGGAGGTAAGTGTTAAAACTTGCGAAGTGTGATGAGGATGGAGGTGATGTGGCATGACAGACGATGGGGCCGATTTACATCGCAATCAGGGAATTGAGAGTTTTTTTATTGTGAGGAACGAGAGCTAAATGTTAAGACTCATGAATTGTGATGTGCGATGAGACAAGAGTTGACGTGGCAAGGAAAGGTCTCACTTTAATATTGCAATCGGGGGTTTTGTAGGAGACAGAAATTGTAACATGAATGAAAGTTAAAACTGCGATAATCTAATTGCAAAGAAAGGGTAAGGCGTCCATAATGATTAAGTGCGGTAAGATATATCATATAATATATGATATTACAAAGGTTTTCTATGGTGTGAGTAGAGCTGCTTTTTAACTATAAAAATGGATTTTAATAGTTAAAAAGGGGTTTCGAAAGAAATGAAATGTTGGACTTTGGGTTTTTTGGAAAAATTAAAGGTAAAAGAGGGGAAATAAAATTAATTAAGGTATAAATGATATTTTCTCACCATTATACTTTGACAGCGACACTTTCATCTTACAACCGAACTAAAAAAGCAGATTGATTCCTTGGAGAATGATGACCAGACTTCAAAAACTCTTTGAAAAATTACAATGCTAACAATACCCATTTAAGCTCTTATAACAGTCCTTTGTATGCCTATAGAAACCCTTCTAATTGTTGTTTTTGTATTTTAATACACATCTCCATGGATTCCTTTTCCATTTTTGACTTCTCAACAAACCAATTTTATCTTAATAAATTTAAAACATACATTTTATTGGAACTAATGAGCTTCTTGGCTTGGTTTTAACTTATTCTTGAAATCCCAGACTTTCCTTTCTACATGTTGATGTTGAATGATTTACCATCCTTAATGAGGTGGTATTGATTGGAAATATACATTAATATTTAATCCCACATATACATATAAGGACTCCCAAAGATTGCTTCACATAGATCATGTGGCACTCCAATCATACTTAACCAATAAAATCAACTCCTATGAGAAATTTTATTCTATAATTTTTTTTTACCTTTTCCTATACATCGTTATTCAACCATTCTAATGGATATGGGATAAAATTATTGCGAACTTCCAATCCAAATTTTTTGACTAGATATGCTATTATGAGATTATCCTCTGAACCTTAGTTGAATAGGGCATCTATCTTAGTCTTCTTGACCTATATCTTAATATCAAAGAGTTTGATAATCTCTTCTATTCATAATGATGAAGGCCACTAAAGTTCACCTTCTTTACATTGATGTGGAGAAAACCCTCTTTTCCACACGAGAGATGTTTTCCAACCAATTTCTTCAATCTATGGGTAGAATACAATTTTTCTTTCCATATTTCTTTTACTTTGTTGGGTTTAGCCCTAGATACAATTAATGGAACTTCTCCTTAGCATGTCCATAAATGTTGTAGTAGTTGAAAACATTGGTATGATCCTTGCACTCATCTATAGTGGTTTTTTTCTTCCTATTCCTTCCCCCCTTGCAATTCTTCTTCCCCTCCTTGGAAGTTTCCTATTTATCTTTCTACTTTGAATGACGTAACCCCCTTTTCTTTTCACCCATTCTTTCTATATACTATTCTTGTAAAAAATCCTCATCGATTATTCTTGTGTTTAACAACATCACTTGCTTTCATAGATGGTTGTGTAAAACCCCCCAAATACTTGAGGATTACATTTGGGGTCTTAGGAGAGATACTCAACATTATGGCCATCTTGTTGAATTTAATTATTTCTATCCATGTATCTACTTGAAGTAGTGCCATTAGGTCCACTGGTCCTCTATATACCTAGTATTATGGGAATGGGACTTGATGAGGCTTTTAAAGTCTTCCAAATTAGTTACTGGTGGGTCTCCCTCTAGCCTAAGTGCCTTCATATAGAATTTCCATTAGGTTATAGCATGACCCTCTAACTTCATTCCAGTAAATGGTATTTTTTTATTCTCACATATATGGTGAATGTTAAAATACAGTTCTAATAGCTACAACTAGTGTTTTAATTTTAAGGTATCGATCTCACATTGGTACAAATTTACATCAACCTTCACTTAGATTTTGAATAGGGGCTATGAATAGGTTATGACACTTGAGATTAGCTACTATTTCTTAGGTTATTTCCTCAATGAGTCTTAATTATCACTTGATTTCACCCTTGATATAACCTCTAAGTTCAATCCTCTATCTTATATTATTCCAAGATTATTTGGTAGAGCCACCATAAGGAGGTGCATATGGTTTTTGATGTTATAATCCTAGTACACTTCCAACCTCATAAATTTATCTTCTACCAAATCATGATAGTTCTTGTGAATAGATTCGTTAGCCATGGCTAGGTTCCTATGACTTTCTAATTCAATTGACCTACAACTTGCTATGAGATTCCCCATGGAAACCTACTCTGAAATTAATGTGATTTTTAAACTACCATGACTATTCCATTGGAAGATTAATCATAATAGATATGATAATATTATTTAAATATGTACTATTAATTTTTCCATATATTCTAGATCTTTTAAGGCCTATTTTCCCACCCACTATGATAAAGGAAACCTTAGTTCAACTTACCTTAGTTGTTGGCTATAATGCTATCCTTTTCACCTTTGTTTGTATCCAATTGGAATACCTATTTCTCCCTATACCTTATCATCATGTGTACCAACACTCCCTTCTAATGTACAACATCTCATGTTTCCTTGAAACTTCACAAGATTTATTTGTTGATGGAGTAATGTAGCCTTAAAGTTTTAGAGTTTCAACTTTCCAAGATGATAAATTTAAGCTAGTCTGACATGTCTTGGATTGGGGTCAATTATTGAGGTTTCATAACATATATTGGCCCTATGTGTTGAGATACATCCTGCCAAATCTAGGAAGAACTTATAAAACCAAACCCTCTTAGGGATAGAAGAGAGAATACAGTGAGTATAGTGCATTCCTATGTTGCGGGATTTCTACTAGGAGACTCTTTCCATGCTAAATAGATGACCCTTATCTGTGTGTGTAAGATAATAATGGAGGAATATCAAGGAATATGATAGGAAAACTTGATGATTATGGTATAATGTTCTCATTGCACTATTCATTTATAGAGATAACTGATAATTTTTCCCTCTCTTATACATTGTTTCCTTGTATGATATCCTGATTTATTTCTATAAGTTATGATTAGATATTGTTGTATATGCTAATATTCATTTTTTTGAAGGAAAATATCCTCTTTGTATGTTTATGAATGTGTGTATGTGATATTTTTTGGGCACTGAAGCAATATATTTGGGTGAGGAGCAAGGTCTTTAGCTTTAAGATTAAGTATGCAAGATACACCAACATGTGAGCATAGCTAGGTTCATTCCATTATTTACCTATTATCTTTTATGAAAGGAATTTTATGCAACTATATATTAGAAAAAATGTTCTTGTCATATATCTGCAATTTGGTAGATATCAAGATCTCAAGGTGGGATCTATGGGACATTAGTTCCTTTTCCATAGAGTAAAATATGGAAAAAAAATTGGAAACCATAATACTGAAAAATCCCTACTGTTCTCCTTATCCTTTTAATATTCCTCGATTATGTTTATTATAGATTGATTCTCCGTTGATTTTTATCTCCTTTGGAATAGTTTCAAAGCATATCTATAACCTTTATCTTATATTTGATGCTATCTGATTCAAAAATATCGATCAATGAACCCCATCGCTCCATGTATATGAATCATAGAGTGTTCTTTTGGCTTCATTTCTCCATGATCTGATCAAAGGTGTGACTCATTACACACCTTCTGGTTTAAAGGGGGAAATGAAGCCTATAGGATGGACAAAAAAAGGGCTATAAAGTGTAAAAAGCACTCATTTCTCATGAAATTGTTTTTGATTTTTTTCTTGTGAACCGTAGGTGGGCTATTATTTTCAAAAGGACCCTTAGTAACTTATTTTTTATGGAAATTTTAATGATTATTTTCATGCTATAACGAAGAGAAAAGAAACACGAAATTTGTGATGGTGACTATTGGAGGAATTATTTTTAGTGAGATTTGGTTTTGGTTATTTTGTTTGAGGCTTGGATGTATTTTACTTAACTATTGAAGGGTTAGATATTACTTTGACACAATCGAATAATCTCATATTAATATATCTTCTCTATTCTTGCACTTTTTTTTGCCTTCTGTGAGGCTTTCTTACTATTGGATTTCCTTGTTTGGTGATTTACGATCCAATGGTTTTTTTACATTGCAAGTTATATCCATTACTTGGTTTGTGCTTATCTCTCTTCTAATTTCAAAACTATCATCCAAACTTGTAAAATGATGTATATTGTTTCCTTGTTAAGGTTAGATTTTGTTTGCTTTTGTAAAATCATTGTTGGACTAGTCTTTTTGCTACCTCCATTGTGTTATAGATTCAAACTTTCTTTATTTTGTGTGTGTGCATGTTTTGTCTGTATTAATTGATAGGAAATATGTAAATTACTTTTATTTCAAAGCCTTCATTCAAGGATTTTGAGTGCTTGGTTGGTGCTTTTGCATTAGAGCCTTGGAGTGAATGGATTTATTATAAAATTGGTTTCATTTGAAGATTTTGTGTGAATAGTGTGGTGACTGAGAGAGTTCAAGGCTTTATTGTTGCTTAAAAAAAGGAAAATAGATCCCTACCCTTCCTTTAGATATGTCGTTATAAAAAAAAATGATCACCTAGCCATTTCTAACTAGGTGGATTTAAATACACCATGTAACTTTAATTTTACCATAGTACAATCACTTTCACTATAGGAAATAATTTAGTAAACCATTTTTATTAAATAATTTTTAAAAACCCTATGAGAATAATTTAAAGAATCATTATTTATTTAATTTTATCTATGAATAATTATTAAATCAATGTTTTATAGTTATTCATTGTCACATTTCACAAAATCACTTAGGAAGAATTAAAAAAATCATTATTTATTTATTATTCCTTAACTCCATTTTTGAAATAATTGTTAAATCACTATTTAATGATTTTTTCATTTTCACCCATTTCTTAATCTTCGAGAAATAATTAATAAATCATTTTATTTTTTTAATTATTTCTAAATAAAGATATTTGACCATAATGAATATCTTTTGCTTCTCAAAAAAATACAATAAAGTATTCCTAACGGTTAGATCTTCAATTTGGTTAATAATATTTCATTATTATTCATTTTCAAGATCAACCCAAAGCTTTTTCATAAATAAGAGGTTTTTTCATTCATTCTTCACTATGATCATTATCATTGTCACCATTAATGTCTTCTTGGATTGAAGCTCCCACTTTTTCATATATTGAGAGAGGAAGATACATCACTAAAGAATCAAGGACATCAAAGGACCCAACCCACGGAGGGGGATTTGTGACCTTTTTGCAAATATAATTCCCTAGGTGATATAAATAAAGGATTTATTCATTTAAACCTGTTTCCATGATTGAGTTATTACATCGAATTTATTTTTCCTGCTTAGTATTTTAGATCGAATACATATATATTTTTTGAAAGTTTTTCTTACATTCTTATTGCATATCTGATATATAAGCAACCACAATTGTTGTTAGGGTCACTTGTCACCTGTGACGTAAGTGATATCTTTTTGGTACAAGTTTCAAGAAATTTCATACTAAAAAATGCTGACTCCAGTGGTGTAACAATTCGCTTTCCTGGGTGAATGTAGTTTCAATGAATTTTCAGGGTTTTCTACAGCGATTTATAGCCTCTAAATTTCTATTTATAAAATTTATTTCCTTTTTTCTATTAATTTTTTGGATTTTTGGTGGTTTTTTGGTTTTTTTTGTAGGTCGTAGGTACCAACTGAGCATGAGACAACAAAATCTATGTGAGATCTGCTGACTGAGAGTCTCGGGAGACAAACACACTTTTCAACCCCATATATGCACTATGAGTTCCAGAACACCCTTTTTGAATCAAAAACTACATTTTCCACCTTTTTCTAGTCAATACCCACGTTTTGAATATTTTCCTAGAATTTTTTATTTTTTTTCCAGATTTTTCGAGAGTGTTGTGTCTGTACTCGGAAGCCTTTATTATTTCTATTTTAGTCTCCTTTAGGCCTGGATTCACCTATTTTTTCACTTTTAGGAAGGAAAATCCTCCTAGGGTTTGGAGTACACCTTCATCTTTTTAGGAAGATATTGGGTGGGTGAGGAGTCCAGGGTTTCAACATTTTTAGCCATTGGTTTTTAGGTTCTGATCCACTTTATTTTATCATCTTAGGATAGGTTATTTCACCATTTTAACTCCATTTTGAGTTTACTCTTTCCTTCTCCATTAGGATCCCCTTGAGTGTCCTATGTTTTTTAGCTTCTTTCCTATCATTTTAAATGTATTTCACCTCTGATTTTTTTGTTTGTCTACACCAGCTTCAACAACTTAGTGCCTTTAGGTCAGAGCCCCTTTGAAATTAGATATTGTAGGCATTTTTTGTGCTTTTGAGTAGCTTGTTTTCCTCTCCTTGTTTAATTGTTTGAGAGATTTTTTTGGAGGGGTTTGTGTGCTTCATTGGCTATTTATTTTATTTTCATTTTATATCATTATTTACAGTATTTCAACATTTTATTTCAATAGCACATGGCATAATTAAACATGCTCAATTAAATCATACATTGAACACACTTTTTCCCACCTTAAGTGAACTTGAGCTTGAGTAGTGAGCTTAGAATCCTTCACCATCCTAGGATCCAAAGCCATAGTGCATCATAAACCTGATTGAGAGGGGGTTAATCTAGGTCATCGTGGAAGAATTTCTTCTCGGGGTTACCCAGTAGAGAATTATGTGTGGTGGATGATCACCAATAAGCTGAAGACTCGACCACCACCATGGGATGAAGGTAACCATATTGACCAATAATAGGAAAACACCCTATAGGAATGGACGTGGGAAGAAATTGGTTCTCTACCCCACCTTTCACTGGAAAACAATGCTTGCGGGGATGAGAATTCATCAAGTAAGAAATTGTTTGGAAGGCCATGTAAAACAATAGATTTAGGATTATTTGAGGATTTAGATCACGTATAGTTTAAATGTCATTTTCTTTTATATGACGTGTTTTCTTGTATTATAGTAGCATCATTATATAGTTAGTTTACACTTGGAACCATTGCAGTAGGTGTTTTCTTGCTTTTTATTACTCTTTTTCTCTTATCATTCTTTAGTCCTTAGTGTCATCATTGTATTGACATAATTTTATCCCCTAGGAATTTTTTGTAGAGAATTTGAGTTCTTCACCCTCAGTTCTCTTAGGAAATAATACTCCTCCCGCCGAGTTAGATTGAATCCTCCAAGTCCTTGATCTAGTCCTAATTTTGACTCTGTTTCTACTGATTCTTCCAGTTATTCCTACGATTTTGTTTCTTCTCAACCTTGTACCACCACCATGTCACGCACCAACGAAGGTGCGAGAAACCAAGGTGGTAACCCAGGTGATTGTCCGGGTAACCCCACCAACATAACCTTTTCTCGTATGGTCACTCCTATGCCATTGCTACCCTTCATGGTTGGTTTAAGTATCCCCTATTTTAACCAATTGATCAATGAACCTCTTCTCCATGACCCCAATTAGCTAGTTATTCCTATCAAACTTCCTTACGACATACATAATTTTGAAGGAAATCTTGGAGAAGATCCAACAAATCATGTTCGATCATTTAATATGTAGTGTTTATCCAATTCAATCACCGAAGAATCCATCCATATTCATTTATTCTAGAACACTCTTACTGGAGTTTTTGCTAAGTGATATGTCGATTAGCCCAATGCCACTCATCATACTTTCAGGAATCTTGCTAAAGCTTTCATATCCTATTTAAAATTACCTCTTCATTATTACACTGGTACCAAAATCTTGACTTTTTTCTTTCAAACTTATGCCACTCACCTATATGACCATTTTCATGAATGGCGCAAAAGGAGGAGCATGTGTAGGGCCCTTGAATTCGAAGACCGTGTTTACATGGATTGGTTCCTTAGATCGATTTTCCCTCCCATAGGTAAAGATGTCACTTCACACTTCCCTTGATCCGAGGAAGGTGTGCTCCAAGTACCATTGAAATATTACATGATCTATGCTTAGTCGGGTTATGTTTATATCGTTCTTCCCGATCCGCCTTGACCTAGTGTTGCTAATGAAACAGGGGCATCTCATGCCGAAGATGGTATCATTGGATCCATTTCACACCCTCACCTGCAACCATATGCTCCATCTCCGATGATTTGTTGTCAACTATAGGGGGGAATAGTTCCTCTTAAAATTACCCTCCCCCCCCCTGACAAGGAAACCTTTATCTAGGACAAAGCACATCATATGCATATCCCCAACCGCATCAGCAAATGTTAGGGCTAGATGTTTCTCTACCTATTTTTTCGAATTTTTCCCCTCCTCCTTATTTTCCGTATGCACCACCTAGCGCTATAGCCCCTATAGCACTAACGCCCTAGCCCCCATGTCAGTTCCACATCTGCCACAATAGCAACCACCTCCTCAAGGTCAAGTGAATGCTCAATAGACCCCAACCAATCCCACCAATCCCAAGAAAAGGAACATGAGGCAAGGTAACCAAAACCATCAATCCCAAGGTAATTAGGATAACCAGGGTCCACCACCTAAGTCACCTTAAGGAAATCAACATAATCCCACAACCCAGCAACCGAGCAGACAACCGAAGGAAAACAAGACTCTTCCTACAAACAAGCCTTGTGCCTGTTGTGGCATATATGGCCATTATACTCATGAGTTTCCCCTGTTACCTAAGATGTGCCAAGCATGGGAAGCTTAAACAGATGCTTCTAGAGGAAAATAACCTATCTCTCCTCCTTCTCTTCCTCTTGTTTCATCTCAACCAGTTGTGCTTACCAATCCTTTCCGTCATGAAGGATATCTAGGTGCTCAACCTACACAAGGTCATGCAGGTCCACAACCTTAACCATCTAGTCAAAATCACTATCATATCCTTATGATGAATTTCGATGACGTCACCACTCAATAAGTCAAACTTCAGACTCAATCACGCCAATATGAAAATCCACCTGCTAAGTCTGTAACTAATTCCCAAGCTTAAGTGTCCACCAATCCTCTGTAATCATCAAATGGTACCTTATATATCCGTCAGACTAAGGTATAGGTTATATTGAAATATCCCCAAAGGTCCATTACATCGAAATGCTACTTCTGCTAAAGCCACCCATACCTATAGCATAGTAGATGATTTGGTGCAGTCTCCTACTGCCATGCCAATACTTAAACTCCTTGAGACAATCCCATACCAATAGAAATATATACTCTATTATTTGGGGTATATGGATCCTTCTGATGATCATATGATTCTATTTGACATTGATAAATCAGAACAACCCCCCATTCCTTCATCTGTTGCAATTCAAAAATAGTCTCCATAAGAAACACCATTGTTTAGCGGTGTTTCATAGACGAAGATGCCTCCACCTGTGTCATGGCTTCTAGTGCTTAAAAGAAACTTTGTTCACTTGACCTCTGCCCATCTACCATCAATCTCTGTGCATTGGATGTTCATCCATCACAACCCCTTGGCTTATATCGCAATTGTTTTTATAAATGTTTCAAATAAGACTGTCTCTATTTACATTGAATTCATTGACACCCCATTATATTATAATATTATTTTGGGTTGTAGCTACACATATTCCATGTTAGTTGTTGCATCTATGGTTTTCTGTAAGGTGTGATTTCCTCATAATTGAAAGATCGTCAACATCGATCAACTGACATACTATGATCCTAAGTCCCATACTTCACCTTAGTTCACTATATTATCAATGACTGGAAATACAATTGTCTCTTCCCTCACCAATGTCCCTCCTCGAGTCTACAAAGGTTCCTCTTTCCTTGGTGCTTATTATGGTCCACCACCTACTCCTTTTGAGCCTAGCTCATCCAATTTTTGCATGCTCCAAGAATCCCGGGCTGCTCACAAGTGATTTGGTACACCCATCCAACAACCAACACCTTTGCAATGTGTTGTTTCCAACTCAGCCCAACTGTCATGTATAATTTCTCAACGATCACTTCCTTTTGTTGGTGTCTCTCACAGTCCTTTCCAACCAGTAACCATTCCTTCAGGTCTTAACAATACAAGAGAAGTTCCTTCAGGTCATTATCCTTATGGTCAAATACCTTTCTTATTCCCTCCACCTGGAATTTTTTATGTCCCTATCATGGCTACATTGGGTCTTCCTAACATCACCTTGGGGCTCTCAGTCTGGTACATTTATCCCCCCCACCGCAAACACTCCCCTTGATCAACTTAAAAATTACACTTCTTTGACCCTAGTTCAAATTGTTGTTCCTTCCCATTTCTTTGTTTCAATTACATAACAACCTCAACAAGAAAATACTCCTCTTGTGAAATAATATGGTGAGGGGGGGAAATCCTAGAAAAAGGGAACCAAGGACAAGGCACCCAAAATAACTCCAGCTCCTCCTAAGCCTCCAAAGCCTACCCCTTCATGCGATTTGTGTGATGTTGTTGGGAATCACACCAACAATTATCCAGAACTCCCTCATATAAAAAATGTTGTCGTTGATACCTTTCATGAATCCAACATTCCTCATGTCCATGTCACCTTACCTAACTCAGCTAATAAAAATAGATCATTACACATATGAATCACCCTTATGATTTTTGTTATAATTATGGCCATTATTATCATCATTGTCCCTGTCTCAAAGAATTTCGTGATGCACTTCAATTGGTTCAGAAATTAGATTGTTCTCATATTGAATCCAATCCCTCTCTACCTACATATTCTAGTCCCACTATTGGCCCAGAGCAGGCGGTATCTCAACCACACATTGTGATCTCCCCTCTTGATTTAGATATGACGGATAACATCGCTCCTATTCTATACCCGTCGTCATCCATGGGATAGATGTATTGGGTCACTCTTGGAGCTTCCTATTGTGATTCTATCGAACCTTCTTCATTAAGTACCCCAGTCTCAAGACTGGTAGATGTTCCATCTACTAGTCATTTCCCCCCTCATGTTGGAAATGCACATGTGAACCTTCTTTCTCATGATGATGCATCAGGTAGTTCCTCCACAACATGTGGTCTCTCCTCCTCCCATCCACCTATATTTCATTCAGATGAAGATATCATGGAAGCCATGACTACCCTTGATTATCCTTAGAAAAATATGCACCATCGTGCGTATTTCCTTCTACAACAAACCCATGATCAATATGTTGTGGACTCCAATATTATCCTCACCTATTTGTGAACCCATAAATTTCCTCCCATATTAACCGCGATGCTTGAAGATGTATTCTACATCAAGAACCTAACTACCTCCTCATCATTGATAATATTTATTGTCACAATGTTGACACTATCCTTCATCATTGTCTCACTCATGTCGAAGCTGAGCAAGTGCTCAAATCCTGTGTCGACGACACTTGTGGTGGTCACCTCTCTAGAATGGAAACCTGTAAAAAAATCATGCGTGACAATTAATTTTGGCCTTATATATTTAGCAACTATATTGGGGTAGTCAAACACTATCCCAATTGTCAATTATTTTCCCCATAAGGCGTGAGCTCCGCCTGCTCCCCTTGATTCTGTCATCACAACTAATCCTTTCTTTAAATGGGATATTGAATTTATGTAATGTTGACCCCCATCTGTTAATAACCACAAATATATTATTGGGTTCTTCGAATATTTTACAAAATCGGCTGAAGCCATGCATATGTTTAATAACATCGTAGCTATCACAACCCTCCATTTTCTTAACCATGTTATTTATCGATTCCGGATTTCGAAGCAATTGGTTTCTAACCATGACCGAAATTTTTAACATGATATTTGGCATGAGATATCCTCTTTATTCAGATTTGAACATCAATATTCATCATCTTACTACCTCCAAGTCAATGGCCAAGTTTTAGTGGTCAATAAAATCCTTAAGACTATGCTTTAGCAAACGGTGAATAAACATAATACCAACTGGCACCTTATGTTCTTCCCTAATTTGTGGGCCTATATAACCTCTGTTAAAACCACCACTAGGTTTACTCCTTTCCACCTTACTTTTGGAGAGGAGGAAGTGTTACCAATCGAGTGAGAAATCCCCTCCCTTCACCTTGCCATCAAACTCCTCCTGGACACCCAACCCTTAGAATAATTACTTATCATTCTTGAGTGTGCCAATGAATACCGTCATATTGCATTCAAAACCATTGAATCACCCAAAAATCACACCAAAACTCAGTATGACCAGAAACTCCACCCTCATACCTTTCACAAAGGAAACCTTGTTCTTGTCTATGACCAAGCTCATGATGTCCTGGTGCATGGAAATTTTGAACCATTATGGCTCGGTCCTTACATCATATGTAACTTTTTGGGAAAGGGGGCATACCTTTTAGAGGATATCAAATTTCGAATCCTTCCTAATCCTCAACGTGCACTCTACTTGAAGAAATTTTACCCATATCATTTCCCATCAAGTTGTGTGTATCTTTTTGTTTTTTGCATTTAGTTAGCTTGGATCCCCCCATTATCTCATTCATTTTATTCTTGTTTTTTTCAAATGGATCTATCATCCACACCTCATATCGATTATTTCGATGGTGCAAGTCGCTTCTCCAAGAATCTTGCCTCGATAGCTTGGGCCATTTTCAACCTTATGTATTCGTTAGCTCACTCCAACTAAGTAGTCAATTGCTCTACCACAAATAACTAGGCCAAATATGATGTTGTGATAGGTTTTTTAGATGATGTACTTGATCATCACATCCTTCACCTTCATGTTCTTATTGATTCCTTAGTACTTGTCATTCAATTGAATGGTGATTATCATGTGCATAATCTTGTCCTATGTAGAAAATATCTATGAGTTAAGCTTTTGGAACGTGAATTTGCATTCATTACATTCAGTAATGTTCCTATAGAAAAAATCACTATGTAGATATGATATCAAATAAAATTCTAGATTGATATTTATCAGATGCATATATAGGAAGGAAACCATAACTTCAACATACGATGAACCACAATCGTCAGAAAAAGATGCATAACCATATTATGTATCATTCTATACAACATATATGTTTGGATTCCACTACTCTAAATACATATGAAATTCCCATGGCATGTTACAATACAAAAATGGGATCCAAATGTCCCTATCTCTAGTCACTATCGTCTGGAGGCTCTCAAACCAATGGCTCCATACCAATAGCTTGTAGGTATCTAACTACCTAGCTGGCCATAGCTATGCATCGTGTGATACCTCACCACTTTGAGGGAAGACTAGTTCACTCATCCATATATCGTTCATCCAAATCATGCCACCCACACTTTATTACCCCAGTTAGTACCACGTCAAACCAATGGGGGAGGTCCTCAAGTAGAGCATCACTATCTGATCTCTGTCGTGACGTTGATCCACCTTGATTCATAGCCCCAGGTGTTGGGGATTATCTCATATATCCTTCTAGTTTCACCGGTCCTATAAGTGTTGGGTGATTTAATGGTTATTTAAATCCCTATCATTTAATTTTCAACCCGAGGTTTCATAAACTGACGAGGTATACATGTACTATATGTACTAGGTGGTTATATTTCATATTAGACTAATCTAATGTAATTAAAACTAATTACAAAATAAATTAAATCAACTTAATTCAAACCAAATCGAACTAAATATAAAGAAATTGAAATCACACTTGCATGAAATTGAAATCACTCTTGCATAATTGAAATCAGAACCACACTTGCATAAATAAAATCACAAAACTCTTGCATAATGAAATCACTTCTCTCTTGCATAATTGAAATCATGTCATGCTTGCATAAATGAATTACGGAATTGAAATCACACTCACACCTGCTAAAAAGTAAATCACACTTTGCTGAAAGGAAAAACACACTTTCATAAAATGGAAACACACTTACTAAAAAGAAATAAAATAATATAACTAAACTATGTTACCAATATGTACAAAGGTATGCAAATTGGGGTTGATGGGGACCCTTCATTCCTCAACAACGACACCAAACAACTATCTCATCTTGGAGATCAAAGTGGAAGTATGTAATTCATAAAATGATTTCAGGATATTACAATAATTCTCTCTCCTCACTTTAGAAATCACAGCTTGAATGGAACTTGGAACGTCCAAATATCAACTAGCCACTAGCTACCTCTAATCTCTAAGAACTAACAATTTACAACCAACCATTGTATAGCCTTTGTATTAAGGTTTCACTCCTATTTTTACAAAAAGTGAAGGTAAATATAGATCCTCAAATATCTCCTAAATCCACATTTATCTCATGTGGTTACAACCAATCTCATAAAAATATAAAATACAAATCCTCTCCAAATTCTCTCATAGTTTTGATAAGGACACATATCAAAACATCCATGATTCTTCTCCTTTGAATGTGCTTACCTTAATGATCCATATCTTCTTCAAATATTCTACAAATTTTCATGAGTTGGAATTTGAAATTCGAATTTGTAGTTAGAAGGCCAAGTAGGACCCTTCTAGAATCTCTAAGTGGGCCTACAATATCACAAAACTTATATCACTTTCATGTATATATGAAAAAATGTTAATTTTATAATATTTAATCACAAATTCACTTAAAATATTTAAAATAAATGACTTTGGAAAATGTAATTCTAAACCCATATGATCATGAAAATGGTTACTTAATGTAGATTTATGTAGTTACAGAATTATAGAATGAGGGTAAAATGATGTAAATGTGGGTAAAAGTGGATGACATTTTGGAGACTCAACATACCCCACAACTCAAGATATAACATGTCTTCATGCAACTATTGCATTGATTCCCTTAGCCATAAGTTAATATTCTTGAAATGTTTTTCTTTTTTTATGAGCTTTGGCTTTGTATTGATTCGCTTTTAACTTTGCATAGTCATATCATTTTATATCTTTATTCTTTTTTCAAAGTATACTTTGAAATATATTTGATTGAAACATATTTTTGTGGCTGGTTCTTTTGTTACAACCAAAATTTTATGAGTATTGGTTCCTGTGTAAGAATACTTTTGTTATTTTTTTTGCATTAAAATACTAGAAAACATTGAGATTTTTTTTAAAAGTCCCATAGTGACTGTTAGCCATTTAATGTGCTCATCAATTTGTAAAATGTATAAATGTTTTGGAATCAAAATGAAATAATAGCTTATTTGGAAAAATATGTTGGTTAGGATGAAATGAAATGTGACATGTGGCATGAAATATGAATATCCCTTCCCACGAACTTAAGGCGTTTTCAGTTTTTGGAAAATGAGAAAGGGAATATGAATGTGGTGAGAGATTTTACAAAATCATAATTTTAGCATTTAAGGAATTACATGATTAAATATTAGAAAACAACATACCTTCACTTACCTAAAAAGTGGACAAGCTATGTATATCGAGAAGAGTGTGGTTGCTACTTCTAGATCATGGAATATGAAGCAAAAGGATCTGATCTGCTTCTTCTTTCACCTGGTTGTATGAATAGAGGATGAGATTGGAATCTTTATTTCTATGGTTTTTGAATTGATACTTGCTGCAAACCAATCAAATCATGTAGTCTTCAATCATTCACTCTTGATGGCATAATTATTATCTATGTGAATAAATGTGTCGATGTCGAACATAGAAAGAAACTATTGGATTACTGACCATTAATTTATGTCATTAACCAACATGAGACTACTCATCATTGATGTCAATGAGATTCAAGATGCCTAAGTACATCCTACTAGGTACGAATAGATGTGTCGAAGTTGATTCACCTAGAAGATTTGACAAACAGGGGACATTGACATATTCCCACCATTTATTGGCGAGATAGCTTCCCATTAAGGCATGCAAGCCTGAAGGTACTTGAATGATCTCTAGTCTTGATCCCAGATGATGTGTTGGAGTTGATGGGTCAAAACATGTTAGAAGGAAGGCCTTAATGAATCCTACATCATATAACGCGAGTGTACAATAATATTTTGAAGGACTATGGATGAAAAAATTGCATTATAGAAAGATTTATTGGACATGAATGAAAAGGAAAATGGGGTGACTCAACTTTGTAAGGGAGCTTAAATGAATTTATTTTTGGGAAGGGTGAGTGAAAATTATGTAGGAGAGTATGAAAATTGCGAAGGGAAATGAGTTTTTTTTGGTAGTAGGGAGATGGACAGTTATGGATCGACTGCAGGATTGAAATGGGTAGCATTGGTAAAATTGTTATTTTCTTTAGTAGCAATGGTGTAATGGATCAGATTTGACATGAAATGATCATGCTTTTCTGAAATAAACTTGGTCTTATCGTGCATATAGTGATCTTCTTTCATCATGTATTGGAACCTGTAAAAACATAGCACCTTTTTTTCAATAAAATGTAATTCTATCGAGAGAGAGAGAGGTGATCAGTCTCTCTTCATCTTGATATATACACACAAAAGCTCAGAAATAGTACTGATAAAACAAATTTAAGAAAATTTAAATGCACTTTTACCTGCCAAGAAGTGGTACCTTGGACAACCTGTCAATATTTTGTTGATAATGTCTTCGTTTAATGCCCAATTTTAGTGATTCAAAAACCAAGTTAAAGAAAATTCCTAGCACAAACATTCGTTTAATGATTTAATGTCTTTTCCAAGTCCAAATGCTATAAAATCCATAAATAAAATGACCATTTTTTTAGTGTCTCGAATGTTGATGAAACCTATATCATTGCGTAAATCTCATTGAGATCTTTCCAATGATGTTTGAAACACCTCAAATGGATGTCGTATGAAAAATTTATGGACTTCTGATGTTTTTATGAAACAGTAAAAAAAAGAAAGTTTGCATGAGTGCCATGTGGCAGCACGAGGGAGTGCCACGTGGATGCTAACATGGCGAGCTAACTGTTCAAGGTGACATGGTGGACAACGAGGCAATTACTGTGTAATATTGATCAATAATATGTTACACATGGACCAATCCAATGTTTCCACATGGTAGTGAAATTGTTGCCTAGTTAAGGATTGTCAAAATTGTAGAATAGTTAACAAATTTTAGATTTTATTGGAATTGAACTCATAATTTCTCTTTTACAAATTCAAAGGCTTACAAATAAACCATTATTCAAAATTGTGAAATAAAATCCCAAAAACATTAGTTAAAGTTAAAAAATATTAGTTTCTACAAATTTGACTAATGAGACAACAATTTGACAAATTCCTACCAAAATAAAATTCAATATTTTTAGGAAATAATCAAGTGTCTAAGTGCACTTGTCAATCAATTTCATGGCACCAAAATATTTTATTTTCAATTAAACTCATCTTCTTTCCAAAAAGAATAGATCTCACAACCAATTTATTCTATAAAGATTATGAAAACATTGAAGATACAATTCATAAATTATTACTTTTATTTTTATTTTTTTTGTTGCGGGTTGCTACAAAGTGTGTTACAACCAAATTCGTGGGTCATTTTCAAAAAATATCAATTGGATTGAGTTGAATTTTTTTATGAAGGTTCCTATGGTCCTAATGCTCATTCACACAAAACATCATATCGATCCAATGCATAGATCAAGAGATATAATCGAAATTGGTGTAAACTTAAAAAATGATTTTCTCACAAATTATACATCGGATTGGGTTGAAAATATTTATGAGGGTTCTTATGGTCCTAATTCTTATTCACACCACAAATCAGATCAATCAAAAGCATGGTTCTCAAGATATAATCGAAATGGATGTATTTGATGATCTTCATTATCTCGAAAACCGTGAAGTGGATTGGGTGAAATTTTCAGGGATTTTTCATCATAATATTATGTACTTCCTGTAAAAAATTATGAGAACCTAGTTCCTAGTTTGTGAGATATCTTCAGTTTAATTTTTGATTTTTTTTTAAAGAAAAAGAAATTATTTTAGAAAATTTTGAGATAGCTCCAATTGAAATTTGGAGATTAAATTCTGAGTATTTTTAGAATGAATAATGAATTTAGATATCCTTTCCAATTTTTAGATTTATGAGTTTTATTACCAAATTTCAAAGCTAATTGATCCAATTTCCCTTTCTGATCTTCCAGGTCATAGGGAGCACAAGAAGAGAGCATACTCAGCAATATTGAAGCTATTTATTCAATTGGAATGTGAAAATTAAAATACAAAACACAAGGATTTGATCTCTAAATTCGGATTGTGGCTTATCAAAAATATATATGTTCTCCTCTTTTCTCAAATATTTTGTCTCTTTCTTCATCCTCCTGCAGATCATTAGTGAGTTGGGTGGCTCTTATTGCACCGCCAAATAAAATAAAATTGCAAACAATGTGAAATATAAAAAAATAATTACAAAACCTGATTGTGTTCATTACCTACTCTACTCTACTGGAAATAGAAGAATTGATCAAGTGCAATCATATTTCCAGTGTAACCATGTGCGTAAGAGGATTAAAATTATATTCATGCTAATGTTAGAAAAATATGCATTACAAATCATCAAAACATGATAAACCAGTTGTTTAGATAATGAAATTAAAATTTAAAGAAGGAAGAACATTCTTGAACCTCTTAATTACATGTGAATTACTCCAACTAGTTGATTTTTCCTATTGCACACAAAGATTAGTACAATTTTTTTTTTGAAATTTTATAAAATTTAATATGCAAAGTGATTTTAATATGATTTTAACTATGCATCTAAAAATGAATGCAACTATAATGAATTTTCTAAACTTTAAAATAAGCACCTATGTATACCTCCCTAACAACAATGCCAAAATGTTGGGTGATTTAATGGTTAGTTGAATTCCTGTCATTTAATTGTCAACCCGGGCTTTCGTTAACTAACGAGGTATGCATGTACTATATATACTAGGTGGTTATCTTTCAGATTAGATTAATCTAATGCAATTAAAACTAATTAAAAAATAAATTAGATCAATATAATTCGAACCAAATCAAAATAAATATAAAGAAATTGAAATCACACTTCCATGAAATTGAAATCACTCTTACAGAATTGAAATCACACCACACTTGCATAAATAAAATCACACCACTCTTCCATAATTGGAATCACTTCACACTTGAAAAATTGAAATCACACCATGCTTTCATAAATGAATTGCTGAATTGCAATCACACTCACACCTGCTGAAAAGAAAATCACACATTGTTGAAAGGAAAAACACACTTGCATAAAATGGAAACACACTTACTAAAAAGAAATAAATTAACATAACTAAACTATGTTACCAATATGTACAAAGTTATGCAAACTAGGGTTGAAGGGGGCCCTCCATTCCTCAGCAAGCACACTTAACAATTATCACATCTTGGAGATCAAAGTGGATGTATGCATTTCATAAAATGATTTCAAGATATTACAAGAATTCTCTCTCCTCACTTTACAAATCACATCTTGAATGGAACTTGGAACTTCCAACTATCAACTAACCACTAGATACCTCTAATATCTAACAAATAAAAATTTACAATCAATCATTTTCTACCCTCTATATGAAGGGTGCACTCTTATTTATACAGAAATTGAAGATAATTATAGATCCTCAAATCTCTCCTAAATCCACATTTATCTCATGTGGTTAAAACCAATCTCTTAAAAATATAAAATACAAATCATCTCTGAATTCTCTCATAGTTTTGATAAGTACACATATCAAAGCATCCACGATTCTTCTCCTTTGAATGTGCTTACCTTAATTTGAAAATTTGAATTTGTAGTTAGAAGGCCATGTAGGACCTTTATAGAATCTCCAAGTGGGCCTACAATATAAAACAACTTATACAACTTTCATGTATATAGAAAACATGTTAATTTTATAATATTTAATGACAAATTCACTTAGAATACTTAAAATAAATCACTTTGGAAAATGTGATGCTAAACTCATATGATCATGAAAATGGTTACTTAGTGTAGGGTTATGTAGCTACGGAATTACAGAATGAGGGTAAAATGCTGGAAATGTGGATAAAATTGGATGACATTTTGGAGAATCCACAACAAGTTTGGAAATAAGTACCAAATCTGTACATTTTCTAAACTTTATATGCAACCAAAATTGTAGCAACTTTCACTTACCATCTCAACCCCGTGCTTGTCCTAGTGGTAGTGGTAATTCAAACTCCCCTTGATAGTTCATTCCACTGTAAATATAGTCATCTCTGTATAATGGAATCTAGTTCCAATGTGCAAATAACTCAGGCTGGAACAGTCATCTGACTCACCCTCCTCTACCTCATCGCATTATTTCCCCCCAGCGGTGCATCCTAGGCTCCTATGGGCCCCCATCATGGATCTATACATGTGGATGGATGGTCAAGACCTACTAAAAGAAGAATGAACACAAAAATTTCCCAAATGAATAGTTATCATTGGTTTATTTCCTTCATAGTTTCAACTATCGTTTCAATGATGACAACATCATCTGGGCCCACCCATAGTAGGTCCTTGTCAGTACACTCTCCACAGGCATCATCAGCCCCACGGCGATGTGTTGAAATGCATGACTGCCCAAGATCTGTAGAATTGCTGCAACTGTAGCTTGTGTATCCAACCTCTCTAAGTCACTGATATGGATGGTTGTTCCCTTTGCACTAACACCAGGTCTATAATGACGATCCACAAACTTACCTATATTCCTCACATGAAGCAACACTGTATGTATCTCCCCTACCATCCCCAGGGGGCACAGTCCTATCAGAAAATATATGTCCTAGATTGTAAGCTCAATCCAATGGCCTTGTACCACAAATGCCTCATGATCTGGGTCCCAATAGCTCACAATCCTCGACAATAGGAGCTCACCTTCCCTCATCAATGGGTTCTCTAAGAATTTAAGAACCCCATACCAAGCCAAACCACCTTTAACTGCCAGATTCCCATGAATCTCAGCATGAAGAGTCTCCAAATCTCATTCTCAATATACAAACTTTAGCTCTACAATACTTGCCAAACACCATTATCTTTTTTCAGTTCAGAATAAAGGAATGAATTTATGGTCCTTAGCTTTAGCTCACCACACACCACCAATTCTGATTTTCCTCTCATCCCAAAACATAGTTTTTACCCTCAAAATTGCATTGGAGACACTTATTAGCCAAGATTATGCATTCTAGAATGTAGAACAAGGCCCCAAAACTATGTTGTGACCGTGAGGATCAGAAGGGGTCCCCCAAAGTGAAATGAAGCCCTTATATGAAAGCTTAATCCACCAAAAATGATGATTAGGTTAGGCCACATACCTCAAACTTGCAGATTATGATTCCAACGGTTGGTTTGTCTGGTATGACCTCCACAAGATTTAGGGACTTCTCCTCCTCTCCAAATTTATAGAAGTAACTCACTATGAAAATGAGTTGGATTTGGAGGTAAGAAGCCCTTTTATAGGAAAACCCTATTTTTTTTGTCGCCTGTTGTGACCAAACCATAGCTCAGTTTGAAAAATTGTGAGCACCATTGGAAAGCTCTCACCAAGTTTTATAATGAGTCTTCCTTTGTTTTTTTGTAATTTGATAGTTCACTCGGAATCTATTTTTTCCATGAAGTTTCACTTTTCCGCCAATTAAAACCTAATTTATTCATATGAGCCACTTGTACTTTGGTCCCACTTTTCCATGCCACTTTTCCACTCATGTGTCAATTTTTGTCATCATTAACCATTATTTCCTCATGTGTTTTATGGACCCCCGAGGCCTATCCCATGTGGCAGAGTCATTGAGTTACCCATGTTCAGAGCATCTGAGATGAGTCACCCTTGCATTCATGGAGTCTATTCCAAGTCCCATTGAGTCCCCATTACATTGTCCCATCCATCTTCGCATCTCATTCATCCTAGTTTTCTCCTTCTGAGCTTCATCTATATTATTCTGTCTCTGAAAATTATTTGTTGGAGTAATTGACCATCCCCTCGAGAATTGAGTCAGTTGTTTCTAGGTTAACCATGCATATTATGCTCTAAAAAGGGAAGTCACCAGTCTGCCTCTCATCTTTTATCCCTCCATTATCATCCCTGGTGTCAGTCCATTAGTCACTCTACTATGATCCCTCGTGCCTTAGTTGAAGATTCCTCATTACCTCAAATTTGGCATGCGCTCTTTTGTAGACTTCAACACATTCATTCTAGAAGTATTGTTTAGAGAGTGATGTAACTTGGTTCCAACTTTAATCATTGTTCAGTGCCTCATATCAAGAAAATTTATTCCTAATTTCCCTTTGACTTGGTTTTTTTATCACGTGCTCGACTCCAACTCATTATCGCACGATGGAGAATCGTACACTTGATGGAAAAGTGATCCAACGGATTGTACAATTAATTCCTGGGTGTCTATGAGATGTACCAGACCTCATGAGTGGGTGTCCCTTCATTTAGCACCCTACATTCCCAAATGTCCTCAAATTGTGATCCAAACTCATAATGCAGTTCCGCAGATTTGGTGGGTTTGGTTTCAGCTACTTGCAGCATCGAAAACATGCACGTCTCCTTGAAATGGTCAATTGAGATATTCAAATCCATTTCATATTAAGCAGGGCTTCTTTGGTTATGATTCCCCCTCCCCGTGTCAGCTTGAGGGGAATTTTGTCTCATGTACTTAGATGTTATTTTATTCAGTCTTGGCATATGTTTTTCAATCCGCATAAAGTATATGGGATTCATTGTACTATGTCCTGGCCCATTGATGCCAACATATCATGTATTTCATACCTCAGTCCCACATTTATAGGCTCACCATTATTATTTTTACTCAGTTATCTTAGCATGTATGGGTATGCCTCCCCCACCTCATTTGAGATCATGTACTCCAAAATAAAAGGAGAGTTATATTTCTTTAGTGGGTCTCACCTCCTCCATTATTTTCCTTCCTTGCATTTCTTCACTTGTATCTCTCTCACTCTCTGACTCCTCTTTTTTGTCTCGTGGAAGTGAAACTTACAGCTTATTTCAGTCATACAATTTTCACCTAACACTCACACGTTGGGGGACAATCTGTTATCACGAAAAAATGATCACCTAGCCATTTATAACTAGGTGGATTGAAATACACCAAGTTTAATTTTACCATAGTAGAATCACTTTCACTATAGGAAATAATTTAGTGAACAATTTTATTAAATTATTTCTCATTAAAATTAAAAAACCCCATGAGAATAATTGAATAAATCATTATTTATTTAATTTTCACTTGGAATAATTATTAAATAATTGTTTGATAATTATTCCTTGTCACATTTGACTAAATAACCTACGAATAATTAAATAATTATTTATTTATTTATTATTCCTTAACTCCATTTTTGGAAGAATTGTTAAATCACTATTTAATAATTATTTCATTTTCACACGTTTCTTAATCTTCATGAAATAATTAATAATTAATTTTATATTTTAATAATTTATAAATAAATATATTTGACCATTTTGAATATATTTTCCCTCTCCAAAAATTATAATCAATTATTTCTAATCGTTAGATCTTGATTTTGGTCAACCATATTATGTTATTCTCCATTTTCATGATTAACCCAATACATTTTTAGAAAGAAGAAGTTTTTTCATTCATTCTTCATCATGATAATTATCACCCTCACCATTAATGTCTTATTTCATTCAAACTCCCACTATATTTTTACACATTGTTTGGGTTTTTCATAAATTGAGAGAGGAAGATCAATCACTGAAGCATCAAGGACATCAAAGGACCCATCACACGGAGGGGGATTTGCAACCCTTTTGTAAAAATCCTTTGCTAGGTGATATCAATAAAAGATTTATTCATTTGAATGTCTTTCCATGATTGGGTTATTACATCAAATTTATTTTTGTTGTTTAATATTTTAGATCACATGCATAGCTTTTCTACAGGTTTTTCTCAAATTATTATTGAAGATCTCATGTATAAGCAGCCACAATTTTTGTTAGGGTCACTTGTCACATGTGACTTAAGTAAGGTCTTTTTGGTACACATTCCAAGAAATTTAACACTAATATATATTTCATAAAATTGAAAAGGATTGCATAATTCATGTACTTTGTATTTTTGGATTGGTATTGAGTCTTTAAACTCCATCATAGTTGTGCTATGTATCCCTAAATAAAAAATAACCAAAAAAATTAAGTGCTAATAAAATACAATAAACTTTTTGTTATAGAAGACCAACATTAGATTCGATTGTAGATTGTTGAAATAGGATTTAAGGTGAAACTCTTCAAGGTTATGAAAATGAAACTAGTTCGAATAAAGAGAGTAAATATACTACCATGCCATATGCTTTTCATAATGCTCTTATCATATGGGAGTCAAACACATGTGTTATCACTAAAAAAATGTGCATTCAAATCATCATTCATGCAAATAAAAACTAGATAATGGATTGGTAAAAATGAACTAGTGATTATTGGAATAAATAAAAAATCATGAAAAAACCAAAGTTCCTAATGTTTCCATTTATAAAATCAAACCACACAGTCACCTCAACAGTTTTGTATGTATCACCGTGGTTGTTTCTTTGATAGTTTTATTGATATGTAAAAGTGACATCTTAGGAGTTTCTAGGCTAGATCAAATTAAATTTGAAACCACCAAGTGAAAGGACAAGGTTACGGAGGCTATTCTTGAGACACTACACCATTGAAATGGAATTAAGATCCTCCAAAGGAGTCCCATTGTCTTTCACTATCTTACTCAAAGTTAAAATATCATTAATGATCCAAGGGGAGGAAATTCATAAGATTGGGAATATAAATATCACTACATTTGGGTCCAAAACAAGAGAGAATATGGAGCAAGTTTATGATTCTAAATAGTTTACAAAAGTACCATTAATTTGTGTTCATAGAGCTCACCATTAGAGAGCTCCCAAAGGAATTCTTTGAGGAGAGATAATTATATTAATGTTGATACGTAAATGAAAAATTCCAACCATGGAAGTAGATTACTATTTTTGAGAGGACCAATTTTGACTATTGAAGCACTCCATTTGGACAAGGGAATGTGTACGTATGAAGAAAATACTACATATGCACATTTTATTAGGTTGGCCCTAAAGAAAATTGGGCACCCTTGGAAGCATATAAATTTAAGTGACCTTAAGCTCATTTGAGCATCATCATCACATATCATTTCTTCTTCTTTTTGAGTTCCTTTCTATTTAAAATCGAACCTCAAATATAAAGTGCAAAGGTTGAACAAGAATTATGAAGGGTGAATAGGAACTACAAAGGGTGAACATGAACTCCGAAGGTTGAACAGGAACCATGAGGGGTGAATAGGAACTACGAACGCTGAACATAGACTCCGAAGGGTGAATAGGATGTGCACGGGTATCTTTGATTGCATTATCTTGACTATTGGCACATATTTTGGATATTGGTGTAACAACCCTCATCAAAATTCCATCTAATGAAAGTTAAACATAATAACCACGACTGATGGGATACTTATTCCAACATGAATGTTGCGTGAAAACATCCTAATGCGGGTGTTCATTTAAGTTATTATGGATAAATTAAATTGGTAAAGGAAATGGAAAAGGATTTGGAAAGATGAGGACTTATTTGGAATTTATTTTTGAAAAAAATGGAAAATAGGAGGAAAGGAAGGTGAAATTTCAAAGGTTTTATGTGAGGAGGGAAACGAAGGAAAATAATGGAAAATGACGAAAATATAGGCCTCATCGATAAAAATGCTTCCGAGGATGAGTTGGAAATATTTTGGCTCAAAACCTTTTGTCTATTCAGTTTTGGAGCTCTCTCATTATTCTCTCTCTCTCTCTCTCTCACTCTTGGACACAGACTTTCTTGGAGCACTTTGGCATTGGACTAAGAAAGGAAAAAGAAAGAAACAAGAATGAGGAATCAAGCAATGAAGAGCATGATCAAGCCACTAGAACACGATTCTTTGTAGGTACCGATTTTTAAGTGTGTTTTCCTTGCTATATTTAGAATGCATGGAATTGAATCTAGTTATTTTTTGTCATGGTATGGGTTTTTCCAGGTGTGACAGTGCTTTCAGCCTAGCATTTCCATTTTCGGATAGCAATGGTGTTGTGGAATTCTCATGTTTTGGTTTAGTTGGATTTCGAGATGGATTCAAAGTTGAGTGAGGTGGAATTTATGAATGATATGACATAGAATCCGTTTATGTGTTTCCTCGGTTTAAGGCCTAGTGATCCGGGTTTGGATTACGGTAAATATTGAGAGGTGGTTTGCTCTCCATTAGGCCTAGGAATCTTGGTTTTGGGATATACGGTAAATCCTAGAGAGTATGTCTTAGTTTAGGGCCTAGTGACCCTGATTTAGAATTTGGGTTATGACAAATCCTGAGAGACAAGGAGATATGAAAATTCCTTGCGATTTAGGTGGAGGGAATACGATGATTTAAATGCTTGTGTTGGCCTAGTGATAAGGTGTACATCACAGTAAAGCTGGTTATGAAATGTTTATTGGGTGGGCCTAGTGATCCAGTGTGTGTCACGATAAAGACCGATTTCTATTGATGAGGGTGAGGTGGTTTAGCCTCAGGATGCCCTGGTTGGCTTTTTGGTTTGAGTCCCATATTCATGATTGGAATATGGAATGGGGGTGATTGGCTAAAGAGATATTTGTCTTAGCCAGTCTATGGTCGTGTGGAACATAGTAGTCCCATGTCTGGTTGTTTTTTACATTCATTAATGAAAATCTCATTCCTTTGGTATTTGATGTATAATTGTACAGGTTATTATTTGGATTCTATTTTTTTTATATCCAGTCTAATTTTTTTGTTATTATGTTGGTTATGAGAATGTATTTTAGGAGTGATGATGTATGGATCTCTCCATGTTTTTACTTGTAAAGGAATTCACAATGTATCTATGGTAAAATAAATTATATTGTAGCTTATGATGTAGGGGAGAAATTATTCTTAGCGATTCTCAGATAAGTATGAGACCCCTTTGCTATGTTCAATTGTAATTTATACTTGTAGCTTTCATGGTTGCGACATGTTTTGCGAAATTAATGTCATGGCTAGTAGTGGTGCAGTTTAGTCATCATGGATATTTTTGTAAATACATCATTGTCTGGTCATTATAAATAATATATGAACTTGTTATGAGGTTATGGGCAAATAACTGGATTCAAATCTATGGGATGTTCGCACAACACTAAGTAATTTAGTCAGTGGATGCTAGATTGTGTACTTGTGCATGCATCCAAAGACCCATAGATGTTGGCTTGCATGCCTGTGCATGCGTTCGAAGGCCCATAAGAAAATTAGGTCAGTGGAACCCATGGGAATGTTACCAGAATGGTTGGGTTAGCTCTTGGGAGTGTTATTGCTGACGTGTAAGGTCTGTGTGAAGCGTTTCCATCAATTCCACTTCTTTAAGGTCACATAGGAGGTTGAATCTCACCATAGTAGCCTCTCATCGCATATTTACCATGGTTTGCTGATTTCTTAGTTAGATGTGGGCAGGGGGTGTTACAGAGTGGTATCAGATCATGTTTTAACCCTCAAATTGGATGGAAAGTGTGTTGATCATGCATTTATGTTGGTTTCATGTGTGTTTATTATGCTTGTAGTCCATGTGCTTGTTACATTTTCATGGTGATGATCATGGCTATAGTGTTGTCGCGATGTAGAAGTTAATAATGTTATTGCGGGATGTGTCGTCATGAGTGTATGGTTGTATATGAATTTGTTATGCATGCATTTTCATGGTGAAGGTTGTTATGCATAAGGTCATCATTTTCAATTAGGTTATCATGATGATATTGGTATGATATGATGCTAATGTGTTGGCTAAGGTAGAGCAGGAGATGGAGATCAGTAAAGTCAAGTTGCAACAATGGACTTTGGGGTAACATAAGACCGTAATACAAGTTTATATGCTTGGCATGCATGTATGTGATTCATTGTTGTTGTAAGAATTAGGGTTACATATATGTATTTAATTTTATTATTATGGTTACATATGTGACAAATGGTAGTTGATTAGTGTAGTCATATGCATTACGGTTATGCGTATGCCCTTAATTCTATTGATTTTATGATTACACGCATGATAGTTCTTAGTTAATTAGTGTGATCATATCTACATGCGTTGGTTATTCGAGCATATTATTTACTTGATGACTATGTTATATGTTAACTTGCAGTTAGCTCGATGATCATGTTATATGTTTTTTATGGTCATGTTGTATGTTAACTTAATGTTGTTATATGTTAGTTAACTTGATGATTAATGTTATAGAATTAATATCTTGATGTTATATGTATCGTGCTAATTTTGATTGGCCTATGAATATGGTTATGGTTATGACATTCATGTATGAGTTAATATGTTGTGATATTATGGCATAATAATTTAGACTGACTGTGCATATCTGATTGTTATGCAAGAAAGGCAATTGTTTATGAGCGTATTATGTGAATGTGTTAACTAGTTACTGTTATAGATGTCGTGACCTTATTTATTATTGATATGCTATTTTTTGAAGTATATCATGCTAATCTAGATTTATTGTGCAGACAAGGTAACCTCCTGTGAGATACATTAAGGTATGAGCTTGCTTATGTGTCTACATTGTACTTGAATATTTGATTAGGTCATCTATTTGGTATTTGAGAGTTGTTTCTATTATTTCATCTATTTATTGTTGAATTTTTTTTTAATCACATGATATGAGTATGTGTCTATAAGATTGCATGAAGAAATGATTTGGTCTTAATATGGATATACTAATGCAATATGTGTTGAGATAGCTAATGTGTAGATGAGTATAAGTAGCTGATAGTTTTAGTATTGTGATTTTGACAACTAAATGATTATGATATGGTTGTTAGCCTTGGAAAAGGTTGATTTTAATTTGATAGATATGATGTCTTGAAATGTGGAACATGTGATTGAAATGTGTGAAAAGTTGTAGGGAAACATGTTTTGTATTAGCATGACAAGGTAATAGTTGAATTGTTTATATAACTAACAACAATTTATTGTGATAACATGTAGTAAGATTCATTTGTAGCAAGGTAAATGGTAAAATAAACGAATTGGGTAAGAATTCCTTTAACTATGTTTGGAAACCATAATTCCAAACAAATGAGTTCTTTACATACAAGAAGTCTTCTTAACCCTAATCGTGTCAGGCCTTACGTGAAATTGTGCTACATTTATGAACATGTATTTGACAAGTATAAAAATTGGTTTCTAGTTATGGTTGGATTTGCCAAGGGATTGGAGTCCCTTGGGAGATGATATATATATATGTGTTCAGGTGCAAGGCAGTGGGCCTAGCATACCAAGGTAAGGTAACTGATATATTTTATGTTTATATTATACACTGACAATATTTTGTTTCTGGCGGTATGTTGTAGGGTATTGCATGGCAAAAGAGACTTCCATGAAATACTGGAAAATGCTCAAGATGAGATTTCCCTTGGAAGCATTGGGAACCCACTGAGGATTGAGTTACGTTGTTTTTTTATAGTATTGTTCTTTCAGCTTTTTGTGATTTTTTTGTGCTTAATTTAAAGCTTTGCTTATGTACGGTGCAAGGCCTTGCCACTTTGTTGTGGTGTCATATTGATTTTGAATTTTCATGGTATTCTTCTTGTTTGTTCTTGGTTTTTCATTTTATGTTTTGAGAGTCTTGGGAATTGGTTGTGGAAAGAGTAAAGTAATGGAGCTCGGGGAGAGCTGTGTGGTACCCAACATGTAATGAAATACACATATGAAGCTCAGTACATGAGTAAGCGCAACGGGAGGTAAGATATGAAAATTAGTTGGACTAATAGGGTTCATTGTGGTAAATGGATAGTGGAAGTACACACATAAGAAAGTAAAAAAAAAAGTTAAAGAAAATTTACATGAGGTGTTATATGATTTGGCTATGTTTGGAACAGTTGTTCTCAACGTTGTGCATGTTGTGCATGAATAAAGGAATTTCTATTAACCTAGACCTTATGATATCTATAAATTGTGTTATGATCATGATTATGTTGATTTTTATATATGTATACATGTGTGTATGTATGTATGTCATGTCTTACAAGGTTATCATGTATCATGATTGTTTAATGCTAATGGCTATATGTATATATCTATGTATGTATGTCATTTTATGATAGGATCATGATTGTTTTATCCTAATGATTATATATGTATGCATGTATCTATCTATGTCACTTTTTGAAAGGGTTGTTAGGGATGATTCTTGTGGAGGAATGATTTATTATGCAGGTGAATGGCATGAAGAGGTTCTTGGTATTATGAAGAATAAAGTGGAAAAAGTAGCTTTGACAGATCTATGAGGTCAGTATCATGTGGACATGAATTTATATTATATTAGTGTACTATGCCTATGCTCATGTTATGGGCATGTAATGATAAGGGGTACATCAATAAAGTGAAAACAATGTGATATGTGACATGCTATGACAAGCATGGATAGTGGAAAGACACTAGAAGCAAGGTTTCTTGTGGGGTCAGTGTGTGTTCTATGGATGTGTAGTACTATTTTTGTGTATATGTTGTGCATGTTGTGTATTCAATGATTGTACCTATGGTTATGTGTAAATGTAACATATATAGGATTGTGTACATATGATGTTGTATCTCTATTTTATATATGGTGTTGTGTGTATATTTCATATGGATTTCTAGGTATATATGGTGCTATGTACATGTTTTATATGCGGTATTGTGTATATACTGTATTGTGCACAAGTTGGATATGTGGTGTTGAGTGCATATGGTGTTGTTCACGTGTTTTATATGCAATTCTCACACATATGATGCTATGTACATGTTGTATATGCAGTGATATGTACATATGGTGTTGTGTGGATGTTGTACATATGGTGTTGTGTGCATGATTGTAAATGTGGCGTTGTGTGTATATGGTGTTGTGTACATGTTGTACATGTGGTACTATGTGCAGGTGGTGTCGTGTAAATGTTGTGCATGTGGCACTGTGTACATCTGGTATCATGTACATGTTGTTCACGTGGTGTTGTGTACATGTGGTATTGTGTACAAATTGTACAGGTGGTGAAATGTACATTTTGCATTGTGTACATGTTGTGCTGAAGGTATCGTTTACATGTGATTTTTTGTACATGTTGTGCATGTAGTGTTGTGTACAGATGGTACTTCGTACATGTTGTGCATATGGTACTGGTATACATGTGGTATTATGTGCATGCCATATGTGTTTTTTTGTGGGCATGCAGTACTATATATGTGCATGGTGTAGTTATGGTATCATGACATGTTTATGTGTTGTGTTGTACACTAGATGTGTGTGCATGTGTTGTGTTGTTTTGTACACTATGTCTAGATGTATGTGTCTTGTTGTACACTCAATTTATGTGTATGTATTGTTTTATGTTGTACATCAGATGTAGGTGTATTTATTGTGTCATGTTGTGCATCGTATGTAGTTGTATGTACTGTGTTTTTTTGTACACTAGGTGTAGGTGCATGTATTGTATGGTGTGGTATGTCCTATATGGTTGTATGTGTGTGATGCACACTATGTGCATGTGCACATGGTTGAGGAGAAGAAACTGAGTGTTTTTCGGGTGCGGAAACTGATGGAATGTGTGCACAAAAAGAAAAAAGGCAGAAGTAAGGACCGATAAGGGATAAGTATAAGTATTTTAATTTAGTTTTGTTATTCATGTGATCTACCATTCTAACTTATGATTGTAGCATGTGATTTCTGAATATGGTTTATGATGATTTCATGTGATTCATGATTTTGACCTATGATGGTTATGTTTTGAGCTAACAATATGTGATATGTTTATACATGATGATTTGATCAAACAACTTTTTTGACATGTTGTGATAGGAAGTGAACAAAATAGAAAGTGTACCTTATTGAAGAGATACCAATGAGTTATGATGTGATATTACTTCAATTTATTTTTAATATAATGGAAATTATGTGCTTAGTATAGGAATCAAGGAAATGCCTGGTTGGGTGGTTGAAACTGATTGCAAGCATCAGCAATAATGACCAAAGGAATAGAAACAGACAATAGTATGCTGGTAAAGCACTTCAGGAGTAGCGAAATTGTGGGACACTGGTACATAATAGTGTCCCTTGATTTCCATGAGTGTTGTATGACCAATATGATGGTTGAGGCATGTATATGCATTGGTTTTTGTATCTTTTGATGTGAGGAAGCCTTGACAAGGGATGGATCATCGAGGATAGGGATGTCAGGGAACTTAGAAGGTGAGTGACTGCACCTAAAGGGATGACCGCATTTCCCGAGCAACTATGTAGAAGAGAAGGTAAGTATGGGGATGGATTTGTTTTGGTCATAAGCATTTCCATATGGAATCAGACGCAAATTGGGAGTGTGCCCTGGAACAATGATTCGGTAACTATTCACTGAGGGTATAGTGGCGCAGGATTATAGCATTGATCACTAGATGGAGATATTACTTGTCATTGTATTATGGAATTCCTGGGAAGGAGGTGAATCTTGGTATTACTTTGAGGGTGAAGGTATGAGCATCTGGATTCCCTTGATGTGGATGCAGACATCATATCCATTTATTTTCTAATTGAGAAAATGTGTATATGTGTATACTATTGTAAATACTGTAATGAGATGTGTTATAAAGCTCCAGTACACGATATGACTGTCATGATTATTTTTTATTTTGAGCAGGTTATCCTTTATGAATAATACAATGATGTAATATTCCCAAATGGGAAAAGCATATAGTGCAAAACCATGGAAATAGTAGTGTAAATATTAGATCAAAACATGGGGCCAATATGGAGACCTTCCATTCATTATAATAGCAGTAAAATAGTACAAAATAATGGGCCACAAAGCATATAACAAGACACAGGAAGCCTCCAATGAAGAAAACCCTCAATAAGAGGTGCCGCTACTATATCAAAATGCCGGAGACACTACTACTGTGCATTTTTAAAAGCACTTCTACAAAAAATGAGTACACAAAATATATGGGGCTGATATATGCCACAATATATACAAAAATGAAGATCTAGGCTCTCTATAACCTCCAGAAAAGAACCCCAAAGGGTCAAGAAAAATACCTAATAATACATTGTGAGTTGTAGCCCTATGGCTAAAATTATGCTCCAACAAATGGCTTAAGAGTAAATGGCTGAAGTTGATACAAGAATGAATGTGCTCTCCTCCAATGAATCTCCCGGATGAAAGCCTGGCCCTTTCACTAGAGAAATCACCTACTACAGAAACCCCTGCAACTCCTCCCTAAAATAATGCAGATCTAGATTGATATTGCATTGTAGGGGATAAATATACTATGGCCTGAAGCCAAATGTCTCAATGAAGCTCCAGGGCCTTATTTTATAGCCTCCAAAGAGAAAGGAACCTCCCTCCAATGAGATCTAGCTCATAAATCTCCCAAATCAAACCTCCACACTTATGCCTTGCAACACAACACAAAATGCCCAACAGGAACTGCGTTGTACATTAAGACTAAAGCTTTGGAAAAATGCTTGATAGTGGAATGTAGTGCAAACTCTTCCAAGAGGCCTCTCAAGGAAAGAGGTGGGATTCCCGACCAGCAACACCCTGTGCTAAACATCACTTGTAATATTAGATAAACAACCAAAGAAAGTTATATGTCTAAACAGACCATATATAAAAACATAAACATATCATAGTCTAAATAATATGGTTGCGATCTTCTTCCTTATATAAGAAATGAGGTTCTTAACCCTCAGCCCCATCCGTTAATGACACTACTTCCATGCAGTGTGTCTCCGTCTAAAACTGCGTTGTACCTCATTGAATTCCACTACTCCATGATAACACTATTGATTTGGTCAATGTTGACATAGTATAGGTGTTCCAACCCCTTTTCACACATAAGGGTGCTCAATTAAGCTTCCAAGATGTTATCCTTTCACATTGGCATTGATTTTATTCATATTAAGGAGATTTATGGATCTCCATATCCTTTTATTAATCAAACAAGAAAGAAAAAAAAAATTTAATATTCCAACTAGCTCATGGCTAATTGGGAATATTACAGTCCTACCCTCCCAAATCTTTCTTTTCCTCAAGAAACTAACAAGGTCAGTGTTGCAAATATTCTCCTCCATCATTGGTGACACCTCCATGTGATAAGCTTCCCTCATAAGCCAAATGTTTCCCAATCCATCCCTCCATGGCATGCTCCTCCCAAGTTCTCATGAGATGCAAATGACTCATCCCACAAGGAAACAATAGACCCAATGAAACAATCATGGTTTTCCCAATGTCCTCCCTGAAACATGTATCATAATGAACATGGAGAATCTCTCTCCAAAAGGGAACATTCATTCCTACCATCATTCCTCCAATCATTCCCATAAAAATGATAAGAACATCATCAATGTATGGGATCAAAACCAAGTACATATAAACAAAAATATGCAAAAATGGAGGTGGCTCATAGTCCCACATATGGAAAAAGTGCAGTATATCTCCAAATTGCATTAGATAATGATATGGTAAGTGGTTTTCCCACCACTTAATTGCTGCCCAAGTCTTCTCAGAAGTTCTGAAAAGGTGAGAAATGTTTGGTTCCTTTGGAGTGCACCCAGAGTGGTAAATCATCTCTCTATATCCTCCTAGGGAGTGGCCATGTTCTGCAATTTTTATGGCCCAAAGTTTGTCATGAAGTTTATATGGAAGAATTATCCTCCTTGGAGCAATGGAATGTATATACATTGTAAAGGAGTGCAAATAATCATCAAATAAAATATTATGCACATTGAGATGTTCCTTACCATAATCTTTTCTCATACAAATGGAGTGGTCCATAGATAGATCTCATTACAAAAGAGGAAAGAGGTGGCTGTGATAAATCCTCCATAGAGTTATGTATCTCTTCCATCTTCACATGGTCTATGTATATCCTCAAATGTTAATATATCTCCTCTTCAAAGCCTTACCAAGTAAATCCCTCCATGATAGTGTGGTATGATCTCATAGAATAAGTATGGCTGAAGAGAAAATCCTCATGAGCTCTTTGTAGTAACTTCTCCATGAGATTGGAAGCTCTAGATAATAAGATACTACCATGGTAGTAGATTACCTCATATTTGACTGAATATCCCTCCTCATGTAGTTAGTCATCAAGTATCATGCATCTGAAAATATCCATGGAATAATCCACTAACAGTTGGGATTTATAATATGGATATGTCCTCCATAATGGAAATGCTGATTATATTCCATAAAAAGAATCTATCATGTATTTGTACTCCTCTTTGACATATCACATGCTAAAGTGACATAATGGAAGGCTGCTATCCCCCCTCTGCTGCTCCTTTCTCAGTGCAATATCTGAGATGAGAGTGGGTAATGATGATGTTGGGATAATTTCTCCCTCCTCCTTGAGTCTAACCAAGACTCTCAGTGTTGTACCATGAACTCCCAATGCTCCCACTCCTCCGGGATCCATGAGTGGTACAACATATTGAGAGAACTCTTTGATTATATCCAATCAAGAGGTCTCCCTGGTGGAATGCCTCCTTGTATTGAAACATCAAGGCCTAGAGAAGGTTGTATATGTGAGTGGACAGATTTGTCCCTGACCTCACTACGAAAATCATCCCCCTGCTTCTGTGCATAACTGTACTAAAAGGGATGGGTGTGTATGTTCCCAATCACTTGATTTTGGCCCTCCTTCCCATATTCTCCTACCTCCTACAAGATCTCACAGTCTAAGGTGTCTTCTTCAAATGTAATCAACCCATGTACACCCAACATCTCATTGGTGTCAAAATTCTTGATCACAAGAGAATGATCTATCATAGTGTGTATCTACAAGAATGTATTCAATATTGGAACACACTTCCTCCATTGTTTTGTCTCATTTCCTATCAACATAGACACATGCTGCTCCCGATCTTCATATGTAAGATCCTTTGGAACTTCTTGAAAAGATACAAGAGCTCCTCTAGTTGAAGAAATTGCTTCATATCCATCTCCAAATAGAAGTAGATCTCCTCCTACTGTCGCAGAATTAGAGGATCTTTCCAGCTCTTCCAATTCATTCTCTTCATCAATGGAGAATACCTCATCCTTAAGAGATCCTTTGTCTTAATCTCCTTTTGAAAGAGGAATCATCATGTCTTCTTCTTGAGAAGAAATTTCTTGCTGAAGTGGGGCTTTCCCCTTGGAAAAATATGTTGCAGATCTTTAACCCCCTTAACAAGGTTCTGAAATGGAGTTGGTTTCATGGATCCTTCCCATTCATGCAAAGGTTCTGATTTCTTGGGTTTTTCTAGCTCCCCCAAATAAGTTTCAGAGTGTTTTAGATCAAATATTTTCACTAATATCCTAGTGAGTGTCACATAAGTAGATATATTTACATTATTCAATGAAGAATATTCATAAAACCACTAGGCATAAGCCTTACCTTCAAGATGCAGTGCTGCTACTCTAATGGCTTCATCTTCTGAAACTTGATGCAACTGAAAATATGTGTCTAGCTCCTTTACCCAAGCCTTGGTTGTGCACTTAGGTGACCCATCAAAAGTAGGTAGAAAGAATCTACCCAAATTGTGTTGCACTCACCCTATTCTTATATTGTGGTTACTGGGTCTTTTATCTTCTTCAAGTTGACAAAATCCTTGGAAGCTTAGATTATTTTTGAATCCTCTAGACTGAGATTCATATTCTTGGAGATAGTCATGAAGAGTCTCCTCCTTTGGTGTTTCTCCTTCCTCTTATTCTCTTTCCAAGAATGTAGGCATGGTACCATGTTGTAGATCTGATGGTGCAGATGAATTCTCACACCCACAAGGTGAAAAACTGGAACTTTCTTTATGTACAAGCTCTCTTGGAAAATATTTATATCTCTCCATCCTCATTTCTATGATGTCTTTGTTAATACCTTGCATAGTTTGGAAAAGTAGTCCTGAGAACTCCTTCTCCTCATCTGTATAATCATCCTTCCATTTTCTTTTGAGATACCTCTTCTCTCTATCTGTGAGAGGATCTCCTTCTTCTAATGCCATATTATCTTTCAAGATGCAGAGGCCGAGCCAAGATTATGCTCTGATACCATTGTAATATTCCCAAATGGGAAAAGTAGGAATATAGTGCAAAACCATGGAAATAGCAGTGTAAAAATTAGATCAAAACATGAGGCCAATATGGAGACCTTCCATTCATTATAATAGCAGCAAAATAGTAAAAAATAATGGGCCAGAAAGCATATAAAAAGACAAAAGAAGCCTCCAACGAAGAAAATCCTCAATAAGAGGTGTTGCTACTATATCAAAATGCCGGAGACACTTCTACAACACAGTTTTAAAAGAACTGCTACAAAAAATAAGTACAAAAAATATATGGGGCTGATATATGCCACAATATATAGAAAAATGAAGATCTGGGCTCTATACAACCTCCATAAAATAACCCCAAAGGGTCTCTGGGAAAAACACCCAATAATACAATATGAGGAGTAGCCCTATGGCTGAAAGTATGCTGCAACAAATGATTGAAGATTAAATGGCTAAATCTGATACAATAATGAATCTTTTCTCCTCCAATGAATCCCCCAGATGAAAGGCTGGCCCTTTCACTAGAGAAATCACCTCCCAAATCACCTACTACAGAAACCCCTACAACTCCTCCCTAAAATAATGAAGATCTAGATTGATACTACGCTGTAGGGGATAAATATACTATGGCATGATGCAAAATGTGCCAATGAAGCTCCAGGACCTTCTTTACTAGTCTCCAAAGAGAAAGGATCCTCCCTCCAATGATATCTACCTTAGAAATCTCCCAAATCAAACCTCCACACTTCTGCCCTCCAACACAACACAAAATCATCAACAGGAACTGCATTTTACATTAAGACTAGCTTTGGCCAAATGTCTGATAGTGAAATGTAGTGCAAAATCTTCCAAGAGGCCTCTCAAGAAAAGAGGTGGGATTCCCGACCAGGAACACCCTATGCTAAACAACACTTTCAATCTTAGCTAAAAATCCAAAGAAAGCTATATGTCTAAACATACCATATATCAAAACGTAAACATATCATAATCTGAATAATATGGCTGCCATCCTCTTCCTTATATAGGAAATGAGCTTCCTAACCCTAAGCCCCATCCATTAATGACACTACTTCCATGCAATGTGTCTCCATCTAAAACTTAATTTTCCCTCATTGAATGCCACTACTCCATGACAACGTTGTTGCTTTGGTCAAAGTTGACCCAATCTAGGTGTTCTAGCCCCTTTTCACACACAAGGGTGCTCAATTAAGCTACCAATATGTCCTCCTTTCACATTGGCATTGATTTTAATCATATTAAGGAGATCTATGGATCTCCATATCCTCTTATTAATCAAACAAGGAAGAAAAATCAAAAATTAATATTCCAACTAGATCATGGCTAATTGGTAATATTACAAACGAGCTATGTTATAAAGTTTCATAGGAAGCATGTTTTATTTTCAGTGGTTTAATGTTTTGTAGGTTTCATTGAACACCGAGGATGGTTTTCCCCCATGGGAAAGAATTCTGCAACAACCTTGGTGAAAACTGCATGTAATAAAAGTTAAATTTATAACCACGGTTGATGGGACACTTATTTCAAGATGAATGTTGGGAAAAAAACATCCTAGTGGAGGTGTTAATTTTGGTTATTATGCCTAAAGGAAATGCAAAGGATTTGGAAAGGCAAGAGGCATTATTTGGCATTTATTTATGAAAATAATGGAAAATAGGAGAAAAGGAAGGTGAAAGGTGATAGGCTGCAAGTGAGGAAGAAAATGAATGAAAATAATGGAAAATGAAGAAAATAGAAGCCTCATTGATAAAAAAAAGCTTCAGAGGACTAGTAGGATAGATTTTGGCTCAAAATATTTTGTCAATTCATTTTTGGAGATCTGTTATTATTCTTTCTCTCTCTCTCTTTCTCACTCTTGGACACTTGAAATTTCTTGGAGAACTTTGGCATTGGACCAACAAATGAAAATGAAAGAAAGAAGAAGAAGAAATTAAGCAAGGAAGAGTATAACCAAGCAACTACAATGAGATTCTTTGCAGGTACCAATTTGCATTTGTGTTTTCCTTGCTACATTTGGAATTCATAGTATTTCATGTGGTTATTTTCTGTCATGGCATGGTTTTGTCCAGGTGTGACAGTGTTTTCAGCCTAGCCTTGCCATTTTTGGATAGCCATGGTGTTGTGGAATTATCATTTTTTCGTTTAGCTAGATTTCCATATGGATTCGAAGTCGAGTGAGGTGGATTTTTGAATGATATGACATATAATCAGTTTATGTGTTGCCTTAGTTTAGCGCCTAGTGATCTGGATTTGGATTGCAGTAAATCCTTAGAGGTGGTTTTCTCTCCATCAGGCCTAGGAATCTTAGGTTTAGGATATAATATAAATCCTAGAGATTATGTTTTAGTTTAGGGCCTAGTGATCCCTGATTCAGAATGTGGGTTGTGATAAATCCAGAGAGACTAGGATATAGGAAAATTCCTCATGGTTTAGGTGAAGAGAATCTGGTGATATCCATGCTTGTGTTGGCCTAGTGATCGGGTGTAGATAATGGTAAATCTAGTTATGACATGTTTATTGTGTTTTCCTAGTGATCCGATGTGGAATACGGTAAAGCTTGATTTCTATTGACGATGGTGAGGTGGTTTAGCTTTAGGATTACCTGGTTGGTTCTTTTGGTTTGAGTCCCACATTTATGCTTAGAATATCACACAGGGGTGATTGATTGAAGAGAGATTTGGCTCAACCAATATATGGCTGGGTGGAACATGGTAGTCCCAACTTTGGTTAGTTTTTAAATTCATTAATGAGAAGCTAATTCCTTTGGTATTTTATTTATAATTGTACTGGTTATTATGTGGATTCTATTGTTGTTGTATCCACTATATATTTTTTGTTATTATGATTTTTAGGAGCATTTATTTTAACAGTGATGATGTATGTCGCTCCTCATGTTTTTACTTATAAATTAATGCACAATGTATCTATGGTAAAATATATTGTATTGCAGCTTATGATGTAGGGGAGAAATGAGTGATAGCGATTCTATGATAAGTATGATACCCATTTTCTTTGTTCAATTTTTTATACATGTATCTTTCATGTTTTCTGGTCATTATAAATCATCTCTGAACTTGCCAATAATTTCTGGGTAGAGCACTGGGTTCTGGTCCTAAAAAATTGGCTCAAATCTCGGGGATAGTGGCACAACACTAAGTAATTTATTCCATGGATGTTGGCCTTTGTACCTGTTGATGTGTCCAGAGACCCATAGACATTGGCTTGAAATCCTACACATGTGTCTAGAGTCCAAGAAGAAAATTATGTAAGTGGGACCCAAAGGCAGGTTTCTTGAATGGTTCGGTTAGATCACGGGGGTGTTATTTTTTATGTACAAGGTCTGTGTGAAGATTTTTTGTCTATTCTACTTCCTTAAGGTCACCTAGGAGGTTTAATTTCACCATAATAGCCTCTAATTGCATATTCACCCCGGTTGGACAGTTGATTTGGTAGATGTGGGAAGGGTATGTTACAATTGGTTGGTAGATTTGTTGAACAAGTCAAAAATTTGACACTGATTATTATTGATGGATTTGGGCTCATTGTACTCTTTGTTGAAAATTTTATAACAATTTCATAGAAGAATAATTGCAAAGGGTTTTCCCTATAGTGGTTTTTACCCTGGTCTTTGACCAAATGTGGTGTCTCTTGTTGATGTGTTAATTGTCTCCTTTGTCATTGTGTTTAATGTTCTATCTTGAATTATTTTTTATGGTTGGAAATATTAATTATTATTGATGAAGGATTGCTAATTGAAGAATCGAATTGAGCTAAAGTAATTGAAATAGCATAGATAATTGTGAAAATTAACATGATATCTGAGCTAAGGTGAAGGACAAAAGGAGACAAGCATGGAAGCAATAATATTTGGAAATTTTAAGGAGCCTATCGAATAAATTCAATATGTCCTCCACTTTCATCAAGGAACATGTGGAGTTGGGTGACTCATCTAAATTTGATGTATGGAATATCAGATTGGAGATCATAGATGAAAATAATGATGATTTGGAATACATTCAAGGAAAATTACTTGAGCCTCTCGAGAATGCTTCTGCTGCTTCCAGTAACAAGCACAATAAAGGTGATTTCAAATAAAATAAAATTATTGTTGATGGTTTACAAGATAATTTACTTGCATATGTTGGAAATTTGATGAAGTATAAGGACATGTATGATAAGATAAATTACATGTATGAAGTCAAAAATTTGAATGAAATTATCTCCTTGAAGATAAACTCAAATACATTAAGATGAAAAAATGAGAGTATATGAAATCCTATATTATGAGGATATCTCGTCTTAGATATCAATTGCAAAGATTTGGAGAAACTGTGCCTGAAAGAGAATTGGTGAAAGTAACTCTTAGATGCATCCATCCCTTTTGGGAAACCTTCATTACTACTATAAGAAACAACATTTCCTTCTCTTCATTTGATGAGATTGTTGGAAATCTCACTCAGGAAGAATGAAGGATGATATTAAGGGGAAGGATTCAAAAGAATGAAGAGGGAGATCCCATTGCATTTGTCACTCAAAACAAGAAGAATAAAGGAAAATGAGGCCCATCAAGTTACCTCGAAATGAAAATAAAAGGAATGATAGAACATCATATCACATTGAATGCTACAATTTCCACAAGAAGGGTCATTATGCTTTATATTTCCCTGAGAGGAATAATGGTCCATGCTACAAGACTAGAAGCAAAAATAACAATTTTGATGATAAAATCAAAAGAAATGAATGAAGGAATGATCATAATGGAAGAGATGAAATAACAAGAATAGATGCTCCAAGTGACCATGAAGAAGATCATCATCCTCAAAATAATTCAAGATACTCCAGGTATGAAAGTAATGATGGAAATCAATATGAATATCTTATTATTTCTACCCTTACTAGTTCCTCTCTTCTCGATTCGTGCAATAGTTGGTTGGTTGATAGTGGGTCCACTCATCATTTATGTAACTATAAGGAATTTCTCTCTAACTTGGTAGAGAGTGAGTCTAGTTTAAAATTTATTATTGGAGACAACTCCACTTAACCCATTAAATGATTTGGGACTGTAAAATTCCATTTAGAGTTTAGGGAATCTATTTTTATCCATGATTTAATGCATGTTACGGGATTAAAGAAGAATTTGGTATCAATATCTGCTTTGGAAGAAAAAAGAATGAGGGTTTCATTGATCATGGGAAAGGTTATTACTTGGCATCTTGGATCACCCATGAAAGGTGCAGTCAAATTGGGATCGATATTTTAAGTATTGTACAAGGCTACTAGAAGATCTCTTTTAGCATTGGTTCACAATACTAATCATTTAATAAAGATATGGCACCAAAGATTGGCCCATATACATTAAGAAACTCTTCCAAAATTGAAGAAATTGGTCTATGGTATTCCCAATGTTCAAGCCCAGCATTATGGTGTATGTCGAGGTTGTGCCAATGGAAATAAGAGAAGAGGACCATTCCCCTCTAATGAGAACAACAAAAGTGACATCCTCCATCTCATTCATTCTGAATTAAGTGTTTTGATGCCTGTACATTCTATTTGTGGTTATCTCTATTACATCACTTTCATTGATCACTTCTCAAGAAATATGTGGGTATATTATTTGAAGCACAAGGATGAAGCCTTTGAAATGTTCATGGAGTTCAAAGCTTTGGTTAAAAATAAAAAAAAGGAATAAAATCAACATATTCAGGTTTGAAAATGGTGGAGAGTACATTTCAAATGAATTCATCAATATTTTCAAGAAGGAAGGTACCAAGAAGGATACAATTGTGCTCTATACTCTTAAACAAAATGGAGTAGCTGAAAGAACGAGTATGTCTATTGTAGAAGTCGCCCATGCCATACTCCACGATCAAAAGTGGCCAAAGTTCCTTTGGGGAGAAGTAACAAGTTTTGTTGTATATGTCCAAAACATGGTTCCTCATCAAGCATTGTACAACAAGGCCTTTGAAAAATTATTCACAGGTGTCAAGACCGATGTTAGCCATCTCCATATATTTGGATTCCCTGTATTTTTCCATGTGACAAAGGACAAAAGAAACAAGCTGGAATAGATGATAAGAAAAGATACATTTGTTGGATATGATGAAAATTATAATTATTTTATAATATATATTCTTGGTTAAAGGAAGGTTGAGATTAGGATGGATTTAACGGTCGATGAATATGTTTCCCTTAGGAAATAAAGGGACCTTCCTCCACCTCCTCTTCCTGAGAAGAAGAATGATGATATGGATATTTTATATGGTCCTTCCATGCCTGAATCTGGGACCTACATTTTTGATGATCTGATGGAACCCATGGACCCCTTAGATCCTCCTCCATGTGATCCTCCTCCCAGGAATGTGCCACTTTGTCTCCATGCCACATTACATGATGATGAGAGGTGAGTTCCTGTTTTAAGATCATTTAGAGAAAGGAATAAGCCATGAAGATATGAGCGATATGTTGCAATCATGAGAACTATGAATCAAGTTGAACCTGGCACCTTTCAAGAAGCCATGGAAGAAAAAGTTTGAAAGGGTGCTATAGCAAAATAATATGAATCAATCATGATGATATATGGGATGTTTTGCTGATATCAGAAGGGAAATCCGTGGTGACTTGAAGGTGTATATTAAATATTAAACATAGAGTTGATGATAGCAATGAGAAATATAAATCAAGGTTCATAGCTCGAGAAAGAGGAATAATATTATTAGGACATGTTTCCACATTTGGCTCGATATACAACCATTTGTTTAATAGTCTCTATTGCCGCAAGTCAAGGATGGACCCTACATTAGATGGATGGGAATACAACATTCCTCCCTAGAATTTTACAGGAATAAGTTTATGTTGAGGAGGAATATGGATTTGAAGTGGAGGATTGAAAGACACATGTTTGCAGGTTGAAGAAGGAATTGTATGGTTTGAAGCAATCCCCAAGAGCATGGTACGCCTGCATAGACAATTATTTGTTTAAGTTGGGATTCAAAAGAAGCAATTCCGATCATAACCTCTACTTAAAGGTAGTCCAAGGCATTTCATTGATATTGGTTTTATATGTTGATGATTTATTCTTGACAGGAAGTGAGCTCCTAATGATCGACTGTAAGAAGGAGCTAACCTATGAATTTGAGATGAAGGGCCTTGGACTCATGCACTAATTTCTATTTTCTAGGCCATGAGATGTGGCAAAATCCCAGTGATACTTTCTATTCACAAGGAAAATATGTCGTGAAGCTATTGGAGAGATTTGGAATAAAAAAATGCAAGTCCTTTCCCACACTGATGGTGTTGGAACAAGCTTCCCTAACCTGCATTTTGGTACAATTTTGTAATAATCTGTCTTGCATAGGGGTTTTGGGGTGGTTCAAAGCCCATAATGTTTTGTAATGGGTTAAAGGGTAGCTCTATGGTCCGTAAACCATGGTTTGCGGACCATTAGATAGCAAATTATAAGATGTTATAAACAGATAGATAGTTGGGTCTAGCAGGTAAGTAAGTAAGAAGATTGATGTTACATGCAACTTGTTAAGATCTTTCTGGGTTGTTTTGGCTAAGGACTCCTGTTGGTTGTGTGCGTGGAGATCCTCAGTCTTGCTGTGTGCTGACCCCACTAGGCTGTGTGCATGGGCTGTGTTTGGGTTGTAAGTATATTTTTGATGCTAATGAATGCAAAATATATTTGAAGACCTTCGTGCTATCTATATTGATTGTGTTTACTGCTGAGTGCATTTGTGATATTTATTTAAGTTATCTGTGATCTGGAATTGGCTTCGATTATAATGTTCTGTGATGGTATTTGTAATGCACATGTGGATGCGAATGTATTGATTAGATCTTTTAGTGATAATAGCATTGCTATGGCTATGTGTTGATTATATTTTTAAAAGAGCTACGAATAGACTTCTTCTGTGTGAACCTAACAAGCTACAACACATATTTGCCTTAAATTATGTACTCTCTCCCAGGGTGCAGAAACCTGGTTCCAACACCCTCCCATACTACTTCGGGTGAGACCTTGGCTTGTGAAAGTAGGTCATTCTAGAAAGGGCTAGTAGTATAGGGGTTTTTTGGAAAACCTTAACCTCCGAACCTGGGTCAGGACCCCTCAAGCCAACAAATGGTTCCGTTGCTGGGACCGGGAGCATTTTGAGAGAGAGATCGAGTAATGCCATGAGGCCGTTGGAGACCTGAGAAACCAGAAATTAAAGACTGGTTTGAAAGACAGATTCAGGAATTTTCTATAAAAGAGAATCGCAGCGCGAAGCTGACATTATATAAGTGGAAGAATAAGTACATCTTCACTGAATTTTATGAAAATTTCTTTGTAACTTTTGCACATGAGCTTCAGGAGTGGTTAGCAAGGCTCATGGAATTTTAGACATGTTTGAAGGACGACTAGGTTACACAGTGGATGCCAGAATTGATTCAACAATTGGAGAAGACTAAAAACACTATTACCCATACAGTATATCATTGGGTGGACAGTGTGTTAGGGGGATTTGTAATGGAATTCGTAGTTGATCAGTTCGTATCCTATTCTAAGGCAGAGCGGAGGTTCTTCAAAGGTTTTAGAGGTAAGTTCTCGAGAACATTACCATTGCTAATTAAAATATTACTGTGAAAAAAAGGCATTCTATGCAACCACACCAAATGAATGACCTCTGATCAGAGTGAAAGTACAACATGAAGTGGTAAGTACTACCGAACCAATTGAGAAGGGAATAGATCCATCTACAGTCCATTAAGAGAGTCGGTTACGCACGCAGGGAATAGTCCTCTAGCTACGCCACTGTCAAGTCAGCATAAGGGTAAGAACTCACCCACACCTCTGCCACCTCCAAAAGAAGATATGGCCACACACATGAAGCTACCCATCTTCAAGGGTGTAGGGGATGAAGATATGGACCAATTTTGGTTTATATCAGAATCAGTATGGACTACGTAGAATGTGTCTACCGATGCTGTAAAGAGAGCACACTTATCCCTCGCCTTTGAAGGAAGGGCCTTGGAATGGTATATGGGGTATGTAGGCTAGCCTGTAGATCCGTCTATTCAAGATATTAAGAAAGAATTAAAACAACAATTCCAGAATCCTAAGTCCTACTCGCAGCTAGTAACTGACCTAAAATACTTTAGACAGAGACCTACTTAGTCTGTAAAGGAAGTTGATCAGTGGTTAAAGAAGGTTATCAAAGATTGAGAATTTCAGTATGATGATAGGCAGCACAAGGAATGGTTTATTGCTATGCTGCTACCTCACCTGCGCTAACCTATGGGTCAGGAGGTGATTGAGACGCAAGAGAAAGCCTTGGATATGGCTATGAAATTAGAAGCTATGTTAAGAGATGATGCTTAATTTGGGGTGCAGCAGATCCAGGGACAGTTGGAGGAAATGCACCTTGAAATCTAGAATCTAAGGAAAGAGCAGGGAAACGAAGCTAGCCCAGATAGGATTAATTTCCTTTGCTAGCGGACTACATGCAGGCTGGGGGCCCAGCCCGTTGCATCTTAAAGAAGCTGCGGGACCAAGTGGCCCAACGTTATGGTGCATTGACTGTGGCATACCTGGACTACATGATACCAACCACTTCGCCTGTCTTGGTGCTTATGTTCCAGAATTAAAGCAACAATGGTGTTAATTTTTCTCCTATGTGGGACATGACGAGCATAAATGTCGGACCTATGACTTAATGATAGATCGGGGAAGCCTCTACAGGGTATAGGCTGAACCTTCTTCACCACTATCTCCCTCAAGCAGAGGAGGCTCCCCAGCAAGAGGCAGGGGAGGGGGTAGGGGTGGAGGCACAGGTCGGGGAAGAGGGAAATTGATTTGTTACAACTGTGGGGAAATAGGGCACTTCGCTAGGGACTATCTGAACCCTGCATGGAAATCTTGCCGATATTGTAGACAATTGGATCACGTGATCAAATATTTCCCAGTATTGATTGCAAAAATGTAGGAAAAATAGCAGAAACCGACGCAGAATGTGCAGAGGGTTAAGGTGGAGCCATGTAATGAGGGACCAAGTATTAATGTCATAATTCACAGCGGCATGGCTACTGGGGGAGCTGAGGAGAAAGTTGTGGCTGAACCCGTTATCCTAAAGGCTGCTATAAAAAAGGAAATCCTAGACCTACAGAAGGAGAAAAAAACATTTGTCATAGCCCGCAAGGACTTTGCCAGGGATGAGGAATCCACCTCCAAGGCTCTCACAAACCTAAGATTGGATGATGAAGTTAAACTATTCCTACAAGCATGTATGAAGCTGCTATGCAACCAGAAGGCAGTGGAAAATATTCAAATACTGATAGATAGTTGCATGGAAAGAACTGACTCTCCTACAGAGGTTAGAGATGTTCAGAAGCCATAAAAGCACAAGAAGTGCACGAGGCGGGAAATTTTAGGTCCCTATATTACTATTATAGTCCCTTATTATTGTTAGTGTAACCCCCTTATTATTATTATTGTACCCTTGTAACCCCCATTTTGTTATTATTGCGCCCTTAAATTATTATTGTTAGGTCAGATAGGATTACATTGTGGCCCACTAGGATTACATTATGGCCCCATGGACTCCTATATATAGAAAGGAGGTTTTGTAAATTTTATCATCCAAGAATTGTTCATTTATGTAATGTATTGGAGGTTGCCCCCTCGAAGTGGCTTATTTCTAAGGCGTTCATATGTTTTTTCTTCTATTTTTGGAGCTAGTTACACAACATTTGGTATCAGAGCTTTGGGATTCTAGGGTTTTGCTACTCCAAACAGGTCATCGTGGCATTTTCACTATAACGTTTTTTCTACGAAGGTTCAAAAGCTGAAATTTTTAGGGTGCGAAGAAAAAATCTCGAGGACCATCATCACAAAAATTCAGAGCTTGGTTCAAAATCATGGCTAATTTGGTAACAACGCATATCAATGACTATGAAATGGATTAGGTCATCTTGGATCTGGGATCAGAAGCAAACATACTTCCTAAGAAAACATGGCAGTGGATGGGAGAACCTAAGCTGGAATGCTACACTATATAGCTGCACATGGCTAACCAATAGAAAATCATACCATTAGGGAGGCTATCAAAGATTATGATAGATATCACAGGAGTTAAGGTATGCACAAATTTTGAAGTCATTTAGATTTTAGAAGATGTATACCCTTATCCTACGCTCCTAAGACTAGATTGGGTGATTGACATGGGAGGAATTATCAACCTAAAGAAAAGGAGCATGGTCTTTGAGAATGAGGGTACAAGGGTGATAGTCCCACTAGACCCTACAGAAGGAGAGCGGTATACAGAACCGGTGCTCGAAGAAGAGGATGTGGATCACATTTATAAATTAACCGCTCGAGACAAGTATTGGATCAATCCTATAGCCAATGGTGTGCTGTGATGGGAAAAAGACAGTGAATGCCTCTTCGACTCCAATGGGGAGATAGAAAATTGGCAGAATCAGTTACATGATGTATCTGTGTTGCAATGTCTCAAGATCATGAAAATATTCTGATGTATCTTCTCAGGGGTAAGAGAACTTCCCTACTTTGATGGTTCTGGTAGTGTTAGATATTTTCTTCAAACATTTGAACCCGAAGTCTCAAGGTAATGAAGAATGTGGGCACTCAACCTGGAAATGCACACAACTCTTGTGTGGTGGTGGGAAACACATAAGGGGACATTCTAGGATTGGGAGGAATGTCGCAAGATGATGGTCCTTCTGCTTGAACCCCCAGTTCACCTGTGCACCAAGAATTTCCTTGGCCTAGGAGACCCGCGCTAGCACTTGTCCACATGGATGGAGGAATGGTGTGAAAGAACTATGGATGAATGGGTCTGCCTATTCATTCATGCCTTGGGGCCAATCCCCACCGCATGGTATTTAGATGCAGAACTACATCAGTGCACCTACCAATGGGAAACCCTAAAGGATGAGTTTGTAGGGACGTTTGGATTGATAGGTGGAACAGAGGCGCTCAACGAAGCCTTGCAGGATATAGATGCCTTAGTATTTGATGAATCACACCCTCGACTAGCATATGGGCCACCAACATGGGAGACGCAGATGCAGGACATTTTCAACTGCCGCAATCTATCAATGGAGGAATGTGACGAAGACCTGCGAAATATCTCTATCCCAGAGTTAGAGGGAGAGCGCGCAATTGTTGGACCCCCACTATAGAACGTTTATGTGACTAAGCCTCTTAAGCTGTGAGAAGTCAACATTGGAATAGAGGAGCAACCTAAGCCATCTAAATTGGGGACTACTAGGATGATGATACTGTTTAAAGAGTCCTCACAGAGTACCAGGACCTATTTCCTACGAAATTATTGGAACTCAACGGGATTCCAGGGGACCTAGGGGTCATGTGCATAACTTTAAAACCAGATGCACACCCTGTGAAGTAGTGCCCTTATCGATTGAACCCCAATTTGGAGATGTTGCAGACGGAGAATTGGTCCTGCTATGCGATAGCCATTTTGCAAAGCACCCAGGGATGTTTCGTCAGCACTGGCTGGGTCCCTATATTGTAAAAAAAATTACTAATGGTGGAGTTGTCTGGTTAGCCACACTACGCGGTGATATGGTACCAGGATATGTCAATGGTATCTAGCTCAAACCATATCGTATCAAATGAATGTATGTTCAGAGTAGCTATATGGGGCAGAATATGTGTAGGAAGGGGGACAAACATAGACAGTACCATGGTACACGTAGGGGTCATTCGCAGGTCTGGTAGCCCGAGGAGGTGTGCTAGGAGCGTAGGGGTCGATCGCAGCCCAGAGAGGTGCGCTGGGAGCACAAGGATGCACTGGGAGCGAAGGAGGTGTGTTGGTAGTGCAGAGGTAATATATAGCTACGAAAAATAGCCATTGGAATAGTAAAACTGGGTAAAAAGAAAATTTTACCGTTGAAAGGAGTAGCCGGCCTGCAAATGATAAGGGAATTTACATAGATTTTTTACCGTTTACTTGATGGTAATTTTATAATAAGCCTCATCCAACCGTTGTTTTATCTACAAGGCTATAAAAGCAGAAGGGTAGATCAAAAGGGGGTTCCATGCATCTTGAACAATTTGTGCTTTGTGAAACTCTGTGACTATTGCATTTTGTTAATGTCTAGGCGAGCTACTCCCTCAAATAGTAGCAATCCTGAATTTATCTTTCGAGAGAGAATGAAGGCAACTAATCCGACTGAATCTTCGCAGACCATGGTCTCTATTGATGAGGTTGAAGAGGTCACCCATGAGGTTGAGGAGGTTGTCTCCATGCCAAGCAAGGGAAAGCAGGTAGAGAAGAAGAAGGGGAAGGGAGAAGGCCAGGAGCAAGGTCCGGGGGTGACTGCGAAATGGGCCAGGGTAAAGCCACGTACCTCCCCGCGAAACGTGAAATCCCTGCAAATGGTACCCCAGGCAGGTTCGCCTAACCCTTCAAAGAGACCTCTATCTGCTCAAGAAGAGGCCCGGATCGTTGAACCAATAAGCTGGCTACCACCCTATGTTCGCCTCACAGGCCTCGGTGTGCATGCCCAAGAATATCGATGGGATAGACACGCCATCTACAGATGCCTCTGATTCCGAGTGAGGTCCCTATCATTGGAGAGTCCTTTGGCAAGCTCCACATGGTCAAATTCGATGATCATGACCTAGCCAACATGGAGGCCTTTCCAGAATTGGCACCGAAATTATATTTGGAAAAGGTATTGGAGGATGATGTACTGAAGGTAGTTCGTATGTCGTGGGAAATCGGATTGGCTAGATCCAGATTATTAAATTTTCTATGAATGCCTCATTTTGGCCGCTACAATGTCACCAACTGACTCATGCGACAGCTGCTAGCTCTGGTCCATGATGGCTTCTTGTGGATCCAGGACTGCATTCCCATAGATGTAGTGCTCATTCATCGTATTACTGGTATTCCCATGAAAGGGTTGAATCCCATGGAGCGCGTTGGCAAGAAATATGAGTAGCAGATCATTGATAAGGTGTGCGATGATTACCACGTTGAACGAAACACTAGAGATTTCATAATGAGCACTATCGGCGACCCCAGTGTGTGCTTGGGCACGTTGTTGTTAGCATGCAAGAGGATGCACAAATTCCAGGCTGCCACGGTCCCTACATATGTAATTCAGTTGGCTGGCTGCTGTAAGAAAGGGGTCTGATTCAACTGGTCCCAGTTCCTATGCAATGAATTTATGGAGAATGTATGTGAAGCCAAGGATCATGAAAGGTAATTCTGCTACTCCTAGTTGCTGCTCCTTATTGCGCTAGTTGCATCAGAAGACCTGGAAGATTCATTCCTCCCTGAGCTCGAGTCGGATATGTGTGAAGGGGTGCGGTATGCGAATACGTGGGATTCAAAGGATGAAAAGTGCATTGAAGATAATGAGGTCTTATGGGTCTTATTTCAGAGGGCTTGTAGTTGCCATCCACTCCCGGCCACACTTGTCACCAACAATCTATGACAAGTACAAGAGCATCAAAACGTTTAAATTCATAATGCATAATGTGCAGGTCTGGGGCTGCAAGGATCTGGCGTGGGTGTCACTACCGTATATGGTTTCTGAAGAGGAGATCGACTGCTTTATTGCTACTTGGCCTCCACACTGGAAAATAGGCTTCAAATCAGGTACGCAGGACACTGCAGGTATGAGCACCAAGAAGGTCACCCTACCCGACACCACCAAAGAGACCGAAGGACACGGAAAAAATTTCTGAGAAGGGTGCGAAACTGAAATCACAAAAGGATTCACAGTAGGATCTAGATGCAGAGGGTTTGGATGCGAAGGGTACTGACTCCCCTCGAGGTATGAAACAGACTAGTGACCCTGTTAAAGGCCAAGGAATAAAAAAACGGGCTACAAGGCCGAGTCGAGAGACCGAAGTCACTTTGACAGAGGAAGACTCGGAGCAGATAATAGACATAGTTACCCTCACCTTCGAAGATAAATGGTTGGCTTTGGAAGAGTAGCAGAAGGCCATGGTTGCTACACTTCAGTCGGAGCTTCGAGCTTTGCAGCTCAAAACCGACACTCTATAGACGGGTATGATTCAGACAAGGCTGCCCCCAGCAACAGGTAGAAAATTGATCATCACAACGGAAAAGCACCTCTGCCCCTACCAGGCACAACGTTTTTTTGAGCCTGCCTGCCTTAGGAACGCGAGTCCAGGCTTGTGGATAGGTATAATTGGATTTAGCCCGACTTCCACATGAACCACTATAGGTCCTCCATGCATCCCTTTTCGATGATATTGAGCACAGAGACTGTGAGTGCACCAGCAGCTTAGTATAGCTTAGTAGATGATTGTGGAGAAAAAATCATAGGTATCCCTAGTGTAGGCTGCATGCACCGTTGCTGCCATGCAACAGGCCAAGCTAGAACGCCTAATCAGTAGGCTCTATGAAGATGTCATTGAGGATATCCCATCTTCTGATACCCCCTAGGCTAAGATTGAGGGGATTGTTGCAGCACTAAGGGCTTCAAGGACTGATATTCAGAATGTTAAGACAAATATGGAACAACAGATTGTTGCCTTACAGGCCAAATTGCAGCCAGAAACTCCGCCTGAAGTAAGAGCCCACCGTGCCATGCTGGTCACAGAGGCCACCAATATGATTACCACTCAGATTTATCAAGTCGTAGAGTTATTGGAGACAACCATGCAACTATGGTCTAAGGTGTAGCACGACCCTCTCCTCTATGATTTTACTCAATATCTGCACCAAAAGGAGGAATATTTTGATCATATCGAAGCTATTATGTCCACTTTGGTTCTAGCTCAGTGCTTGGCATGACTGCGTACCAGCCACAGAATTTGAGATGACATTGAAGAGCTCCGTCACAAAAATAAGGTTCTCAGTGACCACCTTAAGCTTTGGGCCGATGAAACCCTCAATCTCTCTCAGGAAGTGGATGATGCAGTCAAACAGCTGAAGAAGACATTGAGGAATTGAAGAATTGAATTGGGCTAAAGTAATTGAAATAGCATAATAGAAATCTCAAGAAATTATGTGGATACATTGTAGGACTTGATTTGGTGAATCCATTTGAGTAAAAACAATTTATTAGGGCACTGATGTTCTTAGTGAAAACTCGTTCATACCTATGCTATGCAGTGAACACATTGATTCAATTCATGACTGAGCCTCTCCATGCACATTGGATCATTGCCAAACACATTTTGATATATTTTCATGGGACGATCTCCCTTGGTCTGATATATTCTATTGGATATGTTAAACTTCATGGATATACTGATGCTGACTGGGTAGGGAATTTTTTCGACTGTAAGAGTATGTCTGGATGTTTTTTTAGACTTGGATCTGCCATGATATCTTGGATGAGGAGGAAACAAAATTCCATAGCATTGAGTACCCTTGAGGCAAAGTACATTGCCTCTATCATGGCTAGTTGCGAAGTAGTTTGATTGAGGAAGCTCATTGGGGAGATATTGGAGAAGGTCCTAGACACTACATTGATATATTGCGACAGCACGAGTGGGATCCATTTGGAAGAGAATATCCTATTTCATGATAAGTAAATGCATATTGAGATTGGATATCATTACATTCGAGAGATGGTGCAAATAGCAAGAACTATGAAGGGTTAACGGTGAACAAGAATTTTGAAGGTTGGAGAGGAACTATGAAAGGTGAGCAAGAACTACAAAGGTTGAATAGGAACTGTGAAGGGTGAATCGGAACTGCGAAGGGTGAATAGGAAATGCGAAGGGTGAACTGGAAGTGCACGAGTATATTTGATTGCATTATCTTATATATTTGGCAGATATTTTAGATATTGGTTTGTAGCTTTGTTGAACAAGTCAAAAATTTGAATTTGATTATTATTTATCGATTTGGGCTCATTTTTGTTGGGCAGTGAAAAAGGTATGAAATGACTGTGCATCTTCTCATTCTTTTACTATAGACATACTCCTTTTTACCTTGGGAAGGTAAGTTATTATGAGAATTATGATAAAATTGGAGAGGTTTATGTTTACTGTAAAAAGATGACTAAATATTGCTTTTTGATTGATAAAACAGGAATTAGACGAAGTGAACAGCTATAACAAAGACGAGGCTGAGATCAATGTAACTGCTGATCCATCAGCGTTGAACCACATCCAGCCAAAGACAAGGAGATCTAAACGAATTGCTAAAAAGAGGCAGGGGACAACTCGGCCTCGGTCAAAGTAAACAAGATGATAACTAAACGAAGGGGAGCGAATCCCTCAGGATCCTTCGATCCTGAGGGATCGCTGTTCAAACTCATCTTACTCCTTGTCTTGTCTGTCAGGGTCTGATATATAAAGCAACGTACTTTAGTGATCAGGGAGTCAGTCAGTTGGTCGAAAGTTCTTATATTCAAACATTTCCTCTGTAATATTATGTTTATTGACTCTCGGCTTTTAGAGAACAGCCTCTGTAATACTTTATGTTCTATTAATATCCAACACGCGTTTCGTTTCATCTCTTAAGTTCTGAAGTAGCCCAGCATTATTTCACTAGCGCTAAGGGCCTGGCTATGGTGGAATTACCTTGACGTTTCTATTTTTACTCTTTGCTTATTTTTGTGTGAAGTTGTGTTTAATGTTTATTTCGATTACAGAGTTGATTGACTGTTGTTAGATTGAATGCAGATTCATTAACGAATTGCATTGCTATTTTTATCCTTTGCAAGAAGTACATTCGATGTTCATTTATCTTGCTATCATTATAGAAGCTTTGCTATTCTATATTCTATTATAGTTGTTGTTTTATTGGTTTATGATCTGTCAGAATTAATTGGTGTGCAGTATTGGCTGTTGAAAGGATTGGAGTATAGATATTAGTCGCTTAGAATTATAATTGATGTTCAATTCGTGTTGTTGTTCCATTTCTATTTATTGTTTACTTCTGATTTATAGCTTTAGATTAGCAGATAGATTAATTACAGTTGCTATGAATGCATAGGAATTACGAGTTGTTGTTCCTTTCTAGCCTTTGCAGTTCCTTTCAGTTATCTTTATCAGCAAGTATTTTGAGCTTGATTTCATTTCTATTTCTTTAAGAACAATACCACCAACTGTAGAGAACACTGGTTACTGCTTCCAAGTTCCCAGATTGGTTATCTTGCCTCAGTGTGATTTTAGTTGCATCGATTTCTAAGGGAAGGAGTTACTGCTATTGTATCCCTGATCGATGGTTTGCAGATTAATGTAGTTAAGCTTTCAGAGAATTTCTATTTATGTTACTGTAATTAGATTTCTTTACAAGAATCTGTTTACTTTTGGATTTAACATTTTGTACTACATCTTCATAGCATTACTCTTAGTTAATTGTAGCCTCAGACAGAGTACACTCTTGAAATAAAAAGTCGCTCCCAGATTGATGATTAATGTAGGCTAGTTAGGTGTTCAAAAGATACCTTTTTATAACCCAACATTTTGGCGCCGTTGTTAGGGAGAGTGTATGCCATTTCAAAGGAGTGATGCACTACTGATTTTATTCTACTTGTGAAGAATTGGGTATTAAAGACGAAAGGTAAGAACCTGCGCACTGGGCAAGAAACACACTTGCTCACCGCTCGCTTCACAGCAGATGTAGGTAAGCTTATTTCTTTAGGTAGGAATGAAGGTTTGTTTTCTTGAATGAATAGACCAACTAAGGAAAACAAAATTCCTCCTAAAATTGAAAAACCTAAGGGACCGGTGACCCTTGGGCGGACAACTTTTATTGATGAAATCCTTAAAAGAACTGAATGTCAGCCATCAGTAGGATTTAGAAAAGCCATCTCTAGACCGCCTACTAGTTCCCTTCAGGCTACAGAATCACCATCTAAAGCCTTTGCTGAGATACACAGTCAAACAGATGGAATTGAGAAAGATTCCCAAGAAGTTGAGAATCCCTGCATAATTTTCCCTCAAGAAGGGAACTCTAGCAATCTCCGAGAAGGAGAAGGGGAAACAGGAGAAATAGGAGACTCCACATCTCCTATTGAAATATCCCAAACAATAAGCAGTCTAGATAAGGGAAGTGTCGTTAAAATTATTCAAAACCAAGGTCTTGAATCACCTCAAACAGTAGGTCAACAAGGAATACTCATTATTCCAAATAAGGGGAGTGTTGTTAAAGCCATTTCTGTTCCTGCTAGCCATCCTAGAAATTCCTTGGAGATCCCAGAAGGATATTGGCACATTTTTGACGATATGGCCCAAAACCAAAATCCGAACCAGCAGACACCCCAAAAAACCTCTATGCTGCAATATCTTATAGTAGATACTGCAGTCAATGCGCTTATGAAGGCCATTCCCCTTCAACATATTCCTACATTTCATGGCTTAACATCAGAAGATCCAGATGTATTTTTGTTTGAATTTTATGTGTTATGCAGGGTTTATGATTATACCACCGATCCCCAAAAACTAAAACTATTTCCTTCAACGTTAAAAGGGGAAGCCTTACGATGGTTTATGGGATTAGGTGGGGGTGTCATAAATGATTTTGATCAGATGAAAGCTACATTTTTAAAGAAATATCAAGATTATTGCAGGTCTCGGGAACTAAAAGATGAAATATTCCAAATGACAGCAAAACCAAATGAAACATTGGAAGAATATGTGGAACGGTTTCAATACAATCTTCAGAGATCCCCTTATGCATCTTTACCCTTACCCGATAATGTTTTGAAAACCACATTAATTAGGGGAATGAAAGATCAATGGGTTGAAAAATTGAATATTATGGGAAAAGGTGATATATATCAGGAAAGTTATCCTAACATCATTGATTTGTGTATCAGGAGTTCGAGGGGCAATATAATGCTAAAATCAGCAGAACATGATATGATTACAAGAGAAAATAAGACCTCTAATAGAGGTGTGAATCGTGCAGAGATTGGAAATCTGCTAGAAGATTTTAAGATAGACATACTTGGGATTCTAACAATGCAGTTTGACATTATGCAAGCCAAACAAAAGCAAGCAGAAGAAGAGAAAAATTTGGCGATATTCTGTCCTAGATGTAGGAAAAAACACAGCCACAAAGAGTGCCCATTGGATGTGATCAAAGTCTGCGCCATTTGCATGAAAGATCACCCTACAGAAGGATGTCCTTCGCTTCCTGGCCTAAAAGTAGTTTATAAGGAGGCAGAAGAAGAATTAGAAGTGGTATGTCTGCTTAATCAGCGTCAACAATGGCAGCCATGACAATCAAGTATGCCAACTGATCCATTTTTTTCTTTCTAGCCTCCTCAATATAATGCTCAGCAATATAGTGGAATGTGGCAAAATCAACCACCTTTCGCCAATTGGTTGCAACAGCCATTTCCTTCAACATCTTGGCCAAATAAAACAAATCAAAATAATTGGCCTAGCTTTCCTTTCTGCCCACCGTTTTGGAAAAATAGTAATTATCCTACACAATGGTCTCCCTCTACATCCTAGAGTCAGGCCTGGAAGTCAAACTGGCAAAGGCCTACAAATCAGCCAGCTGGAACAATCCCTCTCTCTCAACCTACACTGCCAGCTCCTTATACAAACTCCCATACCAACTTAAGACCACAACTCCCAGCCCAACCCAACCCAAACCCAAACAATAGGCCAATTTAGTCTGTCCAAATAATGGAACCTCTAGAATTAGAAACTGAACTAAGGGAGTGCAATGACCTTCAATTACGGTTTGGGCGTGTAGTAGAAATAGAGAGAAATAATAATGTTCATATTGAAGATCCGTTACCTGTAGAACAAATATTACAGAAAGAGAAAGAGGTTCAACAAAAAAATCAACAACAAGCAATAACCTCCTCTCCACCATTCCCAGAATGATTAATCATACCGCGCCCATTAGAACACCCTAATTTTGATCATCTGGGAGAATTAAAAAATTTGTGTATAAAAATCCCTCTCCTCCAATTTATTCAAGATATCCCTATATATGAAAAAACCATTAAGGAATTATGCATAAAGAAGCCAAAAAGGAGAACAACCGCCAACCCAACGGTCCAAATAGTCAGTACTTTATTTGACTTATTATCAGGAATGGAAACACCTGTAAAATACGAAGACCCAGGAAATCCTATAGTGACAGTGAAAATCCATGGGCAATTGTTTCCAAATGCCTTAGTTGATTTGGGAGCAGAAATCAATATCATAACAACCACCACCTGTCAAAAAATTGGCATTACATCGCTAGAACCAACAAAAACCTTATTGGAATTGGCTGACCGATTGGTAGTCAAACCAGAATGTACACTACATGATGTAATGGTATCTGTAGATTCCTGGGAATACCCTCCTGAATTCCTGGTCATCAATCCAAAGAATCGACTAGAAGGACACTCGTTGATCTTAGGTAGACCTTGGTTGGCAATTGTCGATGCTTATATTGGATGCCAACAAGGCAGCATGACAATAACAAGGGGAAACTATGTCAAGAATTTAGCTTTATATCCCCCAGCCTAGCCAAGTCTATCAATAATCAAAACAAAAAAACAACCTGTATCATATCTTATGGAAAATATGAGATCACCTCTAATTGTAGAAAATGCTCTTGATTTTGAAGATCAAATACAGGATTATATCATTAATAATTTTATTAATAAACCACAAACCAGATCCTATTTACAATGTCACATGATCAACGCAGCATTTGATAATAAAGAAGAAGATCCTTTGAAAGACATTTCTGATCATGTAATACCTACTACTTTTGTGTACAATAGCAATATTGTAGAAATTGAGCCGGGAAAAACTTTAAACATTAACAAAAATATGACTGCTGAACAAGAAGACAAGTTGGTCCAATTATTACGAAAATACAAAGCAACCTTTGCATGGGATTACCCCGATATGAAAGGAATTGACCCTCAATTGTGTACACACCACATATATATTGAAAAAGATGCAAGACCCATTTTCCAACCCCAAAGAAGACTAAACCCTCACCTCAAAGAGCTGAATTACAAAACTATTGGATGTTAATTTCATCTACCCAATATCTGATAGCAAGTGGGTCTCTCCCTTAGTAGTGGTAGCAAAAAAGAACGGAAAGTGGAGAATATGTGTAGATTATCGCGAACTTAATAAGGCAACACAGAAAGACCACTTTCCCCTTCCTTTCATTGACCAGGTATTAGACACATTGGCAAGAAAGAAATTATTTTCTTTCCTCGATGGCTTCAATGGATACAATCAAATCCAGATTGCCCCTGAAGACCAGGAAAAAACTACTTTTAGCTGTCCATGGGGGACATTTTCCTACCGATTCTTACCTTTTGGCCTATGTAATGCCCCTGCTACATTCCAAAGGGCCATTCTCAGCATCTTTGTAGACTTAATAAATGAAGGTCTTGAAGTATATATGGATGATTTTACACCTTATGGGGATGATTTTGAGCCTACATTAGAAAATATAGAAAAGGTATTGCAAATATGTATTAACACTAGGCTTTGTTTAAGCCATGAAAAGTGTCTTATGATGATGACCGAAGGAGTTATCTTAGGGCATTATATTTCAACAGCTGGAATTCAAGTGGACCCAGCTAAAATTCAAATAATCTTGTTAATACCCACACCCACCACACAAACAGAGGTACGTAGCTTTCTTGGTTTTTCTGGTTACTATCGAAGATTTATCGAGAATTATTCTCGAATAGCTGCACCTTTATATGCACTAACTGGAAATGTTGATTTTATTTGGATAGATAAATGTGACAATGCCTTCAATGATCTGAAAAAGCTTGTTTCAACAACCCTAGTGCTAAGGGGCCCAAATTGGAAATTTTCATTCCAAATTTCATCTGATGCCTCAGACAAAGTAGTTGGAGAAGTACTTGGGCAGGTGGAAGACAAGAAACCATATGCAATCTATTATATTAGCAAAAATCTATCCCCTACTGAATTAAATTATACTGTGACTAAGAAGGAATTTTTAGCTGTAGTTCATGCTATAAATAAGCTTAGACATTATATAACTGGGTATCCTATAGTACTATATACTGATCACTCTGCCATTAAATTTTTAGCAAATAAACCTGTTACAAATGGAAGAGTGACAAGATGGTTGATTTTATTGCAGGAATTCAACATTACAATCAAAGATCGACCTGGGAAAGAGAACCCTGTAGCTGAATTTATGTCAAAAATTCCAAAGCCAACAGATACAGAAGAAGTTTAATACCACTTCCGAGATGAGCATTTGTTCGCTGTTACTATCAAAACACCATGGTATGCTGATATATCAAATTATTTGGCAATAGGTAACTTACCTAAACATCTATGCCTTAATGAATGATAACAGATAATACAGCGTAGTACCTGATTCTCTTGGATTGAGGGCTAGCTATTTCATACAGGGGCAGATATGGAAATAAGAAGATGTGTCCGAGAGGATGAGGTATTTGATATTTTGAAAGCATGCCATAATGGGCAATGTGGCTGGCATTTTGCAGATTGTAGAACTTCCCATAAGGTTTTACAAATAGGCTATTATTGGCCTACCATATTTAAAGATGCCAAAAAATTTGCACAGGCCTGTGATAGTTTCCAAAGGGCAAGTCGCCCTGTGCAATCTGATGAAATGCCTTTGAACCCTCAACTAGTGATTGAACCATTTGAACGTTGGGTGCTTGATTTTGTTGGCCCTATCAACCCTCCCTCAAACCAGAAAACATACATCTTAGTTGCAACCGAGTATGTCACTAAGTGGGTCGAAGTAGAGGCACTTTCCAAAGCTACAGAGGACTCCGTAATACAGTTTCTTTTCCAAATCTTTGTGCGATATGCCCTCCCTAGGGACATACTCACAGATGGAGGACCACAGTTTGTAGGTAATAAATTAGCTGAAACACTACAAAACTACCACATTCAGCACAATATTACAACCCCATACCACCCACAGGCTAATGGCCAAGTAGAGAGCACGAACAAAGTGATTGAATCTATATTGAAAAAAACCGTTGCCTCACAGAGACGGGATTGGGCCTACAGATTTCCAGAAGCATTGTGGGCATATCGAACAATGTGGAGACCCACTACGGGATATTCATCACATCAATTGGTATTTGGAAAAGAACCCATCTTTCCAATAGAATTTGAAATTCAGACATTGAGAACAGCTCAAAAGGTGGGTCTAGATCTAAATGAAGCCTAGGCTAAAATACTGCAGCAAATTAATGAATTAGATGAAATTAGGCTCTCTGCTATTCAGCACACAATGTTAATCCAACAACAGAGAGAAAAATGGCATGATGCCCTTATCAAAGAAAAGATCTTCCACGAAGGAGACTGGGCACTCCTATATGATTCTAGGTTTCAGGATTTTCCAGGGAAACTCTAGACATGATGGCTCGGACCCTATGAAATAAAAAAAGTGCATGATAATGGCACTATTACATTAGCTACCATTGATGGATCTGGGCATTCCTTTAAGGTAAATGGTCATCAAATACAATTGTATCATAAACCTCTTACCTGGGAATCCTTTTACCAACAGTTACGGGAAGATTCTACCATGGAAATTCTCGCTGAAGGGGATAACTCCTCCTCGGCACCAGTTTACTAAATCATTTTTTAAAATTTTGTACATAAAGATTGTTCATTTATTTGATTTTTTTCTTCAGGGAATTCATTTTTAAAACCTTTGTTTATTTCGTTTATTTTCAGTTTTTGTTGTCTGTTTCATGAAATTCTGTTTTTTTTTCATAAACTTTGTTTATTTCGTCTGTTTTGAGTTTTGATGTTCCTTTCTAAAGGAACAACACTTCCGCAGAATGTTTTTTATGTTCCTTTCGGAAGGAACAACAGTTCCGCAGAGGGTTTTTGTTGTTCCTTTCAAATGGAACAACAGTTCCGCAAATTGTTTATGTTGTTCTTTTTAAAAGGGACAACACCTTTTGAATGGATTTTTTTTGTTTTAGATTAGCATTTTGAGAATTTCTGATGACTCTTCTAAAGGAAAACATATTATTTATATACAATCATACAAATTAAAGCTTACTGTAATCAACAAATCAAAAGAAATCGTCATCTTTTTAGAAATTTTTTTAGTAATGATAAGAAAACAGGAAAAAGGGACATAATCAATAACATAATTTTGCTACCATTGAATTAATCTGATCGATTATCCTTATCATGTTGGTTCTTCCCATATTTTATAACTTTCTTTGATTTTTATTTATGGAGTAGGAATAAGGGCATATTATTTTCTATTGAGATTTTCAGACTTCTTCCACCATCCCTACTCTTAAGGAGTGTTGAGCCATCCTTTATGAATAACTAGGAAAGTGCTATATGAAAAAGAAAAATATTTACATGTTTCACTAATAATTTTATGATTTGGCAGATGGAGGATAGGAGGTCTCATCAAGAGCCAGCCTACCATGATCATAAGGAAGGCAGTGAAGTGGCATTTCCATCATGGCCACCAAACCAGGGATATGGTCTAATGGACAAATGAAAAAATTAATAAGTCCTTGGAATAGGAGGTGTCATCATGAGCCGGCCTGCCCACTTTTCAATTCTTCCTGCTGCATGGCATTGTGATTTATCTAGTCACCAAGCCAGCACAATGGCCTCCATTATGACATTTAACAAGCACTTCCTCAATGTAAATAAAGGACAATGGTTCCAAAGGTGAGAAAGCAACTCTGTCAAGGTTATGGACACCTGTGGTCAACAGAGCTCTGCTAATGGTATTGGAGTCACATTTATACACATCAATAGTCATATTTAACCCTTTTTTCTATATCCCTATTTAAATATCAAATGAAAGTATGAACCTTAACCTTCGATTTCAAACTTGTTATATATGAAAATCATTACAAAATGATTTTATATCTATTACCAATTTATCACACGCATTGATTTCAGTAATTGCTATAATTTGATTGAATGTATAATAATTATGCCTACTTTTTCCTGCTGTACTACTGTTGTGCCACAGTTGCCTCTCTCAATTGATGGTCAAGGGTGACCTATCATCCATCAGGGGGGGTGCAAATGTCTGCATGTAGGTCAAATCCCAATATTTCTTTACCTATATGCAAACCAAATCCCTGAATTTTAGGGAATAACCAATTTTCAATGACTTACCGTGTTGTGTTGTTCCATTGTGATCACTGTGTGTTTGGAAAGAACTAAAAAAGTGTAGAAATAATGGGAGGACGACCAATTCGCAGTGAGCCGCAGGTCCTGGTCGTTTCTGATACTACACGAGAGATTTTGGAAAGACTAGGATGGATTACATATTTCACGAGGTTGAAACAACCCCATGAAGCAGTGGCCACCAAATTCTTACGGAACTTGCAAGAAGGGTTCTCCATGGTTAGAGGAAGACAGATAGTTGTATCCGATGAAATAATTGCAGAAGTGTTGGGCATACCAGCACAAGGAACTATATCGACGCAGAAGAAGCTCATGCTTCGAGAAGCCATGAAGATCTTTCAGGATGATGGAAAAACATTGGTTTTCAAAGGCAAAGGAGTTCAGCCAGCATCATTGGGAGAACAATGGACGACATTGGCCAAGATTGTGCAGGCCTATATAATGTGCGACAGAAGGAAAGATGTGGTAAGACCTCGCCACCTTAAATTACTGGCTGTATTAAAACAGAAATGCACGATCAATTTGTCTGCATTTTTAAATTCCCTATTGCATGATACCTCCCATAGTATAAGAAAAGCTCAGCATGCAGACATGGTGGTCAGCCACCATTTCTTAATTCGATTAATAGTAAGTCGTAGCCTCGCCCAGCAACAGACCTGCTGGGAAGAGTTGATATTTTCCATTGATGGTGGGTTAGCCTTACCTGCCCCAAAACGAAAGAGAATGGCTGGCTCAATAGTTGAGCCATCAACTCACAAACAGTCCCTCCGTTCAAAACGAAGTAGGGGGATGATGGAAGGACTTCCAGGCAGTAGTAGCCAACCCTTGCAATTGCACAGCTCGGAGGATGAACAACCTCCACAATTGCAGGGAGCAAGCCCTCATACTGATGAAGAAGAGGAAATGGAAGGAGAAATTCACTACTCGGATGAAGAAGAAATAAGTCACCACACCAGTGGTGGAAAACAATCTAGTGAAAAGGAAGGATATACTGAGGAAGAAGAAATTAAAGGAGAAATTCGATATTTGGATGAGGAAGAAGGAAGCTATCAGAGTTGTGAGGAGGAAGAAGACAATCATAGCAGTGACAAAGAAGGAACAGAGCCTCCCGAAAATGCTACCGTAAGCCCTTTACAGGAAGACCAATTGGCCCAAATTCTGGCCAATATGAGTGACTATGTGCAGCCTCATAGCCCTTTGGACCTTAACATTGATATTAATCAGTTGCAGGAGTACTCTGCAACCAAAAAAGATATAACTAAAGAAATGTTGGATGAAATAGCAAACCCTAGCGAAGCCAGGGTTGCTTCCCCTGAAAGGCACGAACAAGAAAACACCGAAGTAATATCCCAACTTGGAAGCCCTCAGGGGATTGCAAAGTCAACCGAGGGTATGATTCTCGAAAAATTTAACCGAGGGCATATGAATGTGGAAGAAGAACCCCAAGCAGAAGATGAAGAAGAGAACCTAACTAAAAGCATGGCTGATATGGACCAAAATCCTACCGAGCAAACGGGTTCAGATAAGGGAACGACTGTTCCATTAAAGAAGAGGAGGAAAGTAACTGAGATTGAAAAGCTTCGCAGGGAATGAATGAAGCTTCATAAACTCGTAGAACAGCTCAGGCAATCCATTAGGGTTCTGAGAATGAAACAAATGTCTAAGCGAGCCCCCAAGAGAAGAAGTATAGCTACCAAGCGAATTTCGAAAAAGAGAAAGGTGAACGCTAATATGAACCCCCAAGTTGTAGAAGAAGCCATGCCCGAGCCTAATTATGGAGATACAGAATAGCAAACAACCGTTCCAGCACAAGTTGTTCCAGAGGGACCCGTTTCAAGCGAAAAATTGCAAGCTAGTAGTCAGCATACTTTTAGTGACCTGACACTGGCCAGACTCCAAGAGGAGTTGGCACAGGCCCGAATAGAAAGGCAGAGGTTGGAAGAAGACACTGTCCCAAGAAAGAGATATCAGGAGTTGCAGCAACAGATGAAATTTATCCGCGAAGCAGAAGTAGAAGCTCACGAAAAATGTCGAAAAGCAGAGAAAAAGGCTGACAAGGTAACGAACCAATTAAAACTAGCCTACAATCAAATGGACACTCTCTGCTCATTGTACACTGATGTCTTAGCTTGTAGATGCCCCACCAAAAAATATGCTTTGTTTTTACTAGAAATATATTTATAGCTAAAGATTAAGGCAGTTAGGACAGGGAAATCCATAGAGCTAAAAACTATAGATGACTTTGTATCATGCTGCAAACTTTATGGGATCAAAGTATAGCGCCTTTTGTGTGAATTTTATTTACATAATCTAATACTTGAAAATGATTGTGAGTCAAACCCTAGCCCTTTTGTGGGAGATGTTCAATATTAGGCATTCATTTCCTTTGCTTTAAATCAATTAAAATGGCTTAAAGCCTACCATTATTTTCAAAGGCAGGAAAATGAATTAGATTTGTGGGTCAGGAGTGAACCTTAGAACCCACTTCAACTTTGGGCTAGGCAGGAAATTTTGATGACCAAGGAAGGTGTTACCCAAGCCTTGGGGCCTGTCCACAAATTTATTATCTTAAACGGGGATGATTATTTATTATCCATTAGAAACCAAGCTTATATAGCAACTAAGGTCCGGTGGAGAATCTCCAATCAGAATGTGCAAAATAGGGAACCATTTAATTATAGAAACTTTGGGCTAGCTGCAAACTGCTTGATTTCCTATAGTCATCTCATTTTAAAAGAAGGACCATTCTGGCTAGGATATAGGTTCCGAAGCCCTATTGCATGGTATCCTGCTTCAGATTACAAAGCCATCTACGAACTCCCCAAAGGACAGACAGAGCATGTTTTTGAGGAATTAGCTGCACTACATGGTTTTAGGATTTTTGATGACAAACCTTATCTGGCTTATTATTTGACTGCTCTCCATGTGAACTACAGTTTTCATGAGGACATGAAAAAGATTAAGCAGGGGGGTATGTTGGACAGTGAAAAAGGTATGAAATTACTATGTATCTTCTCATTCTTTTACTATAGACATACTCCTTTTTACCTTGGGAAGGTAATTTATTACGAGAATTATGATAAAATTGGAGAGGTTTATGTTTACTATAAACAGATGACTGAAGATTTATTTTTGATTGATAAAACATGAATTAGATGAAGTGAACAGTTGTACCAAAGACAAGGAGATCTGAACGAATTTCTAAAAAGAGGCAGGGGACAGCTTGGCTTCGGTCAAAGTAAACAAGATGATAACTAAACGAAGGGGAGTGAATCCCTCAGGATCCTTCGATCCTGAGGGATCACTGTTCAAACTCATCTTATTCCTTGTCTTGTCCATCAGGGTCTGATATATAAAGCAACGTCCTTTAGTGATCAGGGAGTCAGTCAGTTGGTCGAAAGTTCTTATATTCAAACATTTCCTCTGTAATATTATGTTTATTGACTCTCGGCTTTGAGAGAACAACCTCTGTAATACTTTATGTTCAATGAATATCCAACACGTGTTTCGTTTCATCTCTTAAGCTCTGAAGTAGCCCAGCAGTATTTCACTGGCGCTAAGGGCCCAGCTCTGGTGGAATTACCTTGTTGTTTGTATTTTAACTGTTTGCTTACTGTTGTGTGAAGTTGTGTTTAATGTTTATTTCGATTACAGAGTTGATTGACTGTTGTTAGATTGAATACAAATTCATTAACGAATTGCATTGCTATTTTTATCCTTTGCAAGAAGTACATTCGATGTTCATTTATCTAGCTATTGTTATAGAAGCTTTACTGTTCTATATTCAATTCTAGTTGTTGTTTTATTGGTTTATGATTTGTCATAATTAATTGGTGTGCAGTATTGGTTGTTGAAAGGATTGGAGTATAGAGATTAGTCGCTTAGAATTATAATTGATGTTCAATTCATGTTGTTGTTCCATTTCTATTTATTATTTACTTCTGATTTATAGCTTCAGATTAGCATATAGATTAATTACAGTTGCCATGAATGCATAGGAATTACGAGTTGTTGTTCCTTTCTAGCCTTTGCAGTTCCTTTCAGTTATCTTTATCAACAAGTAGTTTGAGCTTGATTTCATTTCTATTTCTTTAAGAACAAGACCACCAACTGTAGAGAACATTGCTTACTGCTTCCAAGTTCCCAAATTGGTTATCTTGCCTCAGTGTGATTTCAGTTGCATCGATTTCTAAGGGAAGGAATTACTGCTACTGTATTCGTGATCGATGGTTTGCAGATTAATGTAGTTAAGCTTTCAGAGAATTTCTATTTATGTTACTGTAAGTAGATTTCTTTACAAGCATTTGTTTACTTTTGGATTTAACATTTTGTACTACATCTTCATAGCATTACTCTTAGTTAATTGCATCCTCAGACAGAGTACACTCTTGAAATAAAAAGTCGCTCCCAGATTGATGATTAATGTAGGCTAATTAGGTGTTCAAGAGATGCCTTTTTATGACCCAACAATTGTACTCTCTTCTAAAAATTTTATTACAATCTAATAGAAGAATAATTTTAAATGGTTTTCCCCATAGTGAGAATTTCCCTGGCCTTTGACCAAATCTAGTGCCTCTTCTTAATGTGTTGATTTTCTCCTTTGTCATTGTATTTACTATTCTATCTTCAATTACCGTTTATGATTGGAAATATTAATTATTGATGAAGGATTGATAATTGAAGAAATGAATTGGGCTAAAGTAATTGAAATAGCATAGGTCAGTGTGAAAATTAACAAATTATTCCAAGGAGAGGGAAAGAGACCATCCTTTAGGAGATTCGTTATGTTAATTTCCCTATCAAATTCCTTTAGTATCTTTGGGATAATATTTAACTCTTTTCATTAAACAATAAAGAGGATTCTTTATTCTCAACCTCCATTCTTCATTTTCATTGTTTTACGTTTCAACTAATGATCTTGTTTAGGTTTGTTTGCTTTGGTAAATTTTTTATATTTTTATCTCACTAGTCATTTGCTTGTTGGTTCTATGTGGGGAATAATAATCTTATAATAGAGTGGATTTTGGTACATCCATGCTCCAAAAATAACACAACAAATTGCTGACTCCACTAGGAATTGAAACCAGATTCTCTAGTTTTGCATAATTCAATCCATTTTCTTTATTATTTCTTTTGTTTGCAAGTTATCTCTTCGATTATATTTCATTTACCATTTTCATAAATTTATTGTACAATAATTCTAGCGCCTCTCTTTCCCCGTGCACGTTATAAATCATCTCTGGTTATTTATCGAGTTGAATAACACATATATCAAAGAAATAGTCATGGTGTTATCATCGTAAATATAAGTAGAATATATATGTGTTGTTAAGTATGTTGGTATTTTTTTTAATTGATGTTAAGTGATGTCAATTTTAGGGGGATATTTTTGAGTTTTTGTGTATGATGTTTTGGTTGTTTATATTATGAATGTGCTCAACTTATGATGACTTGGTTTTTTAGTAGCTTATATTTGAAGTAATTGTTTCTAGAGGTAAATTTCTCAAGATCACATGAAAAGTGCTTGGTTAAATATCCCTTTCAGAGAGCTTTCCAGTGGTATATGGAACTTGGACTAATTCCCCAATATTGAAGAAAAACATGAGTTTGAAGTGATTTCGTCTAGGCATGGTTCTGAGGGGTAATGGTTTTTAATGGCCATGACATATCCAACCATCCAAGGGATGGGTTGAGATTTTATCCCATATATCACCTATTTATCGGTATGGGGTTGTAAATTTTCATCTTCCCCATGAAATTTTGGGTTGAGATATGCTCCCCGATGTAGTTTTAGGTCGAGATGTGATCCCTGCTATTGTTTTCGGATAAATTTGTTCTCTTTGAAGTTATAGAGGGTGGTAGCTAATGCTCCTCGATTCTTCTTCTTTATATTCAAGAATGTTTCAGTAGATAGAGTTGAGAAAACATGGGACTTGATATTATGAAAAGATACAAATGACATGATGCAATTGGAATTTCTCCCTAGCTGAGAGGGAGTGTTAATTTGCATAACTTAGTGAAAAATTCCAACCATGGTACTAGATTCCTATTTTTGAGAGGACCAATTTTGACTATTGAGGCACTCAATTTGGACAAGGGAAAGTGCACTTATGAAAAAAATCCCACATGTGCACATTTGATCAGGTCGACCCTAAAGAAAATTGGACACCCTTGGAAGAATATAAATTTAATTGAACTCAATCTCATTTGGAAATCATCATGAAATATCATTTCTTATTCTTTTTTGAGTTTCTTTTTATCTAAAATCAAATTTTGAAGAGGAAGTGTGAAGGTTGAACATGAACTGCCAAGGTTGAAAAAGAACCACGAAGGGTGAAAAGGAACTACAAAGGGTGAAAAAGAACTGTCAAGGTTAAACTGGAATTGCAAATGGTGTACATGAAATGCAAGGGTGAACAGGAAGTGCGTGTGTATCTTTGATTGCATTATCTTGACTATTCACACATATTTTGGATATTAGTTGGTAGATTTGTGGAAGTCAAAATTTTGAATTTTATTATTATTTATGGATTTGGGCTCATCGTACTATCCATTAAATTTTTTACGACAATCTAATAGAAGAATAATTTGAAAGGGTTTTCCACATAGTGTGGTTTTCTCTGGTCTTTGACCAAATCTAGTGTCTCTTGTTGATGTGTTGATTATGTCCTTTGTCATTATATTTACAATTATATCTTCAATTAATTGTTGATGATTGGAAATATTAATTATTATTGATGAAGGATTTCTTTTTGAAGAATTGAATTGGGCTAAAGTGATTGAAATAACATATGGTAGTGTGAAAATTACCAAATTCTGGCAAGGATAGGGAAATTGACCATCCTTTAGGAAATTCACAGGGTCAATTTCACTATCAACTTCCTTTATCGTCTTTGGGATAACAATGTAACTCTTTTCATCAAACAATAAAGATGATTCTTGCTTCTCAACCTCCATTATTCATTTTCACTGTTTTACATTGTAACTAATGATATTGTTTAGGTTTGGTTACTTCGGTAAATTTTTTATATGTTTTTTTTGCTAATCCATTTCTTGTTGGTTCTATGCGGAGAATAAAAAACTTATAATAGAGTGGATTTTTATACATCCATTCTCCAAAATGAACACAATAAATTGGTGACTCCACTGGGGATTAGATCCAAATTCTCTACTTCTGCAAACATCGGTCCCTTTTCTTTGTCATTTCTATTGTTTGCAAGTTATCTCCTCAACTCTAGTTCATTTACCATTTTGGTAAATTTATTGTACAATAATTCTAGGCCCAACCCTCTTGGCCCGTGAACGTTAGAAATCATATCTGGTCATTTTTCGAGTTGGATAGTGTAGATATCAAAGAAATATTTATGTTATTTGATGAGGCTCATCAATATGTACATTTTCAGGGGTCACAATGTCATATTTCAACTTATTAAATATATTTCCCTCACATTTATTTACATTTTTGTTATATTATTCTTAGTGATAAGGGTGAAAGATGTTTGTCCTACCATGTAGCATGATATGATTTAATTGCAAGAAATGAATCCATTTTTGAGACAATTTCCACATAAGGGTTCGAAGTAGATAACAAGGAGAGATTGTAGGAGCGTTTCACACCTCCATAACTCCCTCAATTAGCCCATGATCACACCAAGATCTATCTCATCAGCTTGAAGGCAAAGGAAACCAAGAAAATGGTAGTTATGAGGAGCCAAGCTCCACACCTATTGAGATCAAGGAGACGAAGTTTTTGGTAGCTACCCTTTTGTAGAAATAAACATGTAGAAGAGCTCATTAGGATTAAAACTTTGTTTTCATCTAGGTAGCTCATGAGCTCAGGATTATTATTTTTTTACTGTCATATGAAGTATTAGACTTTGATGCAATGATAATGAGAAGATGATATTTGATCCAATATTGAGTTAGTTTCAGAGGGCTGATGCTCTTGGGTTAGGTCCCAATCCATTTTCTAAGTACCTCTTTTGTACTTGTAATATCTCTTTAAGTTTCAATACTTTGTTTATTTCTTGCATTCTAGTAGAAGAAAAATCTATTAAACTGTGATTGTATCCTCTACCCCATCTCACCCATGGGAGCATGAGTAGAATGAATTCCAACCACAGGCCAAAAACATTTTATTTATGATTTCTTGGGAACCTGTTTATGATTATTTATCTTTATTTACACATTATTTTCTAGATTAGAAGTTAGTTTGTTGGTTAGATCAAAATATTAGCATAAATTAAATAATATTTAAATTCAATGCATCTTTTCCACTCCTAACTGTGTTATTTTGTCAATAATAAATGAATGGATTCATGTAATGGTTGAAGAACTGTTTGAAGCTTAAATAAAGGACCCTTTCATCACTTTCATCTTGCTCTTCATAACTCTTCCATCCAACCTTCAATTCTGTGGCCAAAACCCTATTTTATGAGATCATCTCCATGTTCATCGTGAGCAACCCTCCTAATGAAAAAATCCCTTAAAGAGCTTTGAGCTTGGATGGAGGTTTTGGTCACCCCTAACTCACCAAATTTCACTTCCTTGCACCTTCCCAAACCTTTCTATTATCCTCTTTACCCTGTGTTCAAAAACCACTCTAGGGTAGCTATAAAGAAGGGTAGAAGTAACCAAGGCCTCGCCAATACCTCTTCCTCCACCTCATCCATCAAAATTGAGATAGGGAACATGTTGGAGGATTTCAAGAGTGAAATGTTGCATACCTTAACATTGAAAATGGATAGCATGCAGATCAAGAGAAAACAAGAGGACACAGAGATATCCATAGCTATTTTTCTCCCTAGATGCACTAGAAGATACCCTAGGAATGAATTCCCAATGAATGTCATAGAATTCTGCTCAATCTGTGAATAAAACCATGCAACATAAAAGTTCTCTTATTTAATAGGCCTAAAATTTGTGTACCTATAGGTGGAAGGTGGGTAAGAGAAACTCTTCTTAATTAATCAAAGGAGGCCTCAAATGCCTCGACCATACCAACAAGGAATGCAAGGAGCACCTTATTATTAATACAATTAGAATTAGAATGCACCCTTTTAGCCTTGATACTCCTCCACTCATCCATCCTGGCACACACCTCCTTCTTGTCCTTATGCTCCTCCATATCATCCTCAACCTTTCAATCAACCATTTCAATCATATTCTCCCCAAAATCCTCAATGGAGAAACCCATCACCAAAGTGGAGGCCTCAATTCAACCAACATCCTGCTTTAATATCTTCACCCCAACCTTAAACACAACTCCCTCATCCTGCTCCACCTAAGAAATCTTAGATGCCTAGTCAACCTAATATGAACCCCAATAAAAAATAGGCACAACAGGTCTATAGTGGAGAGACATCTTACCCTGCCTATGCTATGGAAATCCAGGAGATTAACCTTAGGTCTGGGAGAGCGCTCCCATATAAACATCCACCATCTCCACTTGAAGAGATTGAAGAGGAAAAGGAATAAAGTACCCCTCAATTAAAACCCCCTCCTTTTCCTGAAGGAATGATCCATCCTAGCTAGCACACCTGAGAAGAGATTGAACTTCTAGGAGAATTGAAGAATTTGTGTGTCAAGGTACCCCTTCTCCAATATATTAATGATGTTCCCATATATAATAATATTACCAAGGAGAAATGCTTCAAAAATCCAGGGATAAAGAAGAGAGACACCCCCACCATCAATGTTGTTGGTCAATTATCTAATTCGATGTTGGGGAGAGTGATTTTACCAAAATACCTAGACCATGAAGTCCAGTAGTCGATGTGGACATTGATTGTGTCATTTTCACTCATACATTGATTGATATTGGGGCTTCCATGAATGTAATTAATAAACAAACCATGTTGAAATTCAACCTTCAATGAGCCTTGAGAAAGACCACTATAGTGTTGCCACTTATATATAGATTTACACTAGATCACGAGGGAGTTGTTGAGGATGTTATGGTGATCAAGAGATCATGTCCATTGTTCAAAAATTATCAAAAATGAAAGTGCTCAAAAATGTTTTCAACCTGAGAAACCGGAAAGGTCTCGTCACTACGATTCTAGCACCGTGAATGGTTCACAAAACGGAGGTCGTATGTAGAAGTTATGAAGTTTTGAAAATCCCAGTAAAATCCAAAAAAATGACATTTAACCAAGTTTGACTTGACAATTTGAAAAATTAAAAAGAGAATATTCTAGGGAATATTCCTAGAAATATTCCCTAGAATAGTCCATTTTGGCCAATGGAATTTCGACAAGTGGAAATAGGAGATTGGATGGAGGTTTGAATTTGAAATTTTGGGCCAATCCAAGGTAACCACATGGCAGGCCCGGAGGCCACTACGTGGCCCAGAGATCATGGTGTAAAATTTAATGGAGGCCAAGGTAGTCGACCACCCGACCTCCCATGCACCAATTCTGTGTTCTACCAACCTGCCTGCACTGTATTTCATACCATATATAGTATATAATTTTATGTTATGGTTTGAATGTTTCATATTCGGGGTTTGGGGAGGCTAGCCCTGAAGGGACAACCCCCCTCCCATGTAACCACGCATTAAGAACCAAGGGCTTAAACCCAAACCATAACTGGTTGTTGCTTCGCAGGACGTGTTCACATGGGTATAGTTGTAAACATTCACAGGCATGGTCAAAGTTATGCATTGGTTTTGGATAACCATTTTAAAACGTGATCACATATGGAATTGAAGTTGGTTATCCATGTGGTTAACTCAGTGGTCTTAGTTCCAACGATTTCAGAGTGGAGTTGGCATGTGACCACTCTCGCATTCAAAATAAATTTTATGGTTAACCTCCTACCAAATCTGGAGCGCACCCACCAAACAAGGCAGAAACAACCAAAATAACTGCAGATAACTAGAGTTCCTCCACATTTAGTGGAGTTGTTTAAGGGACATTGGGCAGTTTTGTGTTGGCCATAACTCCTTGGATATTCGACCAATTATGATGGATCAATAGTAAATTTTTGGTATTATCGACGTTATGAACACATTGGTGGAGGTTTTAGAGCCATCAGAGGTCATCTTGTGCAGGTTTAGCTTCAGGAGAGGTCAAGGAGCCACTAGGCCCACTAGGGTGTTTTCAGTGTATTGAGCATCCATTCTCTGTTTTATGCATATGAATAGTTATTCCTGAATGATTCAAGAATTTTGAAGCTTTTTTTTATAGATAGAACAACCATTTGAGCCTTTTATTCACATGTAATTACCATTTTTTAGTGATAAGATATGAGGGACATGCCATTGCGAGCTGGAGCAGTAGATGTAGCCCAGGAGGGGTGAATTGCTTCATCAAATTTGTTGAGTATTGTTACATGTCATGTTTAATACTTTGTTATTTACTGCTGTATAGTGTTATACAAGTAATTTACATGCTTTAACCTCACACAAAAATCTGTTTAACTAAGTTAAAACCATTTGTTTCACTTGCAAACTTTAGAGAACCTTATGCACACATTTTAATTACTATTTGGATACTTAGCACAACAAAACTAATACATTCCATTAATATCAAGTTGGTATCATAGCTAAGGTTGAGCATTAGGTTAAGCTAGAGTATTTTTTCTGTTTAATCCTTTGTGCAAAGAATTTGTTTAAAATTTTTCATAATGACTCTTGCAAGCTATGCAGAGCCATCTTTGGGGCAGCGTTTGTTGTGTTTTTTAATGCTTACTAGGCTAAAGCTTAAGAGAGGAGAATTTCAATTGGTGAAAACTAAAATTAATCCTCATCCAAGGAGGACAAGAGCACCATTATCTCCACCTTAAATTTCACCTCAAAGAGAAGTAGAAGAAGCCATAAGCATGACTTCAAGAGAAGGAGAAATCCATGAAGAAGTTGATACTAAGGAGGAAGAAAGAACATTCAGTACAACATTTCTTGACTTGACTGAAATAGTGAGAGTTCTTTATCAAGAAAGAAATGAGAGACTTGAAGGAGAAGGTTCCAAACTTCACAAGGAAGGAGAACGATCGTCAGGAGGCCATAATGATGAAGATAAATCCAAGAAGGGTAATGGAGGAAATGGAGACAATGGAATGTCACCATCATCACCCTCTTCTTCATCTTCATCAACCTCTACTTCATCTGCAGTACATCAGCCATACAAGACAAAGAACACTAGTAAAAGTCCTTTTCTAAAACTTTATGTTAAGTTTTAATTGCCAAAGTTTGATGGTGAAGTTAATGAAGAAAAGCTAGATAATTGGACTGGGCAATTAGAGGTCTATTTGAGAATTCAAAATTTTCATGATTATGACACCAAAATCGAACTAGAATCATTGAGAATGGAAGGTGCATCACTTGTTTCGTTGGAAGCCAAGAAAAAGGAGGAGATCATGAAATATGGTAATATTATCTTGTCATGGTCTGATTTCATTTTTGTAATAAAACAACAGTTTTATCCATTAGCTCACATTCAGAAAGCCATAATGGACTGGAAAAATTTTAAACAATTGAAAGGACAAAATGTACAAGTGTATACCCAAGAATTTAGAAGAAGAGTTATTTTACTAGGAATAGATTTGCATATCCAAGACACTTTAATCAATTATATAGGAGGTTTACATAATTAACTAAGACATACCATTCTCATTTTTAACCCTACAAGCCTAGATGAGGTTTTTGTTCAAGCCACACATTTAGAGGCAAGAGGAAAACAAAACTTAGATGGGAATGAGGAAAGTGATTTTAAAGGAAAATGGAAGAAAAAAATAAATGAAAACACTAGAAAAGAGAAGGGGAAATTATTTTACAAACATTTTTCTAAAACTAGCCATGATGAGGACCATTGTTGGAAACTTCATCCAGAGCTGAAACCAGAAAGTTTTAAATCCAAAGAGAAAGCCAAGAAAAAAGGCAAGACAATTGCGATAGTTGAACAAGACCTAGGGCCAGATTCAAGAGATGAGACAAAAATCATAGCCATGGGACTAAAGAACTTAAAGGGAAAAGAGAATGAAACTAAACCTAGTTCTAGTATTTCTAACTATCACATAGAAGCTCCAAGTGAAGAAAAGAGAATTGAACTGTTTCATGTGAGGGTCATTTCCAAACATATCAAGGTTGACACACTATTTGACAGTGGGTCGCAAGCGAACCTTATTTTTGAAGACTTAGTCAAGAAACTTAATCTTGAGACCATTCCACATCCGAAACCATATCCACTTGGTTGGATTTGTAAGGATTCCAATTTATAGGTTTCAAAGAAGTGCATGTTTCACTTTGCAATAACAACACATTTCATTGACACGGTTGAATTAGATGTTGTTTCGCTTGATAGAACAAGTATGGTGTTGGGTATTCCTTACTTGTATGACAGGAAAGCTATCTTCCATCACCATGAGAACAAGTATCATTTATTCAAAGATGGCAAGGAGTACATTTTGAGAGCTCATCGCAAAACAATAGACTCTTGTTTAGTTAATGAAGGGAAGATGAAAATGATCATCAATGCAAGTCAAAACTTGACGTTGATGATGATTAAACAAAGAAAAGTTTTACATAACCCTTTTCATGTAAGTGATGATATAAATAATGAGTTGTTTCAGTTTGAAAGAAGGTTGTCTTTGAAAGAACATGACAAGCACTTGCAACAGTCGTCTTCGGTGTCGAACGATGCTGAAAACAAAGTGTCAGTGCAGGAAGTTGCAAAGGTCCAAGAGAGGGCAAAGCAACTTAGAAAAGAAGGCACAAGATTCAAAAATGATCATTGCTAGTTTCAGAAAGGCATGGTACAATGGTGAGGAAACTTGGTCAGGAATTGACACAAGTTCAAAACAAATTCACCAAAAAATCGCCATAAGGATAGGATGCAAGGTGAAAGTAATTTTCAGTTTCTTTTGATTATAGACCAATGTAGAAACAATATGTTTACTGCAAAGCTAAGTTGTTGTTCTGCATGTTTCAAAAATGTGCAGCATGACAAGGTCAAAGTCAACAATGGTTGGTCAATGGAATGAAGGAAAAAAATTTCGTTTCATGAAAAGCTCCAATTAATGAAATCAGGGAAATTTCAATGGATTAAAATTGGAAGAGTGGGGAAACTATCTCCTCATCTTCATGTTTAGTAGTCCAGAGAGATTTTGGGGTCCAAAAGCTTCCTAGTGGAGAGGTGTGATCAGGAGATCATGTCCATTGTTAAAAAATTCTCAAAATTGAAAGTGCTAAAAATTGTTTGCAACCTAAGTGATCGGAAATTTCACTTTGCTGCAATTCTGGTGCCGTGAACGGTTCCCAAAACGGAGGTTGTATCTAGAATTTATGAAGGTTTGAAAAATCTAGTAAACTCTAAAAAAATGACATTTGACCAAGTTTGACTTGGAAATTTGAAAAATTAAAAAGAGAATATTACTCAAAATATTCCATGGAATATTCCCCAAAATATTCCATTTTGGCCAATCAAATTTTGACATGTGGCAGTCGGAGATTGGATGGAGGTTTGACTTTGAAATTTTGGGCCAATCCAAGGCCGCCATGTGGTAGGCCTGGAGGCCATCACGTGGCCCAGAGATCATGGTGTAAAGTATTATGGAGGCTAGGGGAGTTGACCACCTAACCTCCCAGGCGCCAAGTCTGCGTTCTACCAACCTGCATGCACCATATTTCTTACCATATAATGGATATAATTTTATGTTATTGTTTGAATGTTTCATATTCGGGGGTTGGGGAGGCCAGCCCCCCTCCCTGTAACCACACGTTAAGAGCCAAGGGCTTAAACCCATACTGTAACCGGTGGTGGCGTCGCAGGACGTGTTAACATGGGTGGAGTTGTAAACATTCACTGGCACGGTAAATTTTATGCATTGGTTTCGGATAATTGTTTTAAAATTTGATCAGGTGCGGATTTGAAGTCGGTTCTCCACATGGTTAACTCGACGGTCTTAGTTCTGAAGGTTTCGGAGTGGAGTTGGCATGTGACCACTCCCAAATTCATAATAAATGATATGGTTAATTTCCTGCCAAATCTAGAGTGCGACCACCAAACAAGGCAGGAACCACAAAAATAACTGCGGATAACTGGAGTTCCTCCACATTTAGTGGAGATTTTTAAGGGACATTGAGCAGTTTTTGTTTTTTCCATAAATCCTTGGATATTCGACAAATTTTGATGGATGAATAGTTAATTTTTGGTATTCTCGACATTATGAACACATTGGAAGAGGTTTCAGAGCCATTAGAGGTCATCTTGTGTAGATTTATCTTTAGGAGAGGTCAAGGAGCCACCAAGGCCACTAGGGTGTTCTCGGTGTATTGAGCATCCATTCTCTATTTTTTGCATATGAATAGTCATTCCTGACTAATTCAAGAATTCTAAAGCTGTTTTTACAGAGAGCACAACCATTTGAGGCTTTTATTCACACGTACTTGCCATTTTTTAGCAATAATATATGAGGGACATGCCATTCGGCGCTGGAGGAGCAGATGTAGCCCAAGAGGGGTGAACTGCTTCCTCAAATTTGCTAAGTATTGTTACAGGTGATGTTTAATTCTCTGTTATTTAATGTTGTACATTGTTATACAAGAAATTTACATATTTTAACCTCACAAAAAAATATTTTTAACTAAGTTAAAACCATTTGTTTCACTTGCAAAATTCAGAGAACTTTATGCACATATTTTAATTATTGTTTGGATACTTAGCACATCAAAACTAATACTTTCAATTTAGATCGTATCATCTCCATTGACTAAGGGGAGTATCTCACTGACTTCTTGGTGCTTCAACCCAAAACCAGGTTTAATGGTTATCCTCTTATCTTAGGAAGACCTTGAATGGCCACTGTTGATTCCTATATCAGTTGTAGGGACGGGAACATGATCATTAATAATGGACCCTTATCAAAACAAATGATATTATATCCCCACACTCAACCTTCTATTTTGCAGGATTGTTGGCTTGAATGGAGTCAACCTAGGTTCAGAGTTAGCTATGCAACCAACAAAACCCTCTATTACCGACTCTTTCAGAAAGAACCTGCAACACAGATCGCAGTCTCACCCGAGGAAATATTGGGGGATGTCAAAATGAGGTTTGTTATTCTAGAGGGACAATAGGGCATGGATATAGTGATAATCTTCTTTCTTATTATTTTTCGAACTACATGGACACATTTATCTATTTTCACATTGTATGATTTAGTCATTACTTAATACTATTGCGCACTGTGCCTTTATCGATCTTATGCAACATTAAACACAATATAACGCATATAAATAATATAAATACTTCACAATGCATAAAATCAACTTCAAGAGTGAATAATAAGAAAAATACGCACAGATACATAAAGATGCTCCAAAATGTCTTCTTCTTCTATTAAGATATGTCTTTTTTAGTACAACACTTCTTTGTCATGCACACACAACTATGGGTGGTCTGACCAGATAGTTGCAGACTCTTCAAGGTCTCTATGCACATAGCTGTGGAGCCTTCCCCTAAGACCAAAAATAGAATAAAACACATATATTCAACAGTTTTCACTCATACCATGGTTACATTACCCTTTTCGACTTTACATCTCATTTCTTTATATAGCCTTTACATAGATAGAATACCGTGGTCAGACTCAAAACTAAAAAAATAAACCCAATCCGTTCACAAATAGAGGGGCTATGACCCACACCAAAGCCGCTAAACTCTACGTGGTTAATTTATCTTTGCTGAACTGCACACTTTTCTCCTTAATTTGCGGAGTCTTTTGACACAAAATGGACCAAGTTGGGCCTTGCCCAAAAATCATCTACCTTTGTGGCAAGAGGATGAAGAAGAAAATGAGGTTTTTAATGCAACACCATACCCAATATGTACCTTAGATATTGTTATCAGAGGTGGAAAACCTGATGAAGGTGACCTCATTGACCAGATCCTTTAGAAACAACCCCCCACTACCATTACACTTAATTAAACGGTGAGACAATTTAGATGTAATCCTTGGACTGAGCTATACTTAGTTGACTCAAACCCTGAAAATGTAAAGACTATAAAGTTTTTCCAATCCATAACCTTGAATATCAATCCTTCTCTCTTGGCCAAAGAATAAGAAAAATTATGTAGGATACTGAGAGAGCACTTAGATGCCTTTTCTTTGGACTACAAGGAAATGAATGGGGTGCATCCCTCAATCTTTACTCACCATATTTACATCAAATATGGATGTAAGGTTGTGTGCCAACCCCAGAGGAAAATGAACCCATCCTTCTGGGACACAGTGAAGGTGTTGTAGGGAAACCCAACGCCACCCCATTTTTTGACTTTTTATTTCAAATAATGGGGACCCTTTCCATTAATTTTTCGCTAAATCTCCTCTTATAATTTTCTTTAGGTTATTTGCCCTACAATTTTGTCATTTTTTAATTTTCATCGAATTTATATTTTGATTACTTCATTGAGTTTGAATTTTAACCAGCTTTCCATCAATACTTGTTTCATCTCATTTTCTTATTCGATTTTCAAATGACACTCTTCCGAAGTTTTACCATTTTGTTGCCTAGGTTTAAAAATGTACAAAATGTATATTATTATAATTTTTTGTAAATAAATTAGTAACTCATTGTAAAAATTAATCCCTAGTTAATTTTTGCTAATTTCTTAATTTTTCACTAACGGTCCTACAAAATCGCCCAACAAATATTGTAAAACTGTTAAAAGATTGTGTTTTCAAGATCTCAATAATTTATTCCAATTCCTAATTAATTACGAGATCTAGAATCTCGAAATTACAAAATGGTTGTAGTTCATTTTTTAGAATTTTTAATTCCACATCAAGCAAACCCCACATCACCTCACCTCTTCCCTTCTGATACAAATTTTCCGAAATTTGAAAGCTCTCGAATAAAAATTCCAAAATTTAAAATATACGAAATAAAAAATTCTATATTTGAAAGCTTCGATATCTCGATATCGGAATATCGGTGGTGTATCGGTGTTTTGCTGGTGCGCACATTATAAATCCTCTCATATTAATCACCCGACGATCTCCGATATGTGATTTTATGTCGACTATTTTTTATAACATATAGTTTCGTTCCCTTATGAGACTGGACCTTTGCTCCTACGTCATGCTTACCTCCTCCCTCATCTCCTTATCACTCCACCACACACGTTGACTAATTCCCTCCATTTTTGAATTACTAAAGGTTAATTAATGTTTGTTTTTGCTTGAGTTTTCGTTAAATGGTTTTTAAAAATATAACATATAGTATATTTATATTATAATGTAATTATATTTTAATTATAATTTAATATTATAATTTTAATATCAGTTAATTGTAATATTAATACAATTATATTATATTTTAATTAACTTCTAAATTCTTAATTAATTAAATTATGTTTATAATTAATTTGTAATTAACTTATTGAATTTTATAATTAAAATTAAAATTAGTGCTAATTAATAAATAATTGTAATTTGCCCACGTGGTGTAGAACAGTCGGTGATGGGGTGCACTGTTAAGGCACTCCGTTCTGTAAGGTCACCGGTTCGAAACCCGTGGGTGGCATGGGAGGAGAAAAAATGGAAAAAATTAGGATTAGTCTGAACAAGAAAAATAAATAAATAATTGTAATTTAATTTAGGATCAGATTTGAATTAGAAAATTTATATTTTTGGTCCAACAAACAAAACTTCTAGAATTCTCAGAGTTTTGATTCTTCAACTTTGGAAGCTTATAAGTTGGGTTTTACTTGGCCAAATGAGGCCCAAGAGGACTCGTTGGATAGATAAAATCATAGAAAATATTTTTTAAGTGGTTTCATAACTATATTTGATCATTTAATATGTCTAACATTAATCAAAAGATCAAACTATGAATTTTTAAACAAAAATAATTTTCTAAGTTTAATTGTCTGCATTTTCATTTTCTCCTAGCCTCTGTTGAGTGCAGATCCATTCGACTATGTTCTCCTTGAACAATTAGATCTTTACAAGAATCAATTAAAAACTCAAATTTATTTTTATTTATTTATTTAATTAAGTTTTGATTGGAGATATTTTGTATTCCAGATTTGTTATTTTTTATTTTAATTTGCATTTTAATTAAATTTTGATTGGTTTTATCAAGGAAACAGTTGAAGAAATGATAAAAAGAAGATTTCAATCAATGGGATTTATCCAACAATAGAAGAATATGAATTTTGAGCAATGAAAATTGTTGGAGCATAATTACTCTTCAACAACTCTCCTATTTGGAATCCATTTTGTAAATTATAAATAGAAGTTTGTAGAATGAGCAAGGGGCTTCTCTTCTCTGGAATTCTGGAATTCTTAAAATCACTATTGTAACTGGCATTTAGAGTTGTAGGCGAGAGGAGATTAAATCTAAGATATGGGATATTATTGAGGATTTTTCTTTTGGATTCTGAATTATGTATGGAGAGAAGAGTTTGTACTATTGCAGCTCTTGTTTTAACAATAGAGTTCAAGCATTGTAAAGGATTGTTAAAGATTCAAATAATTGGGCAAGAGACCAAGTTTAATCAATCCATGTTTTGAATACTACTATTTTTAATACATGTTTCATTTATTTTGATAGAAAATTATGTTATTGGATTTATATTTGTGCATTTCTATCGATATGAATTCCTTTCTTATAGATTAGCTATGTAATCTGTTTGTCTCATGAGTCTATTATCAATTTTGTCTTTTTCTCTTGTGCATTCAAACTGGATTTCTGAGTAACTATTTACTCAGAAATTTTCCAATTAATCTTGATTTAATTACTAGTAACATTATGTGAAGTATTTCCTAATGTTATTGGGTTAATATTTCATTGTTACTAAGTTTAAGGGTTATTAGCATTATGATAATACTTCTTAATGTTAATGATTAATTATTCCTGTTAATAGATATATGAACATAGTATGTTTTTGGCATTCATAATATCAGTAAATTGAACTACTTGATTAGCTTAGTATTCACTATGAGCCAACCATATTTAAATCCCAGTCATTTAATTACTTTTCTCTTAGTTGGGCTAGATCTACATATTCCTAATCAAGATAGGATTAGAATTTATTTCCTTTTCCTAGTATTATAAGATAAATTTACATATTGAATTCCTAGAATTCCTCTTATAAAATAGATGAAAATGAGTTGTGGCTTTTCTGAGACCCAGATTAGCTTAAGGATCATTATCTTGGCTGATAAGCAAGAGGGTCGATCTAATGTCTCTTCTCTATTATTAACTGAAAGTCATGCTTTAATGTAGTAGAGATAGAGAGAAGGTAATTGTACCTAGTTTAACCAGTTGGAACCACCATTCCAAATGGAAAAGGAGTTGCTCTAAGGTCCCGATCGGGTGGTCTCCCTTATAATGTTGAGGCGGAGAATTTTGAGCCTTCAACATTTTTGTCGCTAGAAGGAGCGTCTGAAGACTTGTTTTCTATTGGAGGTTTTTTATTTTAAATTTTTTTATTTAATCATAACCGCTCCTCTTTAACTTCCTAATTGGAGTTGTATCTCTGGACATGCATCTGCCAATACTCCACCATAAATAGTAAGACACTTGCCAAAGGTAAAGTTTAACGATAAGAGGAATATTTCTCCATTAGATCATGCTTTACAATTTATTCAAAAATTTTCAAATTATAATTTTCATGATATTACTGAAGGTATTTTATGTAGAATTTTTACTCTTACATTCACAGAAAAAGCCAAAGCTGGTGTCAATCTCTTCCAATTGCCTCTATTCGCAGTTGGGATCAACTTATCACATTATTCCTTTATCAATTTGATGGATATGATTATGAACAGGTATGTGGTGAATTTGAAGATTTAAAAATGTTTGAAAATGAATATTTCATGAATTTTACCATTAGATTTCGATTAAATTGTTTAAGATTCAAAGTTGAAGACAAACCTTTAGAAATGGAATTAATAAATTGGTTTTCACATTTTAGTTTTCTTCCTTGAATTCCCATCCCATATGAAATAATTACAAGCTTTTATGAGTCTCCTTCAATTTATATTAATATTATCAAAAATTCTGATATAGAGGTGCATATTAACCATGATGAAGTGGCCTCTGCCATGTATGATAAATTCCTTAATTTAGTACACGCCTCTTACAATATTAATGATAATCATGCTAATGAATCATTATCACAAAGCTTTCAAGAATTTGATAAACAACTGCTAGAAGAAATCAATAATAAACTCGAAATACCATCTTCCATGGAATTTGAAAATCACTCTGAACTAAATTCAAAGAAGCGGATTATAAATCAGCAAGTACAAGAAGAAATTGAAGTTTCAACAATATGCAATCTGCTGCAGATATTTCTGAATTTGATCAAGTTCATCAAATGCCAAATTCCGGGCCACGAGACAACAGTCTTCAAGAAAGAATTAATAGACAAATGAATTTTCATAAATATGAAATTTGTAATGAAGGAAATGTACAATATTTTCTAAACAGAGATATTTTCAAATTCATTGTTTCCGATTCTCATTTTCACCTCTATCATGATATTTTTACCGATAGAAATTTATCCCCTCTTTGTTTTAATTTTATTTCAAAAAACACAGAGGATTATATAAATGAATTTCCTATTAGTTATTAGCAATATAGAGAATGATACATTGATCATTCCTATGGCATTAAGGAACATGTGCTTCATATGCTCCATATTCCTTCTTTTTTAGATACATCACATGAGAATCAAGGGAATTCTAGAGGATGTTGTGAAGTTATTTATGATGATTACTATGAAATTGAAGATGTTGATTTTTATTCTTCTCATTTGAATCCTCATGATAAAAGCCAAATCACATGTGAAAATGAAGAACATTCTAACTCAGAAATTGTTTCAACTAGTTCTCATTTTCAAACAATTGATCATACTCATGATTTCAGTATTCAAGAACCCATCCTAATCTATGATTTTTTATGCTCAAATTCTCACTCCTATTCATAATTTTGACCCTCTCTCTAATTCAAAAATTGGTATTGGAAATAATTCTAATTCCATTATTATGGTCAACTCTTGTGAAAAGGAAATTGTTTTAAAATAGTCTCAATTGTGTTATAACATCAATTTTAACAATACTGTAAACTATGATTTTATTTAATTGTTGATCCTTAATTTATTTTGTTTGATTTCATATTTACTTTTTGTTTTCATTTTTCAAATTTATATATATTATGTTTGCATATTGAGTCGTTTAGTATTGAACACTCAATTAATGCATTGCCTGAATAGGAAAATGAAGTTCCAAATTACAATCATGAACAACAAGAGCTATTACTCTTCCAATTTCAACTGATGCATATCTCTTATCACTTGCTTCTTTCTTCTCAAAAGAAGTGCCAACAAGAGAGTGTAATTTCACAATATGACTAACTATCTAATTCAATTAATGATATTCCAGTGAAGCTATCAAAGTTCCATCCATACCCCACTGACCCATTTGAAAGAAATTTGAAAATTTTTCCTTCACAGAACATTATTAATAATTTAACATATGCACATAAGAATAACTATTTTTCGCAAACGATTGTATCTAAAAATTCATTTCCACAATTTGGCATGTTATCCCCTCTTTTGAACCTCTCCCAATCATTAATGGAAATACATCCGGATTTCTATGATCCAATTTAAATTCAGATGGAAATGACATTTCAAGAGAAGGTGATTGTAAACTTAGTTGTTTCCTGTAAATATATTAGCAATAAATGTACATTCCGCATTCAGATTTGGTTCAGTATATCTAATTATATTTGTATTTTTGTTAATGATGTTTGATATTTACATAGATGTAGTAAACAAAATTCTTGCATGGCTACCTTGGACGTAATAATGTACCTAGTCATGTTTCCTTTTCATTCAGTCAGTAATAGGAATATATTAATTTATATTTAGATTCTTTTTTTAGTTTGCATTTAATTTTATTATTTTAGATTTTTAATAAGCAAGTAATGAATCCAAGTTTTTCTTGGCATCTCTTTTCAATTTCTAACAAAGTGCCTTAGAACATATCAAAGTTCTTATATAGTCATATTATACACACTTGTGAAAGCACTTAATTGTCATGTTTTTGCAAAAATTCATCACATTGTTAAAAAATGTTATATGAATAAATTCCAAGGATTTGGTACGACTTGGAAATTTTTTGTTTCAAAAATATTTCTAAAAAGGCTCATATTCACCACTCTTGTCCTCTGATGTAAATTTAAGGTGGATGTGATCTGAAAGTTCATTACTTTGAATTTTAGATTAAATAAGTAGATGATGTTGAACATAGGTGAATTTTGAGAAAAACATGGGAGAACTTGAAGATTCATGAGGTTAATTTATAGTCAGTATTATTCCAAGTATGCACTAACAAGTTCATCTTCATATGTTGTTTGAATTTTTTTTCTCTTTTATTTTTATGGTTTAATTCTTATTTATGTTTTGTTTCTTTTTGCAAGTCTTCATTGAGTTGATTTTGGAGACTTGAGATAAGAAAGTAGCCAACCATTTCTAAATCTACAACATGTTCAAGGAAGTATTTGTTGTTTCGTCAGAGTTTGGGTATTCTTTAGTTTTTTTTTTCTATTAAAAAAAACACAATATTACTTTAATACATTATCGGAAGATTCATATCGGATCATTATAATATCGTAACTCTCCACATATGAAAGTTATCACAAAATTATTCTCTGATTAAATATTCCCGATAGTTAATATAATTATTAAAGGGGTTTTTGTTGAAATTCAAAGTTGAGCTAAGCGCCTCTTTGTGAATATAATAATAAAATGCCTAACCCCTCAAGATTTCCATGTAGTATTATATGAGCTTATGAATATCATAACTTTTCATATAAGCATCATGCAAAATACTCCAATATCTTGATCCTCTGATCCTCTGATATCTCTTTTCTCCCATCATCTGATATATGATATCTCTGATCTCCAATGTTCCCAATCCTACGATTCTTCGATAAATCTCTCCTATCCATATTAGAACCTGAATATCAGAACTTCCTATCGACTATCACTCTTTTCAACCCCCGATATCAAATATTAGATACAATAGCTTTGATAACCCTTCTTGATTATATTTGTTTAGCCATTACATTTCAAATAATAAAAGCATATTGGAAGGTAAGAACATCGCATGTTTCAAAGATACAACCTTAAGATTTCTCCGATATTTTTCTTCTGATATGCTCATGTGTGCATGTGAATTCATATTTTTCACTTAGCAATATGATTCAATAATCATATTCTTCCTCTCATCAATGTAGTTGAAATGAAATGCTTACACTCTTTATTGCTTAGATTTTCTACAGACAGAGGAAAATTCACACAAAATGCTTGCAAAGAATGATCTTATCCATAATTTTATCTATGCCTATTCCAAATATTACAATTTCCAATATGAGTTGAACCATTGCATCACACACGCCAATTTTTTTCCCCTTTAGCCATATTCCTTTGTTCTTAAGGGACTTAGAGACACTAAATTTGTGAACCTGGAATCCCGATCCTCTAATTTTCATTTTTTCGAGATACCTCCTCAGAATTATGGACTGTGTTATTGAAATCTTAAGTTTGTATTATATCGGAAGCATTTAAAACAAATCCTGACATTTTCCTCTCCAAGATTCACATTTATTTTTCTTTCACTATCATGTCCATTATACTCAGTAAAGGAAATGTCAACTATTTCACTGTCTTCACTTGAATTTTGTGGTCTTAGAGTTCTGTAAATTTATTTTGGCTTTAAAAAGGTTTTTGAGATCTTTGACACCTGATTTATTCTCATATTTATTAAATCTTAGACTCATTTCCTTTGAAGTTTATTTTACACGTAAATGTAAGTAATCTTAGTATAATTTTTACAAAAATTTAAATTATCTCATTATTGGAAAGAAAGTCATCGAAACTACTTTATAAACTCTTACGAAACTTTTACCTCCGACACGTGAATGTTTGATGTAATAGAAAGAGAATGTTCCTACATAATAAATTTAACAAGCATTCGTGATCGGACATGATCAATATCATAGTTTTGATTGTAAAAGTTACACAAAAACTTTTGTTCCAAGATCTTTCTTCCCTTTAATATTCTAAATACGAGGACTTCTTGTATCAGAGATGAAATCTAATTAAACTTTTGAAAAAAAATGTCGACGGAAACGTTATGAAGCAAGGAATTTTATTTGTTAGAGTTTTTCCTATGAATAGTTTTGGAAATCTTGAGCTCTTACGTTTCAGTTTTATTCTCTCAGAAACTTAGAACTTCAGAATATCAGGTTAACAATATTTTTAAGTCTCTGATTAGTTCATTATGATCTTTCCCTATGTTCACATGAATTTTGGTTTGATTATTTTTGTATATATCTTTCTTTAATGTTATCATGGTGGTCGAGAGCTTGGATATATTTTAATCATAATTTTTTCAAATCCAAGTATTCATTCATCATGATGAATTTATGATTATAGGGACATACATTCTTAATGGTGCATTCACATGGGAATTTTTTACTCTTCTGTGTAATCTGCTTCGCTAATAAGAAATATCATCACCTGTGATTTGTTTATATTTTTCCTTTGTCTCATTATTGGATGCCCATTTCATTATCTCAATCATCATTTAGTTTTCATATTAATTTTTCTTTCAAGGCACTCTTGAGCAACTACTATGGTAATGCAACAATTGATAAGGAATTTATAACAAGGAAGTATAATGGACCATGGTTAATTCATGTTTTAATTCTCTTTTTTTTGAATTTTTTTATATATCGCTCCATATTTATCATATAAAGATTCAAATCCTCTTCATAAATATAATTTCTAAATTAATTTTGATTTTGAAATGGTTTCAATATTTTGGGGCTGATATAAATTCAGAATGAAAAAAATGAAGAAAAGAATCATTGCTACAATTCATAAAGAAGCATATCTTCATTCTCTTTTCTGATGAATTTGGTTTACTTCATATTCCTTGAACATGAAATATTGTTTTATTTTAATTAACTTCTTTCTTTAGTTTAGATTCAATAAATGATGATTTTGGGTCAATAACATTTTAGAAAATTCATCTTCTTCTAACTTTTAATTCTAATCAAAAGAAGAAGTTATCTTTTTTATGAGAAAATGCCACCTATCAGGTAAGATCAAAAGAAAATTTCCAATGCTAAGTTTCATATGCCCACTTTCATTCAATTTCATTTCTTTACTTTTTGGTTTCCATTTTGTTTTTAATTTTTACTGATATAAAACTCTTTTTTGCAGGTTTTCAAGATCCTTTTTCACATCTCCGATGACTCAGAGTTGTAGTTCATTCTCATTGTTATTGTCTCTTAATTTTGGACCAACAGTTACAATGTTTATCAAATTAGCTAAATTGGGGAGTTTCTAAACTTTTAGAATGTTTCTTTAAACATTGATTTTATTGAAAAATGGTTAAGATGTTTTTCTATAGGTTTTTCTTTGAAACAAGAAAATTTTAAGTGGACGGAGACTTTTTTTTTTGGGCTGAATTTTATCTCATAACTACTCTTCACTCTTTAAATTTTGAGAGCCTCATGTACGATAATTTTTTAAAAAAACCAACATAATAAGGAATGTTCACATGCTTATCTTATTTTACTCTTCTTTTGAGACATTTGTATAATTAATCTTGTTGGAGTTAGTTCTCTAAATTTGGATTTTTTCTTTCAACTTTCACTTTCTTCATTTTTACATTTTTAGAGTTTGTTGATTTACTTTTAACTTCAATTTGGAGTTCTTTTCCTTTTTTTTTTTGTTTTTGGTTTGATTGTGGTGAATCCACCATGATTTTTTTGAAAGACCTTTTCCTCACCCAATAATGGTTGGCACACATGGGAAATCTTTACTCTATTTACTACAATGAATTTTATTTACATATAAAGGTATATATTTATGGGACCATAAAGCTCTCTGGCCTTAAAATGTTTTCATGGAGGAAAACAGATCCTTTTTAAGTGATAGGGTTTACCTTTTGAACGAAAAAACTAACCGGAGTTTAACTCAATGGATCTCTCCCACCCCTCCACTTTATAAAAGCCTCTCATTGAGAGTCGAGGGAAAATAATTTGGAGTCAACATTATGAAAGTATTATATCCATTAACATAAGTCTCTATTACCATCCCACTTCTTTCACTCAAGTGCATCATAAGCTAAAAGCTAAAAAATGTGCTTATCAAAAGAGTGATTCAATGAGGAAGCATGGGAAATACAAGTAAATTCGTCGAGCCTATAGATGCTTGCTGGAAACGGGGCTAGCCTTGTATGTCATAGAATACAACTTCACCAAGGTATGGTTGAGGCTCGCTGGCAGCGAAGCAATGTCAGAGACCATCCATAACAATGGATATATGTTTTATAAAAAAAACTCCTCTCTATACCTTATTATATTTCTAATACAATGTAATATTAAAATAAATTTTACCAAAATTTGGATTCACGATTTTTACTCAAGTTTGCTTTTGAGTACTATCTTTTCAAACTCATATTTCTTAATCTATTTATGTGGGACCCATGTAAATATTTGATTGTTTGATGATTCAATGGACTCCATTAATTTTAACCTTTGGGTAAATTAAGGTTCATTATATTAATCATAGATATTGGTTCTTCTTAGTGTGTCGCCAATGTTGTAGGGAATGCATAACACCCCAATTTTTTGAATTTTTATTTCAAATAATGGGGACATTTCCATTAATTTTTGGCTAAATCACCTTTTATAATTTTCTTTAGGTTAACTGTCCTACAATTTCTCCTTTTTTTTCTTTCATTTTTGTCAGATTTCTATTTTGATTACTTCTTTGAGTTTGAATTTTAGCAAGCTTTCCATCGATACTTGTTTCATCTCATTTGATTATTTCATTTGCAAATGACACTCCTCTAAAGTTTGATCATTTTATCGTCTAGGTTTAAAAATATACAAAATGTATATTATTTTAATTTTTGTAAATAAATTAGTTATTCATTGTAAAAATTAATCCCTAGTTAATTTTTACTAATTTCTTCATTTTTCACCAACGGTCCTACAAAATCCCCCAGCCAAATTGTAGAACAGTTAAAATAATGTGTTTTCAAGATCTCGATAATTTATTCCAATTCCTAATTAATTACCAGACCCAAAATCTCAGAATTGCAAAATTGCTGTAATTTATTTTGTAAAATTTTTAATTCCACATCAAGTGAACCCCACTTCACCTCACCTCCTCCCTTCCGATACATATCTTTCAAAATTTAAAAGCTCCAAAATAAAACTTTCAAAATTTAAGAACTCTGAAATAAAACCTCTCATATTTGAAAGCTCCGATATATCATTATAAGAATGTCAACATATCAACATTTTTTTTGTGCCCACATTTTAAAACCTATGATATTAGTTATCCGTTGATCTCCAATATGTGATTTTGTGTCGTGACTATTTTTTATAACATATAGTTTCGTTCCCTTGTGACTCCCCACCTTCGCTCATACATCATGATTACCTCCTCACACATTTGTTTATGACTCCACCTTACACGTTGACTAATTCCCTCTTTCATTTCCGAATTACTTAAAGGTCAAGTAATTTTTGTTTTTTTAAGTTTAGGTTAGAATGGTTTTTAAAAATATAACATATATTATATTTATATATAATATGATAATATTTTAATTATAATTTAATATTATAATTTTAATATAATATAATTATAATATTAATATAATATACTTATATTTTAATTAACTTTTAAATTTAAAAATAATTAAATTTTGTTTATAATTAATTTGTAATTAATTAATTTAATTTTATAATGAAAATTAAAATTAGTAGTAATTAAGAAATAATTGTAATTTAATTTACGATTAGATTTTAATTTAAAAAAAAAATCTATTTTTTGGCTTAAGCCACAAATTTCCCAGAATTCTCATAGTTTTTATTCTTCAACTTTGGAAACTCATAAGTTGAGTTTTACTTGGCCAAATGAGACCCATGATGAATCGTTGGATAGATAAAATCATGGATAATATTTATAAAGTGGTTGAATAATCATATTTTATCATTTAATGAGTCTGAAATTAAGCAGAAGATAAAGCTCCGACTTTTTAAAAAAAAATAATTTTCTAATTTTCATTTTCTCTTAGCCTTTCTTGAGTGCAGATACATTCAACTATGTTCCCCTTGACCAATTAGATCTTTATATGGATAAAATAAAAAATAATATTTATTATTTATTTATTTATTTAATTAGGTTTTGATTAGAAATATTTTATATTCCACATTTGATTTTTTTTATTTGAATTTGCATTTTAATTTTTATTTTGATTGGTTTTGACCAAGAAGAAGTTGAAAAGATCAAGAAAAGAATATTTCAATCAATGGGATTGCTCCAACAATAAAAGAATACTAGGAATGGACCAATGAAAATTGTTGGAGAAAAATTTCTCATCAACAACTCTCCTATTTGGAATCCATTTTCTAAATTATAAATAATGATTTTTAGAATAAGAAAGGGGATTCTCCTCTCTGCAATTCTTGAATTCTTAGAATCACTATTGTAATGGGGATTTATAGATGTAGGTGAGACGAGAGTAAATCTTAGATCTGGTGGATTATTGAGGATTTTTCTTTTGCATTCTGAATTATGTATGGAGAGCAGAGCTTTCACTATTCTAGCTCTTGTTTTAACAACATAGTTCAAGCTTTGTAAAGGATTGTTAGAGATTCAAAGAATTGGGTAAGTGACCAAGTTCAAGAAATCCTTGTTTTGAATACTATTATTTTTAATACATATTTCATTTCTTTTTATAGCAGAATTATGTTATTGGATTTATATTTTTGCATTTATGTCGATATGAATTACTTTTTTATAGATTAGATATCCAATATATGTTTTCCTCATAAGTATGTTATCAATTTTGTCTTTGGCTCTAATGCACTGAAACTAAATTTCTGAGTAACTATTTACTCAGAACTTTTCCAATTAATCATAATTTAATTACTAGCAATATTATGTGAACTATTTCCTAATGCTATTGGTTCATCTTTCATTGTTGATAGTTTAATGTCTATTACCATTATGAGAACTACATCCTAATGTTAATGATTAATTATTCCTATTAATATATCTCTGGACATAATGTGTTTTTGGAATTCATAATATCAGTTAATTTAACTACTTCGTTAGCTTGGTATTCACTATGAGCGAGACATATTTAAATCCAAATAATTTAATTACTTTTCTTTTTATTGGGATAGATTTACATCTTCCTAATCGAGATAATATTAGTATTTATTTTCTTTTTCTTGCATTATAGGAAAAAATTACATACTGCATTCCTAAAATTCCTCTTATCAAAGAGTAAAAACACAGTTTTTTCTTGGTTGAGTCGTAGATCAACTTAAGGATTACTTTCTTTCCTAATCAACAAGAGGGTCGATCTGATGTGCCTTCTCTATTGGTAAATTAGAGTCATACTTTATGCTAGTAGAGATAGAGAGAATGTGACTGGACCTAGTTTAACCAGTTGGAATCATCATTCCAAATAGAAAAGGATTTTTTATAAGGTCCCAACCAGGTGGCCTCCCTTATAATGTTGAGGTAAAGAATTTTGAGCCTTCAACAGAAGGAGAAATTACAAAAGATGTTGGATGCATGGTTCATATACCCCATCTTATATAATGAATGGGTGTCACCTCTAGTCTTATCCCAAAGAAGAATGGCAAGTGGATGATATGTGTTGATTACAGAGAGTTGAACAAGGCCACAAATAAATACCATTTTCCTTTTCCTTTCATTGACCAAGCCTTTTATGTTCTTGCATGGAAGAAGTTCTTCTCTTTATTGGATGTATTTAGTGGTTACAATTAGATCCATATAAGCCATGAAGACCGATATACGACTACATTTACATGTCCTTGGGGTACATTTTCTTATATATTTATACCATTTGAACTATGCAATGCCTCTTCCACTTTTCAAATAATAGTTCTGAGCATATTTGTTGAGCTTTTCCATGACTCTATGTAAATCTACATGCATGAATTCACTCAGTATGGATGTAGTTTCTAGGAAACCCTCTCTAATCTGGGTAAAGTCGTAAGGAAATGCTTTGAAATGCATCTCTCCTTGAGCCCTGAGATGTGTGAATTCTTGATGAAGGTAGAAACTGTCCTTGGCCACTGCATATCTCAGGCACAAATACAAGTAGACCCAAACAATATTTATATCATAAAAAGGGTCCCCACCCCTCAGAAACAAAGATATGTTAGGAATTTTTTGGGCTTGGCTGGTTATTATAGGAGACTTGTCAATGATTTTAGTAAAGTGGCTTCGCCATTGTTTGGATTTATAGTCAAGGAATCATAATTATAATGGTCAATTAGTTGAAAAGAGGCTACTAAAATATTAAAAGAAAAATTGACCACTTCCCCTATACTTGAAGGTCCCAATTGGGCTCTACCTTTCCATATACATGCTGATGCATTATATAAAGTTATGGGGGTATATTTGGGACAAATAGATGATAATTTACCCTATTTAATTTAATTCATTATTATAAATTTGTCTAAATTTGAATTGAAATACATTATTAGTGAGAGAGATATTTTAGCTGTTGTCCACTCCCTAAACAAGTTCAGACATTATATCACTAGGTACCACATTTTTGTGCATATTGATCATTCAATAATTAAATACTTGATGAAAAAACTAGATGTAAATGCTAAAATTATTATATGGTTATTGTTGTTACAACAATTTCATTTGACTATCACTGATAAGCCACGAAAACAAAAAGTAGTTGTAGATTTTTTGTTTGAACTCACTATTCGTGTTGATGATGAAGGGATGGTCGATGATAAACTTCTATATGAACACTTATTTTCTATCTCAATTATCTCTCCCTGGTTTTCTGACATAGCCAACTACCTTGTTGTTGGGAGATTTTCTCCAAATCTGTCATCTAGGGAGAAGAGAATAATTGTGAGAAAGAGAACCCTTTTTACTTGGATTGGTAGCAATACTTTCAAACTAGGACCAAATCATATTTTAAGGATATGTTCTATGGAAGAGGAATTCTTTGACATCCTCTCAGCATGTCATCATGGGCAGACGGATTAGTGGAGGCCACTTGGGCCTATTACACTGCTGGTAAGACAACGACATGATTTGCTTTATGGGAATAAATATTTTATTTTCATTGAGTTTGAATATAATACTCCAGGAATGGCAGCCCAATTAGAGTTAGATTTCACAAGAGAAAAGAAAGAGATGTTGCTCCAACTAAATGGCTTAGATGAATTTATAATGCAAGCCCTCCTCCACACTAAATTTATACAATTGCAAAGGAAGGTCTAGCATTATAAACACATTAAGGAGAAAACATTTCAGGAAGGGGATTGGGCCTTGCTATACGACTCTAGGTTCAAGTATTTTAAGAGAAAATTGATGACAATATGGTTGGGCCCATACCTGATAGATAGATGTCATGAAAATGAAGTTTTGTATATTATAACCATTGATGAGGAATGGATCCCTATGCTTTTCAATAGTTATAGACTGAATTTGTACAATATACCAATGTCTAAGGCATAATTCCATCGTACAATCTACAGAGAGGTCAATGTGGTTGGGATTCTCATGGATTCCAGTGCATAGTTCTCCTAGAAAAATAAATAAATAAATAAATAAAGAGGCCTGGGTGAAAACCTTTATGAAGCATCTAAGGCCATATCCACGATTGAAAACCTCTATGAGGCAGTCCCGGAGTAAAAAAAAAAAGAAAGAATAAAAATAAGGATACCTCGGTGAAAACCTTTTCTAAAGCTCCAAGGTAAGGCTTGTGGGTTGAAAACCTCCTAAGAGGCAACCCACTTGTCTTAAAAAAAAATGTAAAAGGGAAAAAAAGAAGTAGAATAAGAAACAACATGAGATGATGCCATGAATGCTGACCTTTTTATTGTTTTGCAGGCTTATGCACAAAAGCAGATTATTGATACATGCCAAAGTAATTATAAAATCTCCCCGATTATTCCATCCATTAATTCCCTCTCCATAATCTCCTGTCATATCCCAACCTCTCTCCACCATCCCATCAGCTCAAAAAACAAGTTTTTCCTCCTCTCTCTGTTGCTACAAAAGGATCCTATAAAGCTACATGAAGGTCCTCTAGTAATATAAGAGGGTTCTAAAAATCTACATGAGGGAGGATAAAGGGAAAGGGAAACCCATAAAGGATCATGTGGTCTTGAAAAATCATGAAGAGGGTCTTCCCACCATTACCCATCACCATTTCATCACTCTTCCATCTCATTCAAACAAATTTCTCACTCAAACCGTTCGCTTTGTCCTACATATAAAAGAAAATTTTCTACAAAAACAAAGAGGTCATTATCATAATTATTACAAGTCTACAGTACTCCCTCATGATCCTATAAATATCCTAAAGTCTGGCTATACTCTCCCTCATCATGCCATGCAGATTGAAGGTCCAAAAATATTAAGAAGGGGTTTCTACACAAAGAGGATATCCTCCTATAGAAAAATTTTGTAATCACTAGAAATGTACTATATTGTTTGATTGATCATCCAATGAGAAAATGAAAACTTTTGAGGTGACTCTGAGGAAGCTATGTCACTCCAAGAAGGACTCTCCACTAGCAGCAACAACTTGAGCCTTAGAAAAGTATTTGCACACAAAACAAACAAAACAGTTAAGCACCACAAGGAGAATGAAGACATACAAGAATAACTAAGAGAATAAGGAAAAATCTCTTGGTGCCAATCCAATGGTCCAAATATAGCATGAAAGTCCCTACAATAGATAAACCACAAGTTAGGATCAGATATGGAAGTCTCTCACCCTCTCCCTATGTGTAATTGACTAAAATGAAGAAATGTCGAGAGGAGACTTTTTAATAAAAATAAGGTTTCTAGTTAACTTGTCCACCCTCTTCCATTGAACTAAAGGTTGTTGGTAGAGTCCTCGTGGAACATGGAAATGTGACATCAACTAAATTAGGATCACTAAGAGTGGGTGGTGATTACAAGGAGAAGTGAATAATCACATAGAGTTGGGTAAATGGTCCAAATGAGAAAACCCCGTGTGAAGGATAGCTCAACACAACGCTCCAACCCCAACTCAGAAATGGCATATAATGTACCTAGGCACATTTTTATTTTCATATTTGCTCATTTCGAGAACACTTTGAGAGAGGACGAGTTTTTTTAGCGACCGAGGAGGTTGGAGCCTTGAACTGTTCAAACTACAAAGAGCTACTAAAGGAAGCACTGTAATTGCTACAGGAAGGCTGAGGGAGTGCTACAGGAAGTCTGAGGGGACAAATATGAGAAAAAGTGTCCAATTAGTTCAGAAAATTTCCATCTTCATTCTAGAACACCTGTCACAGAAGTAATTTTTCCACCACCCTCATACCTCCATCAGAATTTCATATAATATCTCGTAATAATTATGCAGACCTTAGTGACAAAATTGTTAAATTAAAAAATCATGTGTGAAGAGAATAGTGGTTAAAACATAAGAATTGGAGTGATAAGAGATTTGTGACCCACTTCTACCATTGAATTAGATACTAGCTCCACAAAACAAACACCTTTCCCTCGATAAGTCAAGAAAATGAAACAAGAGATGGGGATGGGTTTAAGAGAAAGGAGCCTATAGATAGTAAGAGAAATTATTTTCACCCTCCCGTGGTAGATATTTTTAGGAGACACCAATGCCTGGGTTTATTCAAATTGTTCAAAGGGTATGATGATGACATTCCTTTTGAGTTTTCCATGGCCTTAAATTCACAAAAATAGGATAGTTCCACCACTATTGTGAGGGATTATCCATATAAATAATCCCTAAAGTAATCAACATAGTAACCACCGTACCTCAATGAATACAGTCGAATAGAGAAGACAAGGCCACTAATGTCACTGCCAAGAATAATTTCTTCATTTCCAAGGAGAAACCTATAGAAGACAAGATTGGAGTTAGGATGGAATGCTTTCCTTATCCATGGGATGAGGTGGCTTATCATATTTTGAAATACATCTCTTGTGAGGGAAGAATGAGTGTGGTATATGCCTACCACTTTAGACTATTGCATGAACTCAGATTTAAGGTGTATTTTTCTCTTTCCTAGAAAATAAATGTGCCATACTTCCTCCTTCAGTCCATCAAGGAAATGATATAGAAAGTAATAGAGGGAAAGCACCACCACCTAGCCCACCATGGCCTTATCAAATTGATAGTGGAGGATGCCTAAAAATGCTAAAAATTCATGTCCCATGGTCCAAATTCATAGACATGGACATCGAAACATTGATAGGAATCCAAAATATCACTCTTGGTGAAAATTCTACATCTTGCCTTGGTGGTAGGTACACATGAACAGAGTAGGAGGAAATAAAGAGAGTAGTAGAAGAGGCAGAAATGAACACAAATAAGAAGCAACATAGATAGAAGCAAAAGGATGCGAAGATAAGGAATAAGAGGGAGAAAAAACTAGAAGAGGAGGCCTTGCATCCTAAAAGGAATACTAAACCACAAAAGACAAATATATACCCTCAACAAACAAGTATGTCCCAAAGGAACAATGAAGATGAGGTAGATTCCACTTTAGCTACCTTGAGCACTCTTGTAAAACCCAAAAAGAAGGGACCAAGGAGAACTCCTCTCTAATTCAAGACCCAAAAGAGCACTGGTGTCAAACAAGGGAGACAAAAAACTACAACAGAAGTCCCAATTATAATTGAGGAGTCCCTAAGCAAGAAAGAGGAGGTGGGTCCATAAGAGGGAATAATTGAGTAGGTAGCCTATCCAAAGCCCAAACCAAAGTCTCCCATATCCTATCTGAGGAGCCGTACCATGAGAGAAACCTCCTTCAAGAAACTCAAGGCACCCATATACCTCCAACAAGAAGAAAAGGGCATGCTACAGTAGAGATAGAGCATGCTGCAGGAGAAACAAAGCATGCTTCAAGAGAGATAGTGCATGCTACATGAAGGGAAGAATGTCCAAAAAGAGAGGTAGGGTATACAAATAGAGGGGCATATTATACAACTAAAGGGGTAGTGTTATGCAGAATTATGGATTATGGATAAAACACATTCCCTAAATGTGGTGCTATGCATTTAGAACAACATATCAAAGACTTTGCACACAATTTTCCTAAGAGTAAATAGACACATAGAAAGATGGAGAAACTTACTTGGAGTCCAAGCACTTCCTATTCTCCTTCTATTGCTCTTGTTGTAGCTTCCAATCCAACTTTTATCACCAGACTAGTTCCTGCAAGTATAAACACTAAACAGTAAAGAGATTGCAATATACAGATGGATATTTATCTTAATCAGTTAAATCAATGAAACATGAAACATATACATCAGCTAAGAATCCAAAATATGAAAGATAGAAGCTTATACATATACATATGTGGGAAAATGAGAAACAATATTTATTAATAGATAGAAGGGGGAGGCTACAACCAGCGATTGATTTGATGTCACCAACTCCAGCATCATCCTAGCCTCATCACAATTAACATCTCTCCAACAGCATATCACTCCAATAAAACAATCAATTCAGAATTCAACAACATTTCTCTACCAAATTTCTTCCTTCTAAAGCACTAAGATCTGTGCTCAATTTATAGATGAGCTATAGGTAGTTTCACAATCAATGGCTTTCTAATAATAGGAAAGACATGTTCCCAAGCTCAGAGATTTTGAATGGACACATGGATTCAAAGTTTGACACATATGCACTCTTCTAGAAGGCACTAGCCATGTGAAGATTGTAGAACAATGAAAATTTTGCTCCTAATTGACCAACGCACTCTTGAGTGTCAGGAAGTTCTTTGCAGAGCACCCTTGAATGGAGGTAACTGCATATGAAAAGTAGTTAGTCCCTTGAGAGGCTGCATTGGTGAGCTCATAGGTGATATAACATGTACGTCAAATCTTGGAAACCTTGCAATGGAATTCATGGATGATTTGTTCTTGTTCTTTGTCTTAGGGCATGTAGCAAATGAAATGATAGGGGATGATAGACTTTTGGCTCGGGGGGGCCTTGACCCAGGTTCGTAGGTTAAGTTTTTCCAACAAACCCCTATACTATTGGCCCTTTCGACAGTGACATGCTTGCGCAGGCCAAAGTCTCACCCGAAGCAGTATGGGAGGGTGCTGGAACCAGGTTTCCGCACCCTGAGAGAGAGTAGGTAAGTCAAGCAGGTATGCATTCCCAGCCTATCGAGTTTGCACTAAACAGATCTATTCACAAGCTTATTGACAATATAATCCATAGTATAACAGAGCTATCCTTATGCATAGATCTAGTAAATACCTTCGCATCCACGTGCGTAATACCAATTAGCAACAAAAAACACTATAATCGCAGCTATTAACAGATCACAGATACATATACCAGAAACATAGATACTTTCACAGTTCGCAAAAATTTCATAGACACTTTCACAACTTAATCATATAGCCGAGGTTCACATCAATCATAACAAAATAGATCCAGATAGCATCAGATGTCCAATAGTACTTCGCATCTATATTAATATCAAAATCCACTCACAATCCAAAAATACCACCTGCGCATACAGCTAGCAGGGTCCACACACAACAGGACTGAGGATCTCCACACACAAAGCCAGTAGGAGTCCTTACCCAAATAACCCGACAACAGATCTAACAATTCATGCTTAGCATTAATCTCAATTCTTTCCTACTTCTAGACTCAAAATGTTCATCTATTTATATATAATTTAGTCTATGTTTTTCTGTGGTCCGCAAACCATGGTTTGCGGACTCTAGGTCTACCCCTGACCCATTACAATGCATTCGGGGCTTTGACCCACCCCAAAGCCCCTGCGTTAGAATAAATATTACCAAAAATATACAAAAATTTCTTGAATTCACAACTTTAGGGGACACTGTTCCAACAGTCCCCCAACACAATATTGTGACTCGTCCCGAGTCACCTGATTGTGGGGTATCCACCTGCACCTAAAACAGTCTAGTCGCTTTGGTCAGTGGGGGTATCACACCTTCACTCTGAGCAGTATCTTTTTGCGTAATGTGTACCAAATTTTTCGAGTTCATGCCTTCTATTGTAGCAGTGACGCTCTGCAATGTCTGGTTTATCTACTTAACAACCACATCAATATCCTATGAGAGCTTGAGGGCTTCATCATCCCAAGGCTTTAGGCAGTCACCGAGAACCTTCTTCTTATGGCGGATTTCATCAATATCATTTTGGAGGGCGTGGTTGGTTTGCAGCCATGCCAAGAACTGAGAAGGAATCAAAGTGGGCATGGTGGCTTCTAAATTTTCGAATGCTTCTTACTTCTGCCACAGGCCCTGGTTGATTTCTCGCAGGATCAGGTCATGCTGGACCTTGGTCCATAGCTGCATGATTGTCTCTAGTACTTGGGCACCCTGAGCGATCTATATTGTGATCACAATTGTAGCTATGGTAACTATCTCAGCTCGTTGGGCCCATACCTCCGGCATTGTTTTTGGCTACAACTTAGACTGCAAATATACGATTTGCTATTCCATATGTGTTTTGACCACCTGAATCTCTGTCTTCGATGAATTAAATGATGTGACCAACCCCTCAATATTAGTCTGGGGAGTGGCTGTGGCCGGGATTCTGTAAAATCCACGCAAATTTTGTGAATTAAATGTTCCAGCTCTGTTTGCTGCATGGTGGTGAGGGTACAGGCAGCCTGTACCTGGGACACTTTAGCGTTTTTTCCTTGATTTTCTGCTTAGCTACACCAAGTTGTTGGTGCACTTGTTGGTCCGATGGTGAATTTCCTGAAACAAGGAGGTGTGGAGAACATGCACTGCCTCATGTGGCAGCCTGGCCAAATCCAGCTACACTTCTGCATCGGCTTGGACTTTCACTCCCAAGCTAGGTGGATGTATCACAAGGGCTGTGCCGGGTAAGGGACAGAGGCGGCTTTCTGTTGTAACTATTGCTGCACTGTTGGTTAACGAGGGCGTTCGTACTTGAATCACACTGGTTTGCAGCGTGTCTGTCTTCAGCTACAGGGTACGGAGTGTGGAGTACTAAAAAGGTATGCTTTTGATGATTATTTCAGTGGCTTTTTAATAGAATTTGTGAACCTTTTTGTGTCATGAATTTGGAAAGTAATAAGGAACTATAACAAAACATGTGAGAATTGATATGCAAGACTTAGCCACTGATAATGGTTATTTTCTATATAGGAAAAGGAGAAAATGAGGGATTTCCGTTCCAAAGGAAAGGACAAAGTCGAGATAACTGCTGTCCCTCTGGACGAGAACCGAACGCAAACAAGGATAAACAGATCAAAGAAAATCGGCTCGGAAAAGAAGGAGAAGACACCAGCTAAGCGCAAAAGAAAAGACAGGATGAAGAGTTAACAGTTTGGCGAATCCCTCAGGATCTTCGATCCTGAGGGATCGCTGCTTTATTTACCTTGTTACTTGGACATCTCCGTCGTCGTCTTTATATAAAGAGACAGCACTGTTAGCTTGATAGAGGGACATAGAGATAGGAGACGCTTTTATGTAATTTTCTATAAACATCAGCTTTGATTATTAAGTTTCGTTGAGAACTGGTTCAATGTATTTTTGACCGATGCATTAATACAAGCTTGGTGATTATTTCATCTCTGCGTCTGGATTAACTTCAAGCGGTGTATCCTTGGAGGCTAAGGGCCCGGCCCCGAAGGACACTTGCTTCTGTACCATTACGACTTGACTTCTGTGTGGTTTGTTTATTATTGTTATTTGGTAATTTGATATGCTTTATAAGTTCATATTACATGCTCTGTTAAAAGATTGAATCATTGAGGTTTTTGCAGATAGAATCGTGTGTTGACTCCGTATCAAGTTATTAATCCTTTCAAGAGTTCATTGCATGTTCTTACTGTTATGTTACAGAGCTGTTATACTAAACGTTCGTGTTGTGTGCATTTCTAATTTATCAGTACTGTTCCATAATTCATTAATCGTTATTGCTGTTCCTTTAGTGTGATTTGTGTGAATTGCCTTTAGAGTGAAAGAATGTTATTTGATTGCAAAGAGAGTATTTGAGTTAATTAAGTTTGGTTACAACCCGTGGGACTTAGCTATTCAATTGTTGTTCCATTTTAGACTTGCTGTTCTATTCCAGAATTGCTGTTCAATCCTTTATTCGCTTTGCTGTTCCATTTGCCTGCAGTTGTTGGTTTGGTGTGAGAGATGATCTAAAGCTGTAGTGAGCATTGGCAGTCACTGTCTAGCTCCCAGGCTCGTGGTCTATGCTCTAGTTTCCTTTCCATCAGTTTCCGAAGGGATGGGTTATCACTGCCGAACCCTTGACTGATAAGCTGTTGAGTTTTATGAGTGTGTGATTTATTCTTTGAAGTAATTTAGTTCTAAGCAAGCATCCGTTTACTCTTGTATTTCTTAAGCACTGTACTACTAGCATTACTCTGACAAATGATAGCCTCGGATTGAGTCATTCTTTGTAATAACAAAACGCTCCCGGATTGACATATTAATGTGAGGTAATTAGAGGTGAAAGAGACCCTTTTTATAGCTCTACATTTTGGCGCCGTTGCCGGGGAAAGAGTGTAGCCATTTGTCTTTTTTAGAGTAGTGTACGAGCCTGCTAGGGAGGAGTTGGATCCTAAAAACGGAAGGTAAGAACCTACGTACGGAGCATGTAAAAGGCCTGCTCCACTATCCGCTTTCCTAACAGATTTTTTTTTGCTTTGTTTGAATAGAAGTTGGTAGTTCATTTTTTTGAGTGCATGACTAAGCAGAAAAGACCTGAAAAGAATATCAAACCCCCATCCAAGCCTGAAAAAGCTAAGGGGCCGGTGACCCTTGGCCGAACGACCTTCATAGACGAAATATATAAGAAAACAGAATCTCAGCCATCAGTAGGCCTCAAGAAAAACATTTCTAAACCGCCTACTAGTTCCCTTCAGGCCACAGGATCACCATCTGTAGCCTGCGCTGAGGTGCATAGTCAAACTGAAGAGCAGGACTTTCAAGAAATTGAAAATTCTACTCCTGAATTATTGCAGGAAGGGAACTCTAGCAACTTTTTTGAAGGAGAAGGAGAAACAGGGGAAACCAAGGAACCAAAATCCCCTATTGAGACAAATCAACCTTTAGATAGCCCAGATAAGGGGAGTGCTGTGAAAGTCATTGTTGAAGGAATTCAATCTCCTCAGACACCTGGTATTCCCATTATTCCAGATAAAGGAAGCGTTATTAAAAATATCCCTATCAAAACCGTTCCCACTCAACCTAGGAATACCCTCCTAGATATCCCAGAAGGTTATTGGCATATATTTGATCCCATGGCTCAAAACCAGCCAAATGCTCAAAACCAGCCAAATACTCAAACCTCTACATTACAATATCCTATAGTGGATTCTGCAACAAATGCACCCATGAAAGCTATCCCTCTTCAGCATATCCCTACATTTCACGGACTCACATCAGAAGATCCGGATGCATTCTTATTCGAATTCGATGTGTTATGTAGGGGGTATGATTACACCACCGATCCCCAAAAATTGAAATTATTTCCCTCTACATTAAAAGGGGCTGCTTTAAGATGGTTTATGGGGCTAGGTGGCGGGGTTATCAACAATTGGGATCAAATGAAAGAATCCTTCTTAAAAAAATAATAGGATTATTGTAGGTCTAGAGAATTAAAAGATGAGATATTTCAAATGTCAGCTAGACTGAATGAAACATTAGAGGAGTATGTGGAACGTTTTCAGTACAATCTACAAAGATCTTCTTATGCATCGCTACCTTTACCTGATAATGTGTTAAAAACTACATTTATGAGGGGTATGAAGGAACAATGGATTGAAACATTAAACATTATGGGAAAAGGGGATATTTATCAAGAGAGTTTTGCTGACATTATTGATTTGTGTATCAGGAGTTCGAGAGGCAGCACAAGAATAAAACCGACAGAACATGATCGGTTTGCAAGAGATAACAAAGTATCAGCAGAAGGAGTAACACGTGCAGAAATTGGAAATTTATTAGAAAATTTTAAAACTGATATTATGGGGACACTAACTACACAACTTGATATTGTGCAGGCTAAACAGAAGCAGCTAGAGGCAGAACAGAATTTGGCAATCTTCTGCCCTCGATGCAGAAAAAAACATAGCCACAAGGAGTGTCCACCGGATAAAGTCCAAACATGTGCCATCTGTACAAAAGATCACCTTACGGAGAGTTGCCCCTCACTTCCTGGATTGAAAGCGGTATATAAGGAAGCAGAAGAAGAACCAGAATCGGTGAATTCGATCAACCAGCACCGCCAGTGGCAGCCGAGACAACCTGGTATGTTTCCAGACCCAACCTCTTTCTTTCAAAACCCACAGTATAATGCTCAACAATATGGTATGTGGAAAAATCAATCTCAACCCCCATTTACAAACTGGTCACCACAATCGTTTCCTTCTTCAAATCCATGGCTGAATCAAACAAGCCAATCTGGTTGGCCGAATTTTCCTTACACTCCACCATATTGGCAAAATGGCCCATATCCTTCACAATGGACTCCCTCTACTTCACAAAGTTCACCCTGGCAGACAAGCTGGCAAAGACCGATGTACCACCCAGCTGGAACTATTCCGCTCCCTCAACCTACTTTGCCAGCCTTACAACAAAATCCCCAGTCTAACCTGAGACCGCAACTCCCAGCCCAACCCGATCCCAATCCAAATAACAGACAGGTCCAATCTATTCAAATCATAGAAACACCAGAAACAGGACCTGACCTGAGGGAGTGCAATGACCTTCAGTTAAGATCTGGACGTATAATTGAAACTGAGGGAGATAAAACAGTTCATATTGAAGATCAGTTACCCAGAGAACATCAGTCACAACAAGAGGATGTAAATAAGCAGCAAACTCATAATCAAGAAACCACATCCTCTCCTCCATTCCCAGAACGATTAGCCATACCACGACCCATACAATATCCTGACTTTGACATTCTGGGAGAATTACAAAATCTGTACATAAAAATTCCATTCCTCCAAGCCATTCAAGACATTCCCATATACGCAAAAACTATCAAAGAATTGTGCATAAAGAAACCAAGGAGGAATATAACAAATAATCCAACAGTCCAAGTAGTCGGTACTTTATCAGATCTATTATCTGGGAGAGAAACACCCCTTAAATATGAAGACCCCGGGAATCCAATTATAACTGTTCAAATTTATGGTCAGACCCTGTCTAATGCCTTAGTTGATCTAGGGGCTGCAATTAATATTTTAACAACCACAACTTGCCAAAAGCTCGGCATTACATCTGTAGAACCCACCTCTACTCTGTTGGAATTGGCTGATCGATCTGTGGTTAGACCAGAGGGTACTCTACATGATGTCATGGTCTCTGTAGAGTCCTGGGAGTATCCAACCGATTTCCCGATAATTAATCCAAAAACCCGACTTGATGGACATCCACTAATTTTAGGTAGACCTTGGCTTGCCACTGCCGATGCCTACATTGGTTGCCGGCAGGGAAATATGACCATAACCAGAGGACCGAATAGCAAAAATTTAGTTCTATATCCTCCAGCGCAGCCAAGTGTCACAATGATTAAAACTAATAAACACCCTGTATCATACCTTACCGATAACATCAGATCTCCATTGACTATACAAGAGGCACTCGATTTCAAAGATCAAACAGAAGACGATGCCATTAATAATTTCATTACTCAAACTGAACCTCGCACACAGTGTCACATGATAGAAGCAGCATTTGATAATGAATTGGAAGAAGATCCCTTGAAAGATATTCATGACCAAACGATACCTGTTACTTCTGTTGCACATAGTAAAACTGTGGAAATTGCACCGGGGAAAACCTTAAACATCAATGCTAATCTCACACCTCAACAGGAAACTAAGCTCATCCATTTGTTAACAAAATATCAAGAAGCCTTTGCATGGGATTACCCTGACATGAAAGGAATTGATCCCCAGTTATGTACACACCACATTTATATAGAAAAAGACGCCAGACCTGTTCGTCAGCCGCAAAGGAGACTTAATCCTCATCTAAAAGATGTCGTAAAAACTGAACTTCAGAAACTTTTAGATGTTAATTTTATCTACCCTATCTCTGATAGTAAATGGGTCTCTCCGCTTGTGGTGGTACCAAAAAAGAACGGAAAATGGAGAATTTGTGTCGATTATAGGGAACTAAACAAGGCAACACAGAAAGATCATTTTCCTCTCCCTTTCATAGATCAAGTATTGGATACTTTAGCAGGCAAGAAGTTCTTTTCTTTCCTGGATGGCTTCAGTGGATACAATCAGATTCAGATTGCCCCTGAAGACCAGGATAAAACTACTTTTACTTGTCCCTGGGGAACATTTGCCTATCGAGTTCTACCTTTTGGCCTATGTAATGCTCCTGCCACATTTCAGAGGGCTATCCTTAGCATTTTTGAAGATTTAATAAATGATGGACTTGAAGTTTACATGGATGACTTTACACCATATGGAGATGATTTTGATCCAGCTCTAGACACCCTAGAAAAAGTCCTACAACGCTGCATTGTTACCAGGCTTTGCTTAAGCCACAAAAAATGTTTCTTGATGATGACTAAAGGACTTATCCTAGGACACTATGTTTCAGCAGCCGGCATTCAGGTAGACCCGGCCAAAATCCAAATACTTTGCTTATTCCCACTCCTACTACTCAAACAGAGGTACGCAGCTTTCTTGGATTTTCCGGTTATTATAGACGATTTATAGAGCATTATTCGCACATTGCTGCTCCTTTATATGCACTAACTGGTAATGTTGATTTTCTTTGGACAGACAAATGTGACCGTGCTTTCGAGGATCTAAAGAAGCTTGTATCCATAGCCCCAGTCCTTCGAGGACCAAACTGGGACCTACCATTCTAGATATCATCTGATGCCTCAGATACAGCCATTGGCGCAGTCCTTGGGCAGGAAGAGGATAAAAAACCATATGCCATCTATTACATTAGCAAGAATTTATCCCCTGCTGAATTGAATTACACTGTTACTGAAAAAGAATTCCTAGCTGTAATACATGCCGTCAATAAATTTAGACATTATATTACAGGCTATCCTGTTATCTTGTATACAAACCATTCTGCTATAAAATATTTAGCAAATAAGCCTGTCACAAATGCCAGAGTAACTCGATGGTTAATCTTATTGCAGGAATTCGACATCACAATCAAGGACCGGCCTGGCAAAGAAAACCCTGTAGCCGATTTTCTTTCAAGAATACCAAAATCAAGCGATGCAGCAGCAGCTGAAGATCAATTTCTGGATGAGCACCTGTTTGCTGTTGCCGTTCAAACACCCTGGTATGCTGATGTTGCCAACTACCTCGCAGTAGGTAAATTACCAAAACATTTAACTCCTAATGAGCGCAAGCAGATTATTCATAAAAGTTCTCGATTTTCGTGGATTGGAGGCTATTTGTTTCACACAGGAGCAGACATGCATATCAGGCGATGTGTTAGAGAGGATGAAATCTTCGACATCCTAAAAGCCTATCACGATGGACCGTGTGGGGGGGCACTTCGCTGAGCGTAGAACTGGACATAAAGTATTGCAGACAGGATATTACTGGCCTACGATCTTCAAAGATGCGAAGAAGTTTGTCCAAGCCTGTGACAGCTGCCAGTGAGCAGGACGACCTGGTCAAGCTGATGAGATGCCTCTGAAACCACAGTTAGTCATCGAACCATTCGAGCGGTGGGCTGTTGATTTCGTTGGACCCCTCAACCCCTCATCAAATCAGAAAACATATATTTTGGTGGCAACAGAATATGTCACCAAATGGGTTGAGGCAGAAGCATTGCCAAGAGCCACAGAGGATTCTGTCATACAGTTCCTGTTCCATCTATTTGTTCGTTATGGCCTTCCTAGGGAAATAATTATAGATGGAGGACCACAGTTTGTTGGGCATAAATTAGCTGCAACACTTAACAATTATCATGTCCAGCATAAAATCACTACTCCCTATCACCCACAGGCGAATGGGCAGGTAGAAAGTAGCAATAAGATAATAGAATCAATCCTAACGAAAACCATTGCGTCACATAGGCGTGATTGGGCTATCCGACTACCTGAAGCACTCTGGGCCTATAGAACCACATGGAGGAGCACCACCGGTTACTCACCTTATCAATTAGTGTTTGGAAAACAACCCATTTTTCCCATAGAATTCGAAATCCAAACATTACGGACAACACAGGAAGTTGGCCTAGATCTAAGCGAGGCACAAATCAATCGACTGCAGCAGATCAATGAATTAGACGAAGTTAGGCTCTCTGCATTACAAAATACAACATTAATACAACAACAGCGAGCTAAATGGCATGATGTGCTCATCAAAAACAAAGTCTTCCACAAGGGAGACTGGGCTCTGTTATACGACTCTCGGTTTCAGGACTTCCCTGGAAAACTTCAGACTCGATGGTTGGGACCATACGAAATCCAGAAGGTGCATGACAACGGAACCCTTACTCTAATCACCATTGACGGTTCTGGATATGCATTCAAAGTAAATGGCCACCGAGTCTGTCTCTATCGTAAACCACTCACTCGGGAATCCTTCTGCCAGCAGCTACGCCGAGACACTGATATGGAGATCTTAGGAAAGGAAGAGAAATCTTCCTCACCTGCAATTCATTAATGGTTCATTTCTCTTTGCAATTTGTACATAAGTTCTTGTTTTTTTTTAGTGGTTCTTGTACATAAGTTTGAATTAAATATTTTCTTGTCATTTTTGCTGTTCCTTTTCTTTCACAAAGTTCGATTTTTGCTCTTCTAAAAATAGCATATGCGTGTTTTTTATGATGTTGGTTTTGCTTGTTTTGCTGTTCCTTTTCTAAAGGAACATCATTCGGGATCTCTGCTGTTCCTTTTTCAAAGGAACGGCATTGTTACATTTTCCGCTGTTCCTTTTGGTTACCACTGTTCTTTTTCTCCAAAGAAACAACGATTCTTTTATTGTTGTTGTTCATTTTTTCAAAGGAATGGCATTTTGAGCGTTTTTATAGTATTTTTATTTTTGCTGTTCCTTTTTCCCAAAGGAACGGCATTTGCATTTTTGCTGTTTTTTTCTATCATCCGTCGTTGTTTCTTTTCCAAAGGAACACCACTCGCATACTTCTGCTCTCCTTGTGAAACAACTTATTATTTTTGCTGATCTAAATTGAGGATGCTTCTTGCCCATCTTCTTTCTAGTCTTTAAGATACAGCTATGTATTTATGCATTGAAATATAAAATCACAACATACAGAAATCTGCAAACCATAAATCGCTATATCTATAAGGCTCTGCATTAGTAAGAGGACAAATGGAAGGACATACTTATTTCTTACCTTTTGTTGACATGGTTTTACTAATTTGGCCTGATTGGTTATCTTTATCATGCTGATTCCCTTAACCTTTTTTTGATTAGTACTTGGGAATAAGAGCAAAGAGCTTATATCTTCCTATTGAGATAATAAGACTTCTTCCACCATTCCTACTCTTAAGGAGTGTTGAACCACCCTTTGTGTATAAATAAGGAAAAGTATTCTATAAAAAAAGAAAAAATATGTGAACATGATATGTGAAGTGTCAAATGCAGGATAGGGGGTCTCATCAAGAGCCAGCCTACCATGATCATGAGGATGGAAGTGAAGTGGCATTCCCATTATGGCCACCACACCAGGGATATGGTCCAAAGGGTATATCAAATAAACGAACCTTGGAACAGGAGGTCTCATCACGAGCCGGCTTGTCCACGTTTCACTCCTTCCTCGTGAATGGCATTATGGTTAACTGGTCACCAAGCCAGCATAATGGTCTACATTTTGACATAACAACATCCCTAAGTATACACAAAGGATCATGGTTCCGAGGGTGAAAAAAACAACTCTACCAAGGTTATGGACACTTGTTGGCAGCAGAGTATTGTTAATGGTATTGAAGTCACCTTGCTTACACCAATGGGTAAAGATACTAATATTCTTTTGTTTCTTATCTCCTAGGAACTAATCATATGTCATTTCCCGATTTATACATCGCATGAACATTTATCATTACCAATCATGGCAACGGAAGTGACCATGACCACTTGAGATTTGGCAAGTACGATACATGTCTTATCCATCAGCCTCATATCATAACACAGCAGCCTCTTATATCATACGCGATCAATTCTCCGCCTCGATTTCGGTAATTTGTTGTCCTTTTCAACATGGCATAATTCTATATGCTGTTCCTTTCTGACTTGATTGCAGACCGGGTGCCGCTCCTTTATTTTCCGGCTGGGACAGCCTATCAAATTGTGGGGGGGAGGTTAACCTCAGCATTCCCTGAATTACGTGTCAGCTCACTATTCGGGAAAGCTAGTATACGACGGTTTGGCATGGTTTAACAGCATGGCATTTCTATTTTTGTCACAAGTTGCTTTCTGTTGCACTGTTGCATACTCTGTGTTTTTTCGAAACCTTGCGATTATCACCCTCTCTGTGTTTCAAACAGAAAACGTAGTTGCCGTTCCATTTAGAATCTACAGTGAAACTATGGGAGGAAGGGCAATTTGAAGCGAGCCTCAACAGTTGACGATCTCCGCTGCTGCCCGGGAGATCCTGGAAAGAGCAGGATGGTTGAATTATTTCAATCGCTTACAGGAGTCCAATGAAACAGTAGCGATGGAATTTTTGCAAAACCTACAGGATGATCACTCCATAGTAAGGGGGAAGCGGATAGCGGTCACTGATGACATAATTGCAGAAGTTTCAGGTCTACCAGCCACCGGACCGGTATGGACATTAAAAAAGGAACGATTACAGAAGGTCATGGAAATTTTCCAGGACGAAGGCCAGAATTTGACAATTAAGGGGAAGGGAGTTCTGCCAGCAACCCTAGGAGAACCCTGGACGGAGCTAGCAAGAACAGTACAGAGCTACATTACCTGCGAAGGAAGGAAAGACGTGGTAAGACCACGACATCTTAAACTTTTAGCTGTTTTAAAGCAGAGATGCTCTGTAAATTTACCTCCACTCCTGAACTCCTTACTGCATGATGCTGCACAAAGTATAAAAAAGGCACAGCACGTAGAGTCAGTCGTTAGTCACCATGGGTTGATAGGACTAGTGGTTAGTTATGGTCTGACCCAGCAGCAGAGCAGCTGGGAAGAACTGATTGCACTAATTGAGGGGGGATTGACAACGCCATCCCCAAAACGAAAACATTCTATAAGCACACCAGAATGTCCGGCAAAACGCAGAGAACATGTTGCTAGTACATCAGAACAACCAGAGATACATCAAGAATCAGCAAAGCGCAAGAATGCCATTGATTCACCCGAGCAACCAGAGGAACCCAGAAAATCAGCTCGGTTAGCTCAGATGAGAGGAAGCATAGATAAGCCCAGAAAATCAGCCCGGTTGGCTCAGATAAGAGGAAGGCTGGAAAAGCTTCAGGGGAGCACCAGCCAACCAGTGATAATTGAAGATGAGCAACCTGAAGAAGAAGTAGCCGAGCCTTCGGGAACAGAAATAGAAGCAGAAACTGAACAGGAGGAAGAAATGGGACAGCAGGAAGATAGCCCATTACAAGACCTACTGGGAGATGATGACTTGGCCGCAGTCCTAGCCAATATGAGTAAGTATGGCCAACCTTCTAGTTCAGAGGACCCCCACGACAAACCCCAAGAAGAAAACATGCCTGTTCATGATGAAGAGGAAGATTTAGCAACTAGTCATGATCCAGTCCATAGCAGACAGACTGCTGTTCCTTCGAATGAAACACTGGAAATTAAGAAGTTGCGGAGGGAACGGAATAAATTGTTGAATACGATAACCCAGCTCAGACAAAAAATTAGGATTCTGAAAAAGAACCAGAAGGTAAGAAAAACCGGAGGGAGGAAAAAGAAGGCCAACAAGCGGCCTGCTGTTCAAAACCCTACTGAGAATCTAGCTGCCGTTCCAAATGATGCTGAGGAACAGACGGGTGTTCGCGTTAAAACAGAAAAGGATGATATAAGGATCAGTGACAAGCAAATTCAGACAGAGGCACCACCCTCAGGGGTAATAAGGGTTCTGAACTCCAAACAGCATAATAAGACAGTTCAGGTAAAACTCCCGGCCTCCACTGACCTATGGAAAAAAGATCCGAAGACAAAAACCTTGCATAAGATGGTGAAGCAAGCCCAGCAAGAAGCCGAACAACTTCGAGAGCAAACGGTTCCCAGAGAAAAATATGAAGAGTTACAGCAGCAACTAAGGGACGTCAGTCAATCTAAAAGCCAGGCCTTTGAAGGGTGGAAAAAGGAACAAGAGGAAGTTGCACAGGTAACCCGTAGACTAGATACTGTTATCAAACAGATGAATGACTTGTGTTCTTTATACAATGATGTTTTAGCATGTAGGGCCCCTGCTAAAAACTATGCTCTGTTTTTATTAGAACAGTATTTACAATTAAAAATAAAAGCTGTTAAAGCAGGCACCCCTATACAAATCAACACTGTCAATGACTTTATAGACTGCTGTAAACATTATGGAGTGAAAGTCCGGAGATTGTTGTGTGAACTTTATTTGCACGACCTTGTGTTAAGTCAGGAGACTGAATTAAACCCTGGCCCTTTCATTGGAGACATCCAATTCCAAGCATTCATTTCATTCGGGGTTAATCAGATTAAGTGGCTCAAAGCCTATGATACTTTCCAGGGTCAGGAAAATGGTCTAGATTTACGGGTTAGGGCTGAGCCTAGGAACCCAGTACAGTTGTGGAAAGCTCATAGAAATCTTATAAGGGCTCCTGGTGCCATTGAAACATTAGGACCCATGCATGAGGCACTCATTCGAGAGAGTTTAGAGTATTTTCTTTCCATCAAAGACTTGGCCATTAATGCAGCCAAATTTCGATACCGAATCTCTGAGCCGAACATCCAGCTCAGGGAACCATTTAAGTATGAGAACTTTGAGTTAGCTGCCGACCGTTTGAACCTCTATGGCGAGAGCATTCTGAAAGCAGGGTCATCCTGGTTAGGATATAGATTTCGCACTCCAATTATTTGGCACCCTGCACCCAGATACCAGGCCCTGTATGAAATGCCTGAGGGGCAAACAGGTCAGTTCTTTGACTATCTAATCACTCATCATGGTTGTAGGCCTCCGAATGAGACTCCTTCGCCAGCATATTCTCTCACTACCTTGCATGTCAACTACAATGTTTTCATGAGGACATGAAACAAGGTAAGCAGGGGGGTGTGTGGAGTACTAAAAAGGTATGCTTTTGATGATTATTTCAGTAGCTTTTTAATAGAATTTGTGAACCTTTTGTATCATGAATTTGGAAAGTAATAAGGAACTATAACAAAACACATGAGAATTGATATGCAAGACTTAGCCATTGATAATGGTTATTTTCTATACAGGAAAAGGAGAAAACGAGGGATTGCCGTTCCAAAGGAAAGGAAAAAGTTGAGATAACTGCTGTCCCTCTGGACGAGAACCAAACGCAAACAAAGATAAACAGATCAAAGCAAATCGGCTCGGAAAAGAAGGAGAAGACACCAGCTCAGCGCAAAAGAAAAGACAGGATGAAGAGTTAACTGTTTGGCGAATCCCTCAGGATCTTCGATCCTGAGGGATCGCTGCTTTATTTTACCTTGTTACTTGGACATCTCCGCCGTCGTCTTTATATAAAGAGACAACACTGTTAGTTTGGAATAGAAGGATATAGAGATAGGATACGCTTTTATGTAATTTTCTGTAAACATCAGCTTTGATTATTAAGTTTCGTTGAGAACTGGTTAAATGTATTTTTGACCGATGCATTAATAAAAGCTTGGTGATTATTTCATCTCTGCGTCTGGATTAACTTCAAGCGGTGTATCCTTGGAGGCTAAGGGCCCGGCCCCGAAGGACACTTGCTTCTGTACCATTACGACTTTATTTCTGTGTGGTTTGTTTATTATTGTTATTTGGTAATTTGATATACTTTATAAGTCCATATTACATGCTCTGTTAAAGATTGAATCATTGAGGTTTTTGCAGATAGAATCGTGTGTTGACTCCGCATCAAGTTATTAATCCTTTCAAGAGTTCATTGCATGTTCTTACTGTTATGTTATAGAGCTGTTATACTAAACGTTCGTGTTGTGTGCGTTTCTAATTTATCAGTACTGTTCCATAATTCATTAATCGTTATTGTTGTTCCTTTAGTGTGATTTGGGTGAATTTCCTTTAGAGCGAAAGAATGATATTTGATTGCAAAAGAGAGTATTTGAGTTAATAGATTAAGTTTGGTTATAACCCGCGGGACTTAGTTATTCAATTGCTGTTCCATTTTATACTTGCTGTTCTATTCCAGAATTGCTGTTCAATCCTTTATTCGCTTTGTTGTTCCATTTACTTGCAGTTGTTGGTTGGGTGTGAGAGATGGTCTAAGGCTGTAGTGAGCATTGGCAGTCACTGTCTAGCTCCCAGGCTCGTGATCCATGCTCTAGTTTCCTTTCCATCAGTTTCCAAAGGGATGGGTTATCACTGCCGAACCCTTGACTGATAAGCTATTGAGTTTTCTGAGTGTGTGATTTATTCTTTAAAGTAATTTAGTTCTAAGCAAGCATCCGTTTACTCTTGTATTTCTTAAGCACTGTACTACTAGCATTACTCTGACAAATGATAGCCTCGGATTGAGTCACTCTTTGTAATAACAAAACGCTCCCGGATTGACATATTAATGTGAGGTAATTAGAGGTGAAAGAGACCCTTTTTATAGCTCTACACGGAGCTCGACCTGAAGAGTGTTGATTGTAGCTTTTTGTTCTTCTTCTAGGGCTAGCCATATTTCTTCGATGGCTAAAGTGTTTGCGTCAGCAATTTGCTCGAGGTCACCTTCGATTCGTGTGATCGTATCATCACGTTCTGTGCGCTGAGAGTGCTGCTTCTTTTGTGGCCCTTTCACAAGCTCACTTGTTCTCTTCGTGCCTCGGGGGTAATTAGTACCTCCCACCTCCTGACCTTCGGTCCCGAGATCCTGCTGCGCATCCTTTTGTGCTGCAATGTCTGAATCCTTCCCTGTACTCTTATTGGGCTGTGAATCCTTCTATGATGTAGCTCCAGTGCCCTTCCCCGTCCTCTTTTTTGGTCCTCTGATATGTTTGGTGATGAAAGGCTAGATTACTTTCATTGTGTCGGTTCCTTCAGTGCCCTTCTCACCTGCTTTGAAGCCAAGCTTCCAGTGAGGAGGCCAGAGCACAACGACATTGTCAATTTCTTCATCTGCAACCATATAAGGGAGTAAGACCCATGCAGGATCCTTGTGGCCTTGAATTTGGATGTTGTGCATGCTCATCTGGAATGCGTTGATACTTGTGTATTTTATCATACACTCCTGGAGACAACCACAGTCAGGAATTGATGGCTCCTACCAAGCTGCTCTGGAAGAGGACCCAGAAGACTTAGTTGTCCTCAATACGCTATGCATCATTAAATTCCCATAGGTTCATATAACAAGCCTCTTTTCACATGTCTTGGGGTGAGTCCAGGGAGGACTTATTCCTCTGGTGCTTCCCAGGTGACCAACACAATGAGAAACAACAACCAAGAATAACAAAAGGCTCACCCCTGCTCCTGGGATTCTCATTCTTTAGCCAAAAGCTCATCGCACAAGTATTGGGCCCAATTGAAGTAGACCCCTTTCCCACATTGGCTGGCTAACTGAATCACATATGAAGGGATGGATTCGACTTGGCATTTTCGCATCATCTTGCATGCCAACAACATGGTACCCAACTACGTACCGGGGCCACTGATGGACTTGATTATGAAACTTCAAGTATTCCACTCCACATGGTAATTTTTGCACACGTATTCAGTAGTCTCCCCCTCATAACTCTTGCCAACACACTCCAAAGGGTTTGGTCCTTAAATGGGAAGACCAATAATTCGATGAATCAGTGCTGCATCAATGGGGATGCGATCCTGGATCCATAGGCAACCCTCATGAACTAGGGTGAGCAACTGGAGTGCCAAATGGTGTGTGATGTTGTAGTGGCCAAATTACGACATCTGTAGCAGGTTCAGAAGTCAGGACCCGTCCAATCTATGTACTCAACGCTTGGGGATAATCTTTATCCCATCGTATTCTTGAATGTTGTTAAGGTATAACTCAAGTGCTAGCTCAGGGAGGGCCTCCAAATTGGCCAAGTCGTAATCATTGAATTTTATCTCATGGAGTCGTCCAAATAGTTCGCCAATGATAGGGACCTCTCTCGAGGTCAGTGGCATTTGCAGGGAGGTGATCAGGCCGTTGAGGTTCTTTGGCGTGCACATCGAGGTCCTGCGCGAACAAAAGAAAGGAGGTAACCAGTTGATCAGTTCGGAAGTTTGGGCCTCTTCCTGAGTAGGATGCGCATGGGGCGTTTCTCGCAGGGGTTTTACATTTCTTGGGGAAGTATGAGGCTTTACCCGATCCCATTTCATGGGTTTCATGGGTTTCCCTGAGCCTTGTGCTTTTTCCTTTCCCTTGTTTGTGTTAGTATGAATCTTTTGTCGAAGTGTACGAAAAAAGACCACTTTAGCTATGCACAACTTATAGCTGTAACATCAAATATGGCTGCCAATACCTTTAGATCTGCAATTAGTTGAGCAAGAAAAATGCTGTAAAAATCCAGATCTATGCATAAAGAGACATTAAGCAGTAAAAATAAGGTTTTTCTCCATACATCCAATAGAAAAGACAAGAAAAATATTTTTGAAAGAATTTTTGTATTAAGGGAACCTGGGAGGAAAACAAGAAGGTGTTTCCAATTCTCCTCAATGGGATGGGTTCTTGGAAGTCCACAGCACTTCAGATCTAGTATTTCTCTCTCTTGTTGGTGTAGAAAACCCAGACAAAGATAGAACTCAAGGGGAGCTCAAACAGCAAATAATGGAAAATTTGAAAATGATAATGGCTCAAAGTCAGACCAAGAGTATAGATCCAGAGTGATCTAATAGGCAACAAAAGGTGAAGAATGGTAGGAGAAACCCTCCTATTTATAACAAAATATTCGGTCATTCTAGATCTTGGTGCATGATTAAAATAACATTAACCAAATCTAGATCCACCTTTTACAAAATATTTTATTATATTTCTTGGAGGGAAAAAGTATTTGACTTGGGTCAATTCCCTTTATTTGTAAATAATAAATAAATAAATGATTTATTTATCATTTTAAGGAAGTGGTTAAAGATAATCAAATAAATAATGATTTATTTAATTATTTATGGGTGATTTATTCATATTTAACAAGGAATATTATTTAAATAAGATTTAAATAGTTATTCCTAGAAAATAATAAGATAAATAAGGATTTATCTAATTAATTTCTTTGTTTTGGGTTAAACACGACCAGGAATAATAATTAAATTATTGTTTAATTTATTATTCCATGAGGGAAATCAAACAAATATAGATTTGTTTAATATTTCCCTTTGGGGTTTCCTGTTTAGACCATAAACAACCTAATAAATGTGTTTTATTAAGTTATTTTACATAGTGAAAGCAATTGTACTTAGGGTAGAATTGGTCTTACATGGTGTACTTGGGTCCATCTAATGGTAGTAGGTTAGATGACCAAAAAATGGTGTAACAGATTTCCCCCCAGCATGCGAGCGTTAGGAGCAAATCATATGACCGAAGTACGTTGTAAGAACTCAATCACCAGACATCAAAAGGGAAGTCAGAGAGAGAAATGTAAGGTAGACTAATGTGTTGAAGAACTAGACCCTGAGGAGACAAGACTTACAGGTGCAACAAGTCTCTTTTTATGAGAGGGTACCTGTGCTAAAGGCGGCGGGGGAGGCATACCTATGCCTGCCGAGAAAAAGTACAAAAGAATAGTGTGTCCAGTAAACAAGGGACCGAACCATAAAGTACAGCCGGCAGAAACATGAGCCAGATAAAAATACAATGAGGGATCCCACATACATGCTGTGTCTGGGATAACAACCAGGACTTATACAATAATATCTGAGTACATGAGATACAAATACAACCCAAATTCCCCCTATAAGCAGGGAAGGGCTCACAAAATCTGACTGATACATGCAAATCAAAGAGGCCGTGCAAGCGACTAAGGCCGACATAATCTAATATATGGAGCTGCATCGAAGGCTGCAATGAAGAGGTCATCCGGGCGTGTGGGGGGCTACCTGTAGGGCCACCCCCTCATGAGGGTTGAGACATCTCACACACACCCAGGGATCACCAAAAGCTGTTGTTGTATCACTGAACCATCAAGCATACGAATCTCGATCATGTTGAAAGGAGATGGAGTGGAGAAACAATCAAGTCAAAGGGTAAGGAGGGATCCCTTTCCCTGATCTGAGGCACCGAACAAGAGTGGAAGTTGGTACCAAGGTACACTGCCCTCTAGACCTGTCTTCTGGAATGAAGGAGCTGATGTCGATAGAAGGAGGTCCGCCATAGGTGAGGCAATGAGATATCATCAAATAAGGCATGAGAGAAAATAGTAGAGCGACGTACGGACTAATACCAATGATGATGATGGGATGGAAGGGACTGAGTAGTGAATGGACGACTTCCCTTGCTAGAGCATAAAGGACATGAATGACATGGCAGCAACTGACACAATACCATAAGGGATAGGGGGCAGTGGGACTGAAGGCCATAATGTGAAACACAAGAGAGAGACCAAGCAATGAAGGATGGAGGACTATAGTGGGGTACAAAGAGACTCGGGATAGACTCCATGAATGCGATGATGAATCCACTTGGATGCTCTAAACAAGGGCGACTCGATGATGCTTCCACACAGTAAAGGTCCCATGGGGGACCATGACAACATGAGCACAAGATGGTAACTCACGAAGAACATCAACACGAGCATAGATAAGTATGGAGGCCGAATGGTGCCCCTAGTATGAGTGTTGCAAGTGAAGAAATTTGATTTTGAGGATCGTTAGGGTTGAGGGGCATAGGTGCCCCCAAGCATGGTGTGGTCATGCCAAAATGTATTTAGAAAAAGGGGAATCTAAAGACATTTTAATGATGTGGTGCGCCATTTGTTTTCGTTATGGTTATGCAGTGTGAGAAAGGGAATGGAGGATTACCAATCTCTTTTGGTACTGCACATAGGAATCAAATGGACTTTAAGTTTCCGGGTTGGTATACCTGGTGTCACTATCCCAAAGAGAGGATTTGGAGATAATGAACTGATGCTCTCATAGAAAATCTATAGGTTGGTCAACAACAATGTCTAAGAGACGGAGTTGCTGATGTAAGATGAAGGAACGATAAGGGGTATCATCCCTAGAGTGATATGAAGTGAGATGGGACTCTAGAGGTTCTTCTAAATGTGGAAGAATAATGGTACTAAAGTCGGCACGACCAGATACACTAGGAGAGTTGTGGAGAATTTCTTCTCTTGGTCTCTCAAATGTGGGTGCCCCCTTACCCAAACATTGGGTTTCAATGTAATGGCCACAAGGTGTATGTGGTGTGAACGCATGGGTTCGATGTAAGGGGGAATAGATAAAGTCAGGGGTGGGGAGTTTTTCCATAATGTCGTCACTGTGATAGATGATGGGGTGACTAGTGGAAGAAATACCACCTGACGCGGCGAAGCTACCTGACTCATCATCATGAGAAGAGAGGTTCACATGCGCATCGTCACAAGGGGTGACAGAAGAGTAAGTAGATAAAGGATCTACCGATGTTGAGCCCAAGGTAATCCCTGAAGGAAGGTTAAGTGAAACAACAGGGGAGGATTCAGAGGGAATGTTCCCCGAGGGTCTCATGGATGATGATAGGTAGAAAATGTTGGACGAAGGCTCCGTCATCTTGGCATCAGGAGGGGGAATGTCAATGGGAGGATTCATGTCTAGTAGTTTTTCCAAAGCAAAATGTGCAAATAGGGGAGAGGTGGACTCATTGTGCTTGGCCTCGAATTGGCGGACCACGGCTAGAGAGGTGCGGAAGTCCTCGAGGCGGGGACAAAGGTGGGTGTAATGGCCATGGAGATCACACAAAGCACATGGGTGGTTGGTGTGAATAATCTTGGGGTTCTTGGCAGCAGTCGCGGAAGGAACAGAGGCTTCCGGGATCATGGACTCAGGGAGCGCGACATTAACCATGGGCTTGAGATGAAGCAATTCAGGACAGGTATGGGTGGGGTGATCGACAAAATCACACAAAGCACACTCGATGGTATGCTTTGGAGGCCGAGCAGGGGCAAGGTTTGTCGGGGCAGCCTTGTCCTTTGATGCCCCCTTGCGAGCTTTGCCCTTCTTACCTGAAGCGGTCGCAACAGGAGGTGGTTCATGTTGAGGTGACGGAGGCACTGTTGCAGCGGGAGAAGTCATGGGGGCTGGTTGGACCGGGGTCAAATAAATATAAGGTTTGGGTTGACCAGGCAGGGCTGCGGCTGGAGGATCATTGTACCAGACGGGAATCCCAAGGGTTAGGTTAGGAAGAGATAGGGTGGCCATGATAGGTATCGTGTACACTCCTAGTGGGGGAGTTGGGAATGGTATCTGACCAGAGGGGTGATGGCTAGGTGGGATGGCTCCTAAATGGCTAAGGATTGGAGGAACAGTTCCAGGAGGGTAAAGAGGCTCATGAAAACAAGCTGCAGGTAAAGGGCTAGGAGCAGGTTGCGGAGAGCGCGGTTGCTGACTAGCCGAAGCAGGTTTCTTGAGAGCAGCCCGAGACGATTGCATCATGCAAAAATTCGATGAGCTAGGGTCAGAGATAGGAGGAGGAGGAAGACTAGGGAAGGTTCCAAGCAAAGAGGAGTCTTTGTAGACGCCGGGAGAGACACTAGTCAAAGAATCGACAGTTTGTTGATTGGCTACAGAAGAGATGGTCGACTCAGGGGAGGCCTGAGATTTTGGCTCATGATATGCCAACTAGTCAATGGTGACTATCTTTCCATTATGAGGAAAAAAAATCTTGCGAAAAACCACGGATGGGACAGCAGACATGGCATAGGTGTAGCTTCGCCCCAAGCGAATGTTGTAATCTAGAGGGGCGTCGATGACTTTGATGTCAACGCAAACAGTCTTTCCAGCAAGAGTGATAGGAAAATTACGGAAGAGGCCTATGGGCTGGGAGGTGTGGCCATCCCACGCTCGAAGGGTGATCATGGAAGGGGCCAACTCAGGAGATTCGAGTTGCTTCCAAACCGAAGCGGACATCACACAGGTGGATGCCCCCTCATCAATTATACACTGAGAAGCATTAGCGTTCCGGATTTTGACTGGGATTTGGAAGGCTACGGAAGCAGGAAGAGGAGGATGTTCTGATTGATGGGTGTCGAAAACAATCATTTGGTCATTAGCAGGATCTACAACGCCCATGGCAGATAGTAGAGCCTTCTTTTGGGAAGGGCACGACTGGAGGAGTTCCAATGTGGAAATGGCAGCAGGAGACTGCGCCAAATCATCTACTATGCTATATGAATGAGCAGCTCGACCAGGAGCAGCATTTTGGCGGAATGGTCCCTTAGGAATCTTGGTATGAACCTCAACTTTGGGTTGAGGGATATGTAAGGGACCATGGGATGTCGAAAGGCGCTCTGTAGAACCTGAAGAAGGGGACTCAGAGGCAGACTGAGCGGGAGGCTTGGGGTACTGGCGAGACAGAGTTTGAAGGTTAAGGTCAACGGTTGGAGATGGATCAGAGTTCATCATCAGGATCTAGTAATCGGAGGAACCAGAAGGGGAAGGTTGAGTGGCGACCTGTTCGTCAGGTGGTTGGGTAGCCACGAATCCTTGCTGGGGGAAAGGATCGGTAAACAGAGCCGGTTGAGTAGTGGCCACATTAGGGGGAGCATGAGGGGAGGAATGTTGTCCTTGCAATGTGGCTTGAGACTCCCACATCTGCCGCATCTGTGGTAGAAGGGGACAATCATGAGTGTAATGACCGTAAACACCGCAACACGAACAAGGCTTATTTGTGCGAATAGGCCTGTCCGGCTTGGGCTGAGTGCCCTGTTGCTGATTAGCAGTGTTAGGGTCAAGACCTTGAGGATTGGGTCCATGAGTACTAGGGGCAGATTGATTTTGATTACCTTTTCGCCTTCTTTGAGAGGAAGGGGGATTAGTCGTTCCTTGCTGTACAAATACTTGCCCTGGAGGAGGCTGTAGGTGCTGTTGCTGGGGTGGAGAAGGCAAGGGAGTTGGAAGTACAAATGCTAGAGGAGATGGAGCACCTGGCTGTGGATAAGGATAATGGTTAGGTTGGGAAACATTGAGGTAAGCAGGAGGTTGGGCAAAAGGATGAGGCATGCCGTATCCTGGATACATGCTACCTGGAGGGGGAAAAGTGCTAGAGGTGTTGGCCCCTCCCGGGGGAAGACCATAGCCCATAGGAGGTTGAGCATACAGATGAGAAAGGGCTCCAATAATACCGTCGGCGGAATGAGATACCCCTGGGGCGTTAGCGCCACCAGGCTTGGGGAGGTCAGGCAGGACGGTATAAACATAAGCAAACTGAGCGTAGATCAGGTCATATTTCAAGGCGATTTGGAGGGTGGCTTCTTCGGTTTGAGGGAAATGGGAGGCGACATCTTTGCCAATGGGAGGTAAGAGAGTGCGAAGGAACCAGTCCATATAAACTCGATCTTCAAAGGTGGGAGCTCGACATAAGCTCCTTCTTCTCCGCCATTCCTGGACATGAGTGGAAAGGCTGGTTGAAGAGGATTGACAGAAAGAAGTCAAAATCTCGTTACCAGTGTCGTATTGGAGAGGGAGATGGAAATAAGATAAAAAGGCTTGGGCAATGGTCACAAAGGTGGTATGGGAAGAGGTGGCCCGTTCAACATACCATTTAGAAGCTTCGCCCATAAGCGTGCGTTGGAACAACCGAAGACGGATGGAATCATCGGTAATGGAATTGGAGGAACACCACATGTGGAAAGATCGGACATGGTTGGTTGGATCTTCTCCAGCAAGGCCTTCGAACTTAGGGATGTCAGAGGGGAGCTTGTTTGGCATAGCAGGCCAACCAACATCGTGGCGGATAGGGTCATTGATCAACTGATTGAAATCGGGGAGGCTGAGGCCTGCCATGTAAGGGAGCAAGGGTGCAGCCGAGGTAGTTCCTGTGGCGGTTCCGCTAGTAGTAGTCTCGACATTAGGGCCGGGATTACCGCTAGTGCTAGGCCCTGGACCAGACATAGTGAAGGTAACAGGGGGAGAACCAGAAGTAAAAGGAGAACCCGATGAATTAGAAGAGGAGTCTGAGTGCGGACTCGGAGGGGGACTAACTCGACGACGATGGGAAGGAGTAGGTCGACCGACCGGAAACTGAGAGTGAAGGCCAAGAAGTCTTTGGGATGTGCGCCTTGGGGGCGCAATGGTGACAACAAAAACATGGCACAAGGGGAAGAAGAACGACCAACAAAGGCAGGGAGGTGCAGAATCAAGTGATTACAATGTCGAAACAAGGGCAGAAAGGTGCAGTGTTAATTGATTTTACAATGTTTTAAAGTCTTTGCTTGGCGGTGTTAACCAGGCTCTTCTTCGCTTAGGGTGAGTGTGTGGCGTGCGTTAATTTTAATTTTTAAACCCAGATATTTTGAGAGCAAAAGAAAAAGTGTGTTGTGTAACTGAAAATAAATCTGCAGAGAACAATATATAATGCTGAAATAACAGAAAATTAACAGCTAACAATGCATCGATCTAACCCAAGAAGGCAGGTCTCTCAAAACTAGTCTAAAAAGAGGGGAAAAAATCTAGTCAAAATGCACTAACAAGAGGCCAATAGATCTAAGGTCGGGAGGGACACGGATCTAAAGGAGAAAACTGCTGAAAAGAGGTGCAGAACACAGCCGAGAGACAGAGGCAAGGTGGCTGGGAAAAAGGAGGAAATCAGCAAAAGGTAGAGGGGACAAGGAGGAGGCCCTAAAGGAAGTTCCAAACAAAACTACAAGAGGTGATTTGAAAGGAAGAAGAGCTGATTTAAAAGGATCTGAGAAGGAGGTAGCAGATCCGAAAAAGGGAAGGCTGAAACTTTGAAAAATCAGACACCTGAAACAGTTAAAACTCTTCCACCAAAAGTGGAGGGTACTGAAGCCCTAGGGGGCTATGTTACCACTTAGATGAGAAAAAAAGATCAGAAACAGGTCTAAACGGGCTGAGACAGAGGCTGGAAAACCCTGACAGAAGCTTCAGAAAAACCCAGAAAAGTTGCAGAAAAATAGCAGAAAAACTGGCAGGTCGCAGGTTCTGACCTGTTTTCTGTGCAGGTCACAGATAATTGGCTGAAAAGTGCGACCTAGAGGCCAGGTCATAGTTTCTGGGCTGAAAAGTGCGACCTGAAGCTCCGGGTGTCCCAGCGGCAGATTTCTGAAAAAGTTGTCGTCTCAATTGCGGCTGATGTCTGTCACCTGTGCAAGAGGGCCAGAAACACGCGGAAGTGAGAAATTTTAATTTTTTAGGGTTTTATAGGTGAAAAACAACGTAAAAATAGGAACAAAAAAAAGCTAAAAAGAAACTCTAGGGTCTGAAGTAGCTGGATATGCAGGAATATGAAAAACGACAGCGATCGTAATTGAAAACCCGTGTGGAGTCGCCAGTTGTTAGTATGAATCTTTTGTCGAAGTGTACGAAAAAATACCACTTTAGCTACGCATAACTTATAGCCGTAACATCAAATATGGCTGCCAATATCTTCAGATCTGCAGTTAGTTGAGCAAGACAAATGCTGTAAAAATCCAGATCTATGCATAAAGAGACATTAAGCAGTAAAAATAAGGTTTTGCTCCGTACATCCAATAGACAAGACAAGAACAATATTTTTGAAATAATTTTTGTATTAAGGGCACCTGGGAGGAAAACAAGAAGGTGTTTCCAATTCTCCTCAATGGGATGGGTTCTTGGAAGTCCTCAACACTTTAGATCTAGTATTTCTCTCTCTTGTTGGTGTAGAAAACCCAGACAAAGATAGAACTCAAAGGGAGCTCACACAACAAATAATGGAAAATTTGACAATGATAATGGCTCAAAGTCAGACCAAGAGTATAGATCCAGAGTGATCTAATGGGCAACAAAAGGTGAAGAATGGTAGGAAAAACCCTCCTATTTATAACAAAATATTGGGTCATTCTAGATCTTGGTGCATGATTAAAATAACATTAACCAAATCTAGATCCACCTTTTACGAAATATTTTATTATATTTGTTGGAGGGAAAAAGTATTTGACTTGGGTCAAATCCCTTTATTTCTAAATAATAAATAAATAAATGATTTATTTATCATTTTAAGGAAGTGGTTGAAAGATAATCAAATAAATAATGATTTATTTAATTATTTATGGGTGATTTAGTCATATTTAACAAGGAATATTATCTAAATAAGATTTAAATAGTTAGTCCTAGAAAATAATAAGATAAATAAGGATTTATCTAATTAATTTCTTTGTTTTGGGTTAGACATGACCAGGAATAATAATTAAATTATTGTTTAATTTATTATTCCATGAGGGAAATCAAACAAATATAGATTTGTTTAATATTTCCCTTTGGGGTTTCCTGTTTAGACCATAAACAACCTAATAAATGTGTTTTATTAACTTATTTTACATAGTGAAAGCAATTGTACTTAGAGTAGAATTGGTCTTACATGGTGTACTTGGGTCCATCTAATGGTAGTAGGTTAGATGACCAAAAAATGGTGTAACAATTTGTGTCTGGGCTCGGCGTGGAGATAACTTCTTCGGCTTTAGACTCAATTTCCACCAATTCCTGGGTTTCTTGCTCTATCAAGGTTACTGGTGCTGAGGGTTCACCAGGATTCGTTGCCATCATTCTGACGTGAAAAACAAACTCGAGATTGCTAGTGTCAGAGGGCACTGGATGCTCAGACATGAGTAGAACGCAATAGGCACAGAAACTCTGAAAGCATAAACATGGCAAGGAAAAATCCATAAAGTACAAATTGCTCATGAAAAAGGGAGCCCCTTTCTACTCAATCCTTCCACTTTTATAACCTTTGCGAGTGACCAATGGTCGGGTAAACCTTATCCAGAACTTACCATCATGTAAACGGTAAAAAATCTTCCAAAATCACTTCATTAAATTTCGGTCGCTTGCTCCTTCCAACGATAACTTTTTCTTTTTACCTGATTTGACTGTTCCAATGGTTATTTTTCGCACCCCTGGTGCACTTAGTGCACACCAGCGCTCATAGTGCACACCTGTGCATTTACCATACCTCCTGTGCTCCCAGTGCACCTCCTATATGCTCAGAGTATGCTCCTACGGCCAACACACCTACTGTGTTCGGAGTTCATTTCTGCGCCTGTCACGCACCCCCTCATGGGATTATATTAAAATATCATGTCGTTCATGCTTCAATACATACCTGCATAGCACTTCATCTGCTCCCATCTTATATAGATTTCATGTGATGATGGTAAAATCTGCAGCGCGGGCTACCCGCTCTTTCTTCTGTTGCACTGAATATGCCACAGGTTCCACGCCTGTAGTCAAGAACTAAATGATGTCAGCGAAGTGAGCATCAACTACATTAATATAAAACAACTGCGCATCAGGTAATCCTTCTTCTAGGTTGGTTGGTTCCTTGCTAGTCTCAATTCAGGACAAGTGATCCAGCCTAGCATTGACAATGATCTCAAAGTCGTATTCCTAGAACAGCATAAGCCATCGGTAGATTCACCACCCCGCCCAACACAGGCTTATTAACCAGGTACTTCAAAGCCAAATGGTCTATAAAAATTTTGAAGTTTTCTCCTAAAAGATAGTGCCAATACTTCTGTAATGCATAGACCATGGCCAATCCCTCCCGCTCCATGGTGGAATAGTTGCGCTCTGCACCAGAGAGTTTTCGACTAGAAAATGAAACCAGGTGTTCATATCTCTTTCTCCAGGCTCCCTAAGGACTGCTCCCAGGATGATTCCTGATGCATTGATGTGAACATGGAATACCTTTTCCCAATCAGGGAAAATGAGGATAGGAGTAGAGACCATCTTCTCCTTGTGTAGCTCGAAGCTGTTTTGACACTCATCATCCAAAAAAAATGAAACATCCTTTTTAAGAATCTTTTCAATAGGTGTGGTGATCAGCGCGTACCCCTGAATAAACTTTCTCTAGTAGCCTATGTGTCCGAGGATCAAACACAACTATTTCTCAGTTGTAGGGATTGCCATATTTATGATAATTGCAATTTTTGTAGGGTCAAGCATCAACCCTTGTCGGCAAACTATATTTCCAAGAAAGATTCCAAAAGGTGTGGAGAAGATGCACTTCTTGATATTTAGGGAAATTTGGTGCTTTCTAAAGGCATCTAGCATCATGTGCAGGTTTGACATATGCATTTTTAATAAGCCGAAGATAGTCCAATCATTGAGGTAAGCCTCCAGAAATTTGTGGATGAACTCTTTGAACACTGCGACTAATACTTGATAGAAGATGGCAGGGGCATTATTGAGTCCAAACGACATGACCATATACTGGAAGGATCCCAATTCAGTGGCAAATGTATTTTTACTGCGATCTTCAGGTGTGATTCTGATCTGATCGTACCTGAGAACCCGTCAGTGAATGAGTACGCTTCTTGGCCGCCTACACTATCCAGGATTTCATTCGAGAATGGCATCGAAAAATGATCATGTACATAGGCAACATTCAATTTTCACAAGTCCACACAGATTCGGATTCCCCCCTTCATCTTCTTCTCTTGAAACACCATTGGACTTACCCAATCTGACTGTTCAACCGGTTCGATGATACCTACAGTGAGAATTTTGTTGATTTCTTCCCGAAATTTTTGGTTATACTTAGGATCCAACTGATAAGGGTACTGATTTACAGGGTGCACATCTAGTTTCAGCGTGATTCGCATAACCCCCAAGTCCCCTGTGATCCCCTTAAGTTCCGAAAACTTCATCGGGAATAATTCTTGATATTCTGTGAGTAATTCCACAACCTTCCCTATTATCTCATCATCCCAGTAATCCCAAATTTTAGCCATCTTGGGCTGTTATTCCATGCCAATGTTAACTTCTCGTAGCTTCAGAGGCTTCGTAACATCCACAGTGTGTAGTGGAGGTCCTGCAATCACATGCTCCCCCTCGGACTCCGAGATAGAGACATTGCGTAGATCCTCATCATAGTCTTCTATAGTTATATTGCGGTAGTTGACAATATCTTGCATCTATGTTTCCCATTTTGGTACCCCAAAGGCTGTGTAGGGGATGGATTCACCAAACAAAAAGGTATCTATATCCTGCAAAGCTTCTTCGAGCGCCTCTGAACCCCCTTTTAATCCAAATGTCCCCATAAATTCATCCTTTAAATATTCCCAGTGGCGGGTGCGTTGATGCAGCTCCGCATCTAAGTACCATGCAGTGGGAATTGGTCCCAAGGCATGAATAAACAAATGAATCCATTATTCTGTAGTCCGGTCACACCATTACCCCATCCAGGCAAACAAGTGCTCACGTGGATCCCATGGGCCAAGAAACGTCTTTATGTGCACATCAACCGGAGGCTCAAATCATAGGATCATCATATCCTGACATTCCTCCCAGTCCTGGAATGCCCCTTATCAGTGTCCCACCACCTAGCAGGTGTTGCACGCATGGCTAGGTTAAGGGTCCATAGCCTTCGTTCTCTTGGAACCTCAGCTTCAAATGACTGCAAAAAATCCTTTATGCTATCGTAACCATCAAACTAGGGCAGTTCCCTTACCTTTGAGGAGATGCATTAAAATTCCTTTGTGATCCTAAGACATCGCAGCATAGATACATCATGTAACTGGTTCTGCCAGTTTTCTATTTCTCCATTGGATTCAGAGAATTACTCACTATCATTTTCCCAGCAAAGCACACCATCAGCCTTAGGATTGATCCAGTCTTCATCTCGTGTAGTTAACTTATAGATGTGATCCACCTCTTCTTCCTCACACATTGGCTTTGTATACCTTTCTCCTTCCGCGGGGTCTAGTGGTACTATCATCTGTATTCCTTCATTTTTAAACACCATTCTTCTCTTCTTCAAAATGATAATACTGCCCATTTTTATGGCCCAATCCAATCCCAGGAGTGCAGGGTAGGGGTCTGCATCTTCTATAGTCTGAATGACCTCAAAATCAGTCTGGACCTTAAATTCTATGATGTCTACCATGATTTTTGATAGCCTTCCAAACGGTATGATCTTCTGCTAGTTGGCCATGCGCAGCTGGATAGTGGACCATTCTAACTTACGTTCCCCCATTTGCTTCCACATTTGCTTGGGAAATATGTTCGCATCCAATCCCATGTCCAAAATAACATGATCCATTTCATAATCACCAATTTGCACCATAAGCCACATTTCCCTACCAGTGCATTTCTTATGTTTGTATATTTTGTGCGCATCCTTAACTTCCAGGGATGGATTAGTTTGTTTTGTGCAATTGTCTATTAGTACTTGGAGGTTTTCTACGGCTTGCTGGTTGTGTTGCAGCTTTATGCACACCTGAAAGAATGGTTTGACCTCATCCTCAGCTCTACTATTCACGGGTTTCTAAGAAGCAGATGCCTTAGCCTGAAAAAAGTTTCGTTGAGTTGCGACAAAGGTTTCCTTTTCCTTTTGTAGGTCTAAACCTTCTTGTTTGGTGACTACTTTCTGGATCAGAGACTCTGCCGTAGCTTTCTCCTCAACCCCCCTAGTAGCCATGCCACTGTGTGTTATGACATTAACGCTTGATCCTTCATCTCGAGGTTCTTCCTTAACCCTTTGCACATTCTGCATAGGTGTCTGTTGCTTTTCCTGCATTTCGACTATTAGAATTGGGAAGTCTTCAATTACATGGTCCAGTTGTCTGGAGTATCTGCAAGATTGCATTGTTGGGTTTATGAAGTCCCTTGCAAAGTGGCCTACCTCTCCATAGTTATAGCAGATCAGTTTTCGTCTTCCCCTACCTACGCTTCCACCTTATCCCCTTCCCCTACCCCTAGCTGGGGAGCCACATATGCCTGAGGGGGATCTTGGTGAGGAAGGATTCGAATGTACCCTATATAGGTTTCCTCGGCCTATCATCAGATCATAAGTTCAGTAGTTCTGCTCATCATGTCCTATAGATCTGGAAAACATGCACCATTGTTGCTTCACTTCTGGGACATATGCAGCAAGGCGGGGGCAGTGGTTGGTATCATGAAACCTATCAATGTGACGATCATTTCACCACAGCACCGGCCCACTTGGTTCCACAGCTTCCCTAAGATGCAACAGGCTAGGTCCCTCGACCTGCATGTAGTCTGCTAACAGTAGATATTTATCCTTGGTGTGGCCATTTAGCCTGCAGCATATGCACCATCTGCCAGGGCTAGCCTCTATTCCTCGCTCCTTCCACAGATTCTGGATCTCCATGTTCATTACCTCTAGCTGTACTTGTATTTGTTGTACTCTTAACTGAGTATCATCTCTTGGTGTAGCTTCCATCTTCATAGCAATCTCCAAGGCCTTTTCCTATGATTCAATGGCTTGATGACCCATTGGTATGAAAAGGTGGGGTAGCAACATAGCAATGAACCACTCCGTGTGCTGCCTATCATCATATAGAAATCCTCCTTCTTTAATTATCTTCTTTAACTATTGGTCAGCTTCCTATACAGACTCGGATAGTCCTTGCTTTAAATCTTTGAGATCGTTCACTATATGAGAGTATGAATTAGGCTTCTTGAACTGTTGTTTCAAGGCATCCTTAATATCTTCAATGGTCACATCCGCATGCTGAGATATGTATCCCATATATTAGTCCAAGGCTCTTCCTTCAAAGGAAAGGGATAGCTGCGCCCTCTTCACAACATTGTTGGCCATGTTCTACGCAATCCATACTGATCCCGCGACAAACCAAAACTGATCCATATATTCATCCCCTACTCCCTTGAAGGTAGGTAGCTTCATGTTTGAGACCATCTCATTTTCTGGTGGTGGAGGTACGGGTGAGTTCTTGCCCCTATGCTGAGTTGAAGGTGGTGAAGTTGGAGGGCTACGCACAGTTGAATTCCTTATTGGGATGTAAACAAATATATCTCCTTCTTGATTAGTTTTGTAGTATTTTCCACTCCGCGTTGTACCCTCGCTCTGATTGGAGCTCATTCACTCTGTATGACTACAAAAAATGCTCTTTTCACAAAATAATATCTTAATAAGTAATGGTAAGGTTTTCAGGAACTTACCCTGGAAACCCTTCAAGAACCTCTACTCTGCCTCTGAATAGGACACGAATTGATCGATTGCAAATTCTGTCACAAATCCTCCTAGCACACTGTCCACCCAGTGGTCTACCATGTGGGAGATGGTGTTATCTGTATTCTCTAACCATTGGATCAGCTCTAGGGTCCACCGCGTGACCCGTTCGCCCTTCCAACACTTCTGGAAATCTATGAGCCTTGCAAGCCACTCTTAAAGCTCGGTCGCAAATGTTACAAAGAAAATTTCGTAGCTCTTTGTGAAAATGTACTTATTCTTCCACTTCTATGCTATCAAGTTTGAGCTATGATTCTCTTTCATTGCAAATTCCTAAACTTTCTTTTCAAACCACTCTTCAATTTATTTCTTCTCAGGTCTCCAATTTTCTCTTGGCATTACCCTATCCATCTCTCAAAATTCTCCCGTTACCGGAAATGGAACGATTTGTTGGCTCAGGGGGTCCTGACCCAGGTTCAGAGGTTAAGGTTTGCCAACAAACCCCTATACTACTGGCCCTTTCGGTAGTGACCTGCTTGCGTAGGACAAAGTCTCACCTGAAGCAGTATGGGATGGGTGCTGGAACTAGGTTTCCACACCCTGAGAGACAGTAGGTAAGTCAAGAAAGTCTGCGTTCCTAGCCTATCAAGTTCATGCTAAACAGGTCTATTTGTAGGCTTATTGACAATATAATCCATAGTATAATAGAGCTATCCTTATGCACATATCTAGTAAATACCTTCGCATCGACGTGCATAATACCATTTATCAGCACAAAACACTATAATCGCAGCTATTAACAAATCACAGATACATATACTAGAAAAATAGATACTTTCACAGTTCGCAGCAATTACATGGACACTTTCACAACTTAATCATATAGCCCAGGTTCGCATCAATCATAACAACAGAGATCCAGATAGCATGAGAGGTCCAACAGTACTTTGCATCTATATTAATATCAAAATCCACTTACAATCCCAAAATACTGCCTATGCACATAGCCAGTAGGGTCTACACACAACAGGACTGAGGATCTCTGTGCACACAGCCAACAGGAGTCCTTACACAAACAACCCGACAACATATCTAACAATTCGTTCTTAGAATTAATCTCAATTCTCTCCTACTTCTAGACTCAAAATGTTCATCTATTTATATCTAATTTAGCCTATGCTTTCCTATGGTCCAAAAACCATGGTTTGCGAACTCTAGGTCTACCCCTGACCCATTAAAATGTGATCGGGACTTTGAACCACCCCAAAGCCCCTGCGTTAGACTAAATAATACCAAAAATATACAAAATTGTCCCGAATTCACAGCTTTAGGGGACCCTATTCCAACATAGACCCTATTCATTAGTTCTGGGGATGATGTCTAGTTTAACCAAGTCATTAGGAATGGTGCCCAAATTGACCTATAACAAATTTCTTCCTAAAGCATGAAGTCAGAATAATAATAACAATATTTTTTGAATGAAATTCTTTACACTGTGATGGGCTGCAGTTGAAGCGGAGTGGTGACCTGCATCAATCTTACAATACATTACATCATGATATATCCTCTTGATCATGATTTTCTGAGGGAAGGAATTCCCATGCTCAACACATAAACTATCTAATAACAAGTACATATTGTAGAAAGTCATCTACATTGGAATGTTTCCCAATATAGACATGCCTATAGATATAGGCCCATGTTCAGATGATGATATGTATATAAGGTCACCGTACATATGATGTGTACAACAATCCAAAAATAGCAGCCCAGATGGCTGAAACTAGATTCAGGGTCTTCTTATCTCATTCACTCGATCTTTCAAGTACAAGTCTAGCCATTCGAATATATGATTTTTAGTCGAACATGGTAAGACATTGTTTGATTACCAGCCAATGATGTGAGATGTTAACAAATGCGAGAGAACCATCATTGATGTTAATGGCCCTTAAGGTACTGCAATACATTTCATAAGGCGTGAATAGATGATTTGATGTCGAATGGAAAAAAATATCTTTTGGTCAAAATTATGCAAGTGAGGATCTTGTCGATGCTGTAACAAGCCTCATGGTACTAGAAGATGATGTTTCTAAGTAAAATTCCTGGATGATGATTTGACGTTGTCAGGAAGTCACTTTATTGCGAAACAGGAGTTACTGATTTTGGAGACAAAGTATGAATTGAAATAGCAATGTTCAGGGATGACTGTCATGAGAATGAAGGTTTATGAGTATTGCAGAAGGATGAGTATTCACTGGAAGACTTCTCTTGAAAATATCGGCGACACTGAGATGAGTTGGCAGCATTTAACCAAAACTGAAGTGAAGGTATGATGAACCATAGGTATGAATGAACCGTCAAGAATATTACCCAACCCACACAGTCACGATGATGGAGTGAAGTGTCATGTTCAAGAATGACCTACTACCATAAAAATTTCTGTTCACTTTCCCAAATTTTCCCCAGTCATTTGCGACCAGTACCTCTTTATTTTTTAACAATCTTGAGAAGGATAACATATGGTTGATCTATTATTCAACCCTTCAGGAGAATAATGTATCGCTATTTAATAATTTAACGAGTCTAGCAATGAATGAAACTCGATTCTTGCCATTATCAACAAGCCCGTCATTATCTTATGTTTTAATGAGCCTAACGACAGTGACATCCCAGTCCTTTTTCATATTTAGAGAGTTTGAAAAAGAGGACGAAAGAAAAATCCATAAGTAATTTTTCGTAAAGTTGTCGCTTAGATCTGAAAAAGTGTAAAATAATATCTGAGAGAACCTCTTAGCCATGTTTGAATAAGGCATTCCTTTTTCATAAATAATCTATCTTAGTTCGGAAAAGGGTTAAACTTATACTGAGTAGATATCAATTCAGTTACTTTTACGAGCTAGAAAATACAAGTGCTTGGAAATCTTTTCACTTTATCGAAGTCTGAAAAGAGCTAAAAGAAGACTCAAGGCATTCCTTTTTCGTTGTTATCGAAATTCAAAAAAGAGATAAAAGTGCACTTCAAGTCCTTTTTCATTTTTATCAAAGCTTGAAAAATAAGGATAAAAGTATGCTTTGTGGTTAAATCATTCTTGAAATAAATGTGCATGACTAATTCGCTCATCTGTTGCAAAACCTGTTCAGAACAACATCAAATGGATTAAAAATACCTGTTTCATGATGAAAAAAATATAATAAAACCATAGTCACCACAATAAATATGTTTTTCAAATAATCAAATGACTAATTAAAATATTTTTACTATTCATTTTTACCATTTTAAAGTTTCCATTTGCATTTTGGTGATTTGAACCTGTTTTTTGCCACTAAATTCTAGCTGTTGATTAGGTGTAATTGGTAAGAATGTTTTGAATGCCCCGTGCAAGAGCACATGTCAAATTCCACCTACAAGTGTAGATGCCAAATTCCCCCTGCAAGAGCAGATGCCCCCCAAGCTTCATTTCATTCACCGTAGTAGATTACTAGTTACTAATAGCTGGATGGAATGAAGGTTCATTATAGGGGAGGATTTGTTTCATTTTTAAACAAGCTTGAGACAGGAAAATAACTATGCTCATGAACTGTTTCATTTTTTAACAAGGTTGACACAGTAAAAGAACTATCGTCATCACCTCTTTCATATTTTAACTAGGTTGACACAGTAAAAAGAACCATCCTCATTGTGCAGTTGGACTAGTGAGTGTGCGTTGGAAAAGACATAGTCTAACGGAGTCATCATTTAAGGAGTTTGATGAGCACCACAAATGATAAGTTATAACATGTGTTGACGGGTATTCTCCAGGGTTTTCATTGAGTTTTGGAATTTTAGAGGGTAATTGATGGGACCAACTTGATATTGCACTGAAGATGTGAATAAAGGATCAAGTTGTTTTGTACTCATAAGGGAGGAACCAGATAGGATTCCAGATGATGACATGGGTGAAGTCAATGGACAAAACATCTAAGATGAAGCAACAGTAGATGTTGTCGCAACTAAAATAGATGGTTCAGTCTGGGATGCTATCTCAGCTATGGTCAAATGACTGAGTGTATACCCTATAGAATCTATGGGAATTCGAAGTGAAATACGATCAACAAAAAAAGAGGAAGGTGATTGAAGAAAAGACTCGTACATGTAAAGCTCCTATAGAAAATGAGTTGGAGTTAAAGGTGTCTCGGCTTGTGGTATTTCTTCAATCGAAACCAAACCAGGTGGAAGAATTTCGCTGTTAGGCCCAAAGTATATTTTAGGTGGTTGACTGCGTGATATGGGAGACTCAATGGCTACAATAGATTGTGGAGTGACCAATACAGGAACAACTTCTAGTTGTTCGAATTCGAGATCAAGATATTTTCCACTTAGGGCATATAAAAAATAAAATATAAGGGGATGATAGACCCTATTTCATTGGTCCTGGGGATGAATTTGAGTTTGAAAAATAACAAATTCCCCCTAAAGCATGATGGGATGCAGATCAACTTCAAGTTGAACAACGTCAGGTTCGGGAGGTATCGTCTCACTGATTGGATGGATCATACCACAGGTAGCTGTGAGGACTTCGTCTAGAAAATACTAGATGAACCATTATTTGTATAAAAAACTTGTGCCGAATCTAGTATATGTGAGGATGATGTCGCACCAGAGGTACTGATAGTACTAGTTTCGGTAGAGCGATGTCACCTTCGCCGACCAGAATAGGCTTATGATGGTAAAGGTGGATTCAATGGTATTCTACGCGAACAACGGGGAAAGTTATTTTCTTCTTCCATGATGACTGATTTATTTTATGACCAAAAAAAAATAAACAAAATAAAAGGGTAATTCTAGGAAAAAGGTTTACCAAGGAACTATGAACTGCAGAATACCTCCTGGCAAACCAAGAGGTACAGGCGGACAATCTCCCCGAATGCTGTCTTCAGTGTATCACGATTTACAAGGCAGCTGACTCGGTTCAGTATGGATGGATAGAAACCTAAATTTGTCCTCCTAAATATACCTGAAAGTACATGGAGGTCCAAGTCCGTATTAGCGCTGTCTATTACGAAACCGCATAGTGAGATCACCCCTTTATAATTTTCGTACTATAACACCGCTCGATATACCTGAAGGTACGTGGATGAGCTATGATATACTTACATACATGGAGTGAGGTATCACACTCTAAATGTATCGCAGAAAATTAAAGACAGCTGCTATGTTTTACGATGTCGGAACACGTCTCTAGCCTAGACCTTCTAAATGTTATTGGTATGGTTCTAATTTTTTTATAGGTAAATTGATGTAAATTTTAAGTTGATATTATTTATCAATTTGGCTTTCAAGGTTCATTGTGATGATATGATGGAAATTCCTAGAATGCAAACTACAAATGTAAGAAAAATTTTCAATTTTAGCTTTTTCAATGAAAATCTTAGCTACTAAAGGGAAAGCGCAGTCAGTTTTGAGAGCAAACAACAAAGAGAACAAACTAATATGCAACTTTCCTAATTTTTTCTTATGCAAAACACAATCCACTATATGCAAATGCAGTTTTTTCTTTTCAATCCCCTTAATGTGAGTGCAAAAAGGAAACCATATGCATCAAATAAACTAAAACAAATGCTTTCTTCTTTGAGAAACGATGAATTTAACAACAATTTCTCTTTTAGGAAAAATGAAGAATGGAATTACTATTTTTCCTACAGGAAACGAAGAATTTAATGACAATTTACTTTACGAAAGCAAATAGATCTAATGAAGAAATAAATATACTTTGAATTTGATTTTTCAATGATAAAGAAAAACACTTAAAGAGACATTGAACAAAATTACTTTTCAAAGGAGGAAGATTCAAGTAAATTCACTGGTCTCTATGAGGCATAAGACAGTTGAAAACATAGCAAACAAAATGCTAAAAGTAATGGAAATGACAAATTCAAAGGGAATTTGGTTGGCTTAGGGGGCAACACAGTCTCTAAGGGGAGACAGTGCCTTGCAAAGCACCCCTTAGTGTAATATTCCCAATTAGTCATGGGCTAATTGGAATATTCATTTTTGTTTTATTTATTTTTTAAAAGAATAAAAGTGTAAAGGAGGTCCATAATACTCCTAAATAATGAATAAATCAATGCCAAATGTAAAAAGGATGAATCTTGGATGCTAAATCAAGCACCCTTAGGTGTGAAAATGGTTGGACATTTTGACTGGGTCAACCTTGACTAAATCTATAGCGTTGTCTTGGAGGAGTGGCCATCAATGAGGCATAAAGCAGTTTTAGATGGAGATGCCTTGTGTGAAAGGAGTGATCTCATTGGAAGTGGTTTAGGGTTTGAAAACTCTTAACTTATAAAAGGAAGAGGATGGCAGCATTAGAAGGTTGTTGATGAGATTATACTTCTGAATATATTGTTTGTTTAGGCATATATCATTCTCTTGATGTTTAGCTGAGAATTAATGTTTTTTAGCATTGGGTGTTCCTGGTCGGGAATCCCACCTCTTTCCTTGAGAGGCCTCTTGGAAGAGTTTTCATTATATTTTCCACTATCTGGCTGAAAGCCAAGCTTCTTATTTCAACTACAACATAGATCCTGTTGAGGGTTTGGTTGTCTTTGCAAGCTACAACAAGTGGAGGCTATATCTTTTCATATCTAGGCCATTTCAGTGCTCCTTTTCAGTGAAGGAGATTTATACTTCATTGGGAGGAGAGTATTGGAGGAATTGAGCTTCGTTTTCTAATCTTTTCATGTGGCAAACCACATTTTTATCCCTATAGTAGATTTTTACTTCTAAGTCTGCATTATTCCTGTAGGTGCAGTTGCAGGGTGTTTTAGCACACCATTTGGAGAGTTGGTTTTCAAGTGTTGGGGATCTGCGTTTCAGTTTAGAGATCCACTGGAGGAGATCATTCTCTTGTTCATATAAAATCAGATCCACTTTCTAGATATGAATATTTCTACAGATCTATAGTCTTAGTACTCATATCTACAACTTGTACATGGTGTAATGTTGAAAACCCCAAGGGGATTCTAAAGAGGAGCCTATATAGTGTATGGATCTATTATAGATCTGAATTTTCATGCACTTATCTACTCTATATCTAAAGTGTAAACCACAACTATTGCAGTCTAATAAAATAATCCTGTAAGGCTTGTTTAGTCTTTATACATGGTTGCAACACCTCTTTTTGAGGATTTTCTTCTATTAGAGACTTATATTTCCTGTTATACATCTTATGGACCATATTTTACAACAATTTTTATACTATAAATGTATATGAAAGGTCTCCATATTGGCCTCTTACTTTTTCTATGATGATTTGTGTTATTTTCCTACTATTTTGCATTGTATTGTTGCATTCCCCATTTGGGAATACTATAGTGGTATTAGAGCATCATCTTGGCACAGCCTGTGCTTTCGAAGAAGACAATATGTATTCTGAAGAAGAAGGGTCTCTTACTGACAGAGAGAATAGGTATCTAACAAAAATACAGAATAAGTTTGATTACACAAATGACAAAGAAAACAAGCGTAAAACCCATTTATCTGGAGGAATGAAAGGGAAGGAGTTCTCAAAAACTCTTTTACAAACTATTCAGGACATTAACAAAGACATCATGGAAATGAGGAGGGAATGACATTAATATCCATCAAGATGATTTGCACATGAAGAAAGCCCCAGTTCTTCATATTATATGTGTGAGCATTCAGCCACACAATCAGATCTACAACGTTGTAGCATGCCTACATTCTTGGCAAGAGAAGAAGCAGAAGGAGAAACACCAAAGGAGGAGAATCTTGGTGACTGTCTCCAGGAATATGAATCTCACTCTAGAATTTTCAAGGAGAATCTAAGCTTCCAAGGGTTTTTTCAACTTAAAGAAGAGAGAAGACCCAACAAGTACAATAGAAGAAGAGGGTTCATACAACATACTTTGGGTAGATTCTTTCTACCTACTTTTGATGGGTCACCCAAGAGCATAGCCAGGTCTTCGATAAGGAAGGTAGACACATATTTCCAGCTGCATCAATTTTCAGAAGGAGAAGCCATCAAAGTAGCAGCGCTGCATCTTGAAGGTAAGGCTTATGATTGGTTGTTTTATGAAACTTCTTTCTTGAATCATGTAAATGTATCTACTTATGCAAGTTCACTAGGAGGTTAGTGAAAATATTTGATGCAAAATATTCTTAAAATTCTTTGGGAGAGAAAACCAAACCCAAGAAATTAGAACCTTTGCATGAGTTGGAAAGATCCATGAAGACAACTCTATTTCAGAACATCATTGAGGGTGTTAAATATCTGCAACATACTTTGCCAAGGGCAAAGGACCCACTTCAGTAAAAGCTTTCTTCTCAAGAATAAGACATGAGGATTTCTCTTTCAAGAGGAGATAAAGATAAAGGATCTCTTAATGATGAGGTATTCTCCATTGATGAGGAGGAGGAAGAGGAAGAGCTGGAAAAATCCTCAACCGCTGTGACAACAAAAGGAGATCTACTTCTATTTGGATATGGAGATGAAGTAATTGCTTCAAATAGAGGAGCTCTTGCATCTTTGTAAGAAGTCCCAAAGGATATTACATATGAATATCATGAGTAGCATGTGTCTCTGTTGATAGGAAATGAGGCAAAACAATGGAGGAAGTGTGTTCCAACATTGAATAAAGTCTTGCGGACACACACTATGACAGGTCATTCCATTGTGATCAAAACTCTTGACACCAAGGAGATGTTGGGTGTACATGGATTGAGCACATATAAAGCAGATACCTTATAATATGAAGACTTGCAAGAGGTAGGAGAAGATGAGAAGGAAGGCTAGCATCAAGTGATGAAGAACATACACACCCATCCTTTTCAAGAGGTTTATGCACAGAAGCAGGAGGATGATTTGTGCAATGAAAGAAGGGACAAATCAGTCCATTCACATATACAGCTTGCTCTAAGCCTTGATGTTTCATTACATGGAGGCCAACAACCTGGGAGGCCACCTGATTTAGATTTTGTGGGAGATGTCTCACAACATGATGCTCTAAGAATAGATCCAAGAGGGATGGGAGCATTGGAAGATATTGATACAGTGGTGGGAGTCTTGGGTAGGCTCAAGGAGGAGGGATATCTTCTCCCAATATCATCATCACCCTCTCTCATTTCAGTTTCTGTGCTGTGGGAGGAGAACTATGGAAGGAATGACCTTCCAAATTATACCTTTGGCATGGGAAATTCCAAGGAGGAGAGCAACCATATGGTAGACATTTCTATTGATATATAATCAGTGTTGTCACTATGGGAGATTGATCCATATTGGAAATCCCAACTGTTGGTGGATTATTCCAAGGATCTTCACACTTGCATGATACTTTATGACCAGCTACATGAAGAGGGCTATTCAGTCCAAGAAGGAGTCATCTATCATCATGGTAGGATCTTCTTTTCTAGAGCCTCCAACCTCAAGGAGAAGTTACTGTTTTAGCCATACATACTCCATGAGATTCTACAACATCATCATGAGGAGCTACGCTTGGAAGGGCTTTGAAGGAGAAGTAAATCAGAATTTTCAAATATGCATGTATCATGTGGAGATGGGGTAGCAATATGACTCTATGGAAGAGTTAATTCAGCCATCTATTTCTCCTTTTGAGAAAAGGGATAGATCTATGCACCACTCCATTTGTTTGAAGAGAAATTTTGGTGGAAAATATGCTCATGTAAATAGTGTTTCATTTGATTATTTTTTGCATTCTTTCACCATGTATATGCAGGCCATGACTCCAAGGAGGATTATTGTACCTTATAAACTTCATGGTCGAATTTGGGCCAGAAGAATTTCTGAACATGGCCACTCCATTGGAGGATAAAGGGAGAATTTATTTCATGATGGGTGCTTTCCTAAGGCACCAAATATATCTCACACTTTGATCAGTGGTGAGATGAAATGGGAAGCAAGTAAGTGGCGTGGAAACCACTTACCACATCATGATCTGATGTAGTCAGGAGATGCACTGCAGTGGTTCCACATGTGGGACTATGACCCACCTCCATATGCACAAATTTATTTTTGTATGTATATAGTTTTGATCCCATACATTGATGATGCACTTGTAATTTTTATGGGAATGTATGGAGGGAGGATGGGAGGTATGTATGTGACCTATGGGATGGAGATTCTCCATGTATCTTATGCTACATGTTTCAGGGAGAACATTGGACAAGCCATGTTTGTTTCATTTGAGCTATTGTCTCCTTATGGGATGGATTATTTTAATCTCATGAGAACTTTGGAGGAGAAATTCATGGAGGGATGGATTGGTGAACACTTAGCTTATGGAGGAATATTATCACATGTTGGTGTCACCAATGGAGGAGTGGAAGAGTTGCAACACTCACCTTGTCAGTTGCTTGAGGACAAGCAACATTTGGGAGGGGAGGACTGTAATATTCCCAATTAGTCATGGGCTAGTTGGAATATTCATTTTTTCTGTATTTCTTTGTTTAAAGAATAAAAGTGTAAAGGAGGTCCATAATACTCCTAAATAATGAATAAATCAATGCAAAATGTAAAAATTTTGAATATTGGCTACTAAATCAAGTACCCTTATGTGTAAAAAGGGTTCGGAAATTTTGATTGGGTCAACCTTGACGAAATATAAAACGTAGTCTTGGAGGAGTGGCCATCAATGAGGCACAACGCAATTTTAGATGGAGATGCCTTATGTGAAAGGAGTGATATCATTGGAAGTGGTTTAGTGTTTGCAAGCTCTTAACTTATAAAAGGAAGAGGATGGAAGCATTACAAGGTTGTTGATGAGATTATATTTCTGAATATATTGTCTATTTATACATATATCATTCTCTTATTGTTTAGCTGAGAATTAATGCTATTTAGCATTGGGTGTTCCTCGTCAGGAATCCCACCTCTTTCCTTGAGAGGCCTCTTGGAAGAGTTTGCATTGTATTTTCCGCTATCTAGCTAAAGGCCAAGCTTCTTCTTTCAGCTACAATGTAGATCCTGTTGAGGGTTTGGTTGTCTTTGCAAGCTGCAACAAGTGGAGGCTTGATATTTTCAGATCTAGGCCATTTCAGTGCTCCTTTTCAGTGGAAGAGATTTATACTTCATTGGGAGGAGAGTATTGGATGATTTTAGCTTCATTTTGTGATCTTGACATGTGGCCAACCAAATTTTGATCCCTATAGTGCAGTTTTAATTCCAGACCTGTGTTATTTCTGTAGGTGCAGTTGTAGGGTATTTTGGCACACCATTTGGAGAGTTGATTTTCAAGTGTTGGGGATTTGCCCTTCACTTTGGAGATCCATTGGAGGAGATTATTCTCTTTTTCATATCAAATCAGATCCACTTTCAAAATCTGAATATTTCTACAGATCTGCAGTCTTAGTACTCAGATCTACAACTTGTACATGGTGTAATGTTGAAAACCCCAAGGGGATTCTGAAGAGGAGCCTATATAGTATATGGATATGTTATAGATCTAACTTTTCATGCTCTTATCTGCTCTATATCTAAAGTGTAATCTATATCTGTTGCAGTCTAATAAAATAATGATGGAAGGCTTGTTCAGTCTTTATACATGGTTGCAACACCTATTTTTGATGATTTTCTTCTATTGGAGACTTATATTTCCTGTTATACATCTTATGGGCCATCTTTTACATCAATTTTGCTGCTATAAATGTATATGAAAGGTCTCCATATTAGCCTCCTGCTTTGTCTATGATGATCTATGTTATTTTCCTTCTATTCTACATTGTATTGTTGCATTCCCCATTTCAGAATATTACATTGAGTGGGAGACAGTGCTATGCAAAGCACTATGTCTTGACCAACAGTGTGTTGGGCACAATAGAGAACAAAATTCAAGCTACTAAAACAGACTTCTAATGCAATTATTTGTTCCAAAAGCCTAATAATTGATATTAGATGCTACTGGGTGGATAAGAAGAGGCAAAATACACCTAGGATTAAGGTAAACTCCCCAGAGGAGTTGCCAATTTGTTATGGGGAATTATGGATTACGGATAAAACACATTCCCTAAATGTGGTGCTATGCATTTAGAACAATAGATCAAAGAGTTTGCAGACACTTTTCCTAAGAGTAAATAGACACACAAAAGATGGAGAAACTTGCTTGGAGTCCAAGCACTTCCTATTCTCCTTCTATCGCTCTTGCTGTAGCTTCCAATCCAACTTTGATCACCAGACTAGTTCCTACAAGTATAAATACTAGACAAAAAGGAGATTGATATATACAAATGGCTATTTATCTTAATCAGTTAAATCAATGAAACATGAAACATATACATCAACTAAGAATCCATAATATGAAAGATAGAATCTTATACAGATAAATATGTGGGAAAATGAGCAGCAATATTTATTAATGGATAGAAGGGGGAGGTTACAACCAATTATTGATTTGATGTCACCAACTTCAGCATCATCCTACCTCATCAGAATGAAAATCTCTGTAGCAACATATCACTCAAATCAACCACTCAATTGAGAATCCAACAACAGTTTCTCTACCAAATTTCTTCCTTCTCAAGCACTAGGATCTGTGCTCAATTTATAGATGAGCTAAGGGTAGTTCCACAATCAATGACTTTCTAATAATAGGCAAGACATGTTCCCAAGCTTAGAGGTGTTGAATGGACACATGGATTCGAAGTTTGACACATATGCACTCTTCTAGAGGGAACTCACCATGTGGAGATTCTGGAACAATGATAATTTCACTCCTAATTGACCAACGCACTCTTGAGTGTCGAGAAGTGCTTTGTAGAGCACCCTTGAATGGATGTAACTGCATATGTAAAGCATTTAGTCCCTTGAGAGGCTACGTTGGTGAGCTCATATGTGATATAACATGTACTTCAAATCTTGGAAACCTTGAAATGGAAGTCATGGATGATTTTTTCTTTTTCTTTGTCTTAGGGCATGTAGCAACTGAAATGATATGGGATGATAGACCCTATTCATTGGTTCTGGGGATTATTTCCAGTTTAACAAGGTCATTGGGAATGGTGCCCAAATTGACCTATAAGAGGCGGAGTGCACATATAGATTGTCAAGATGCACAATGTTAGAGTCCCGTGATTTGGCAGATTGGTAAACCAAATGATAGGGTAACATCAGAACAAGCTTTGGAGCCCTAGGACCTAGCCTTCCTGGACTCAGAGAGGGCTCTCTCTATGAAGCGAAGGATGTGAGCTTGTTCTCTTAGTATATTTGATTTTAGGCTAGTTGTTAAGTACGTTTGTTTTTTTTTGTGTTTGGAGGTGAAAACCAATTAAGTAGGCATCAATGAAAGATAATTTATCAAATCAACAGGGCTATGGGGTCAAATGAAAGCCAAATATGCCTAGACAACAAACAAGATGTGTGGCAGGGCCGATTTGGTCGAGGTAAATGGATTATTTGGGTGAAAGTTAAATGAGATGGAAATTAATTTTTTGAAAGACAAAGAGATTTTAAGCATAATAGTTAAACAACAAGCATTCATGGGGTAGGGCTAACCATTAATCACTATGAATGAAACTCAAACTAATAAATGCAGAAAATAAACAATCAGGTGATGCATAGAAGTATAAGATCCTCTAACTTTGGTAAAATCACCTTCAGTGGATGAGAAAAAACATATAAGATAAACTAACAACTAAATATATCAAGAGGGAACTCCTAAACATCATATCTTGAGCTATCAGGAACTTTGAAATAAGACTGTAAAGCATGGACAAAGGGCAAGATCGAAACAAGACCTCTTTGACTTAACTAAAAAACCAATAATTTAGAGAGAGATTTTAGAAAAGGAGTTTTGATTAGCTATGAGTAAGCAGGGCATACCGTGAATCATACTAGACAACATACATAATAACCATTAATGAAATTGATAACAAGTTCTTGGGGTACCAAAGAGCAATTAAGAATTCTTTGACATGACCAAGAAAGATGAAAACATTTAAGTTGTAATGAATCAAGAAATTTGAGGTGCCTCCATGGGCATATCTCAAACTTATTCTTTACTGAACTACAACAAGCAAGAATCATGAAAAAATATATGAGAATCTAAGAAAACATAACAGATAAGAGACACAATACCATTTACCAAGCCATGGAATCCTGCACACAAAGCCTCTCCATCATCTAAACAAGTAAGCAAATCATCCACTTCATAAACAAGTTTCTTCTGTAAAGCTCATATCCATGTATTTCTCCTCAAAATTTCAAGTTCTTCTTCTAAAACCTCCAAAATTTTACAATGAGTCTTCATAAGTTATATAGGAAATGAGTAGATAAGCTCAAAAGAGCATCTAGAAGCTCATTGGCCTAATACAAATATCCGATTTTGTCCTTGAGGCTTTGCAAAGCCCAAGGCACAAAATATCTTCAAAAAATATCTATTTAAGCTAAAAATAGTAAGAAAATTGACATTTAATCTCTGACATAGAGTCAAAAATAGCTAAACGTACATTTGGATGGCCACCTTCAGAAAACTACCTTTACAGCCAAAATGCTATAGGAGCGTAGCAACAGAAAGAATCTTGTTTTGAAAATAACGTTTGAAAGACTTCCCGATATCGAAACGAGGTTCGTGATAGCTCTTTGGAAAGCCCTGGATGTCTATTTTCTGGAAATACTTTAGTTTTCCAAAAATTATCCCTAGAAGTGTGCCAAAAAGTGGACTGAGTGATAAAACCCAGGAGGGTCTCATCTGCTGATATGTGAGACAGAAAGGTGAATTTTGACTGATTTTTGCCTCTTTGGGGGACCAAAACACCTCCTTTTGATCTAAAAATTTGTGAGTAGCTGCCACCAAATTTAATACATCTAAAAAAATGACTTTCATGAGCTAGGGATGCTCCTAGCAAACATGGCAATGCCTAGAAAAATGTGCAATTAGGGCCAAAAAACACAAAAAACAAGATCATGTCAAAATTTGCTCAATTTTGGCGAGAAAACACCTTATGGGTTATTAGAAGCATGCAAGGAAGCTGAAGCCAAGATTTCAAGCCTAGATATGTTTTTTTCACCTTTTTTCACCAGGCGCCTCCTTCAAGCAGTTTTGAGCCTTTCTTGAGCAAGTTTAAGTTTTCTTCGGGCAAATTGATTCAATTTCTTGTAGTGCCTGGTAATCTTCATTTGAGAACCCAAGTCTATGTTTTCTTTGTCTAATTTATCCTCTAAATTCTTGTTCACTCTTTCAAGCCATGTTTCTTTATCATTTTCTATTTCTTGGGCAAGCAATTGTGTGAGAGGATAAGATCGAACAAGGGCTGCTTCTTCTTCCTTATGTTTCTCCAAAGCTTTCCTAAGACCCATAGTCTTAGGCCTTTTTCTTACTGACTGCTCTTCTTCCTGAATATCATCAAATTTTCCCATACACTCTTCAAGCTTGACTTGTGCTTTGTATGCTTCCCTTTGGTATTTAAATGCCCAGGCCTCATAAATTTCCATTTGCCCACTCATTTGTTTATTTTTCATTTGTAGAAAATGTATGAGGTCCTTTGACCTTTCTAGATCAATTTATAAGTCATGGATTTGGGCTTCTCTATTTTCAAAAAGTGACTCAAGAATTTTAGCTTCATCATCTCCAGCATCACTGTCTATTTGTATGATGTCAAACTCCCGTTCTTTTTCATGGCTACTCTCCTGCTGTTCAACTTTTTCTTTGCCCTTGCTTTGGATAGACTTCTTGGCCCTTGTTCTTTTTGGAAATTCAACAATACTTTTCATAGGCAGTTTTCCTCTACTCCTTAGTGCCCTAGTGACATTACTAGTCACTGTTGGAGTGATCTTCTTCTTTGCAGATCTGGTTTTTTTAGCCTTTGGTGCTTTTGGAGAATGAATCATGGCCCCTTGCCTAGGAGAGGCAATAAGCACATGTTCTTGGCTGTGTTGAGGAGAAGAGAGAGGAGGTTTTATCACTAGCACTTGTTCAACTTGACCCTTTACACTGCTGCCTCCATCATCACTTGATTTGCTACCATGTTCATTGTTTTCCTCACTTTTTTGAGTTTGTTTAGGGCTGCCAGCTTCATCATCCATTTCTGTTGCTTGACTATCTTCACTCTCTGTTTGTGGACTGCCTTGTTTACCCTCATCATTATCTTGAATTTGTTGAGGGCTTCCTTCATTTTGATTGTCTTCTTTGTCATTTTTCATGCTGCCATCATCTTCATTGTTCTCTTTAAACTCTGTGTGTGGGCTTCCACCATGGTCACTACTTTGCTGGGAGGTGCTTTTTTCACTATCCCTTTGATTAGTTTCATGACTTTGTTGAGGACTATGGTGTTCCTCATCACTTCTTTGAACACCTTCCCTTTTCTCTTCATCATCACTACCCTGCTGCTCTTCAAATTTTTTTTCAACCTCACTACCCTGCTGCTCTTCATCATCATTATTTCCTTGCTCATTTTTACTGCTCTGTTTAGGGCTTCTTTGCTCTTCATCTTCACTAATTTTTTGAGTGCCACTGACTTCCTTATCCTTTTGTGAGACTTCTTCACCATCAATAGTATACTCATGGTGACTACCCTGTGGTTTATTACTTGGTTCATGCTCACTACTTTTCTTAGTGTCCCTATGTTCCTCATCATCACTAACTTCATGCCTGCTTTCATAGGACTGCTCTTTTTCACTATCAATCATAGGAGATTCTTTATTTTGAGGAGTAGTTTGACTTGATGAAGGAGAGAAAAAGTGAGTGGAGGGTGAGGAGGATATATGAGATGGGCCATGAGATGAAGAGGCAGTAGAAAAATCTGGATGAGAAATGAAAGTCTCCCAAGACACTCCTTTATTTTCAAGCTAGTGAAGGATGATGATTTTTATGAGAGAATTATGGAAAAGACTAGATTTTTGCTGAGCAGGAGGTCTCTTTTGGACAAGGGAGGACATCTTGTCTATACTTTTGCAGAGGAAGAAAGGGAGATTTAGCAACTGAGTTCTTGTGAAATGCATGAGAAGCCTGATGTGATAGGAATAAATTCGGGAATACCTCCCTTCACATGTGAAATAATTCATGATAACTCTCATGAGGGGGGCATAGCTTCTCAATAAGTGAGAAAAAGGAAATATAGCTTGGCAAGCATCCTGATAGTTTGGTTTCAGGAAGGGTTTATATTGTTTTAGATCAAGGTATTCTTGTTTGAACCACTTTTCTCCTATATAGGGGATCTTAGTTGCTTTAGAGACAACCCTAGGAGTGAGTTTAAAGTCCAGAACTACTAGGTGAACATTTTTTCCTTGCAGCCTCAGGGCGAACAGATCTATTAAAGGAGGGTAATTGGTGACCTAGACTTTTTGACAAAAATCAAGGCAGCCTACCTCATTTAAGTTGAAAAGAACTGAAGGGGAGTCATTTATTTCCTGGGTTGTAATAGGCTCAAACCTTTTGTGAAAACCACCCTTTCTGACCTTATTTGGAGGCATAGTTTTGTTTAGGCTTTCCTTCACTCTCTTACCAACATAGGTCTTTGAAATGAACCATAAAAATAGAACTCTTCTTCTAGCACTGTATCTCTTTCTTTAACTAGAAAACAGGTTCTTTTTAATGAAAATAGGTTTCCTTCCTAAGAACTGTGCCTTTTCTGCTTTGAAATCACTGAGTTTTGTCCTTTATCCTTTTACGCCAAACATGCTCTGTAAACTAATAATAGGCACTTTTCCTCAATCACCATATTTTTGTATCTTAGTAAACATGGTGGTTTTAAGAATAACCTATGTTTCTGCCTTCATTGGACTGTGTCTTTTCTTTAACAAAATTGATTCTTAACACCTCCCAAAATCAAAAACTTAGGCGAGGAAAACAAGGAATACCTCTTGAAAATGTATTGGGAACTTTTCGAGATAATTTCATTGGGAAAAAAATCCGCTTTGTGGTGATTTGGAGGTCTTTTGAGCGGTGCTACGCTCCGGTGCACAGGCATGTAGCACCTGCACGCCGCTGTGGTGTTGTCAGGTCGGGCACTGGGCACCCTCTAAACGCCAGGCGGGCCAGTTATTCGACACACACAGGCACATCGTGCCATGTGTAAAATTCTATCGAAAGAAGGTACAGGTGCATCGCACGATGCTACAGGCGCGTTGCGTCGTAACAATGTTACCAACTGCTTACCCAGGGTTTGAGTGAAATGCTCTTCTTTTTCCCATTTGCAAAATGGAAAACGAATTTTAACTTTGAGAGCTTTTATAAATCTTTTTAAAATGCTTTTGAATGCTTTTTCCCTCCTTGTGGTGATTTTGACATTTTCGCCTTTGTATTTGTAAAGAAAAATGGTTTTCTCTTTTTTGTTGAGGGCTTGATTTTTACCAATTGATTTATCCCATTTTTGAAAGGTGTCTTCTTTGAAGATTTAACTTCGTGCCATGAGTATGCTTCTCATTGAGCGATACACAACAAAAATTACTATGTGTATTTTATGACAGTTTGCTTTGAAACAAGTGTTGTGTTTTCCATTTGTTCAAAACAATGTATCTCTCAAACCTGTCTATTAATGACACCTTTTCTCAACCACAGTGTTAACACTGGGAAACCTTACCATCTGATCATTTTGAAGGAGGTCTTATGCAATTGTGGCAAGTGGGCCCTCTACTTATTTATGAAGGAGGCCTTGTAAACACTATGCTTTTGCCATCTGCTCATAATTGAAGGAGGCCTTGTAAACACTGTGTTCTTGCCTCTATACTATTTTCAAACAAGTTTTTTGTGGGCCCTCTACTTATCATGAAGGAGGGAATGTTTGACAAACTGCATGGGTGATTTTTGACCTTTGTTAACCAAATGAAAAATGTCCATGAAAAAACTGTTTGTGGCTCTTTAAACAACTATGTTTATCATTGAAGGGAGGTTTCTTTAGGACTGTGAGGGGGCCCTTTCTTCTTTGGAAGGAGGTATTTGATCTGTCAGTGTTAACCTTTCAGAAAGGCTACCTATTCCAAATCTGGGCCCTCTGAGACTGTGACTTTACCCTCTGCCTATCTTATGAAAGAGTCTTCCAAAACACAGTCTTTGTGACCCTTCAGATCTACTATAAGGCGCCCTACTTATTTACTGATGGAAGTCCTGAAAACTATAAAACTTCATTCATTTCAAAATTGTGACCCCTGTCTATTTGTTTGAAAAATACAAATAGAAGGCAAAAATGAATCTTTGGTACTTATCCTCGATGAAATCATATGAATCATAATGCCCTTTGCTTCATGAGGACCTGTCAGTAATGTACATCCCTTTTGCATAAAATTACTGTGAATCTTTAAGAGTAAATAATGTGCTTTGTAAATGGTGAATGCTCACTACTATGCATCCTTGAAACAACTCTTTCTTCCCTTTACTGTGATTTCATAAGGTGTGGTGAACTTGTCTGTGACAGTCTTTCAAAGTTTAGTTCATGAGGAGGTATAAGAAGCAACTTCCCTTCTTATACCTTCACTATGATGCCTAATTTTCTTTAAAGCTCTTTTTGCCAGAAGAATATTATTGTTGGTTGTACAAGGCTGATTTGTATGGCTAGCCACAATCTGCACTTTTCTCTGACTTCCATAGTAAACTGACACAGCATGAAACTTTCTCCTGAGGTGCTCTTTTTGCTCATACTTGGTTTAGTGTCATCAATTAGTACATCCCCGCAGAGATGTAAAAACATATGGTTTTAAAGTTTGGATGGCTTATTTGATGTTTCATGGGGATCATGCCTGATCTAATAATATTTCTTCAAATAGGGAAAGTTCCTTCTCTTTTCCTGATTTGAACATTCTTGAGCCTTGCTAGAAACAAAACAAAGTGACGTCTTTGATGGTGCGTGACCTAGGGATAGACAAGGGTTTTTCTTTGGCAAATAACAAGACATGATGGCTGACTGATATTGAAGACAGGGTTTTTGGCTCAAAACAATCTCGCCAAGGAATTTTCCCTAAAACACCACCACCTAGACCTACAGACTTTGTCATGGATTTTGAATGGCTTCTTGGGCATGAGTAGGTTATCACATGACAAAGTGATTAGTGAGAGAGGGGTAGACACTTTGTTAAATGTTGGATAGTGAGTTGCATGAAAACCAAAAGGATTTTGATGGTAGAGAGACAAACTTATAACGGCTATAGACAGGGAGGCTTTACTGAATTGTGATAGGTAGGGAAATTGAAGGCTTTTTCTCATTATAGTCTGAAGGAGAGGGGTAGGAAAACAAAAATTTATTTGAGGTGTTTTCTAGATGAAAAATTGACAGATTTATATTAGCTTCTATAAAACTCATCCAAGGAATCTAGTCATCAAAACAGGTAAAAATACTGATGACTAACACGCAAGAAGAGGTACAAACTGAACAACAACAACTACAAGAGGCAACAACCTCCCCAGAGACCTTTGAAAATCATATCATATAAATGCAAGAACCTACCCCACAACCTAGCTTCGGATATTATTACAAGCTCATTGAAGGAGGGAGACTGATCCTTGAAAAATTCGAGACCCCCCTCCTTTATGAGCTTGAGATAGAGAGAGGGTGCCCCCGTATATGGATGAAAATCACTAATTCAAAGAATGTTGGAGATATGGGATTGATGGAAGAAAGTATCATTGAAATGGGGAAAGAACTAGCTGATGTAAATCTCAGAGAATCTGTTATGAACGAGAAGTTGCAGGTAGAGAACATGATATTGAAGGATAAACTATAGGAAAGAGACACCCAACTTTCCACTATGGAAAATTTTTAAATGGAGGCCATGTAGTAAAAAAACCTTCAAATTCCTATGTATTTTATCTCAGGGAAAAATGGTTACAATTCCAAATTAGGACCTTAGTTCAACATTGCTCCCTACCATTTTAGAACTATAGACAATTTCTTGATTCTTGTAGACAATCTATCATTAGGGATAGAGCTAAAATGGTTGAATTTTCTATGCACAATATTATATTATTTGATATGAAGCATTGGGATCCTAATTCCAGATTGGGTGACATGAAATTAATTGTGTTGGTATCTTGGCTAGTGCATGTGGAAAAAAGAGATGAAGAAGTAAATATGGTGATAGAAAAATAAGAGAGGGAAACCCTATATATCAGAGCTGAGCTAATGAGCCCTAGGTATGTCATGAGAAATCATAGACTTATTTCCAATGATGTTGTTTTGGCACCAAAATACATTGGAACCCAAGATTAATACATCCTCCATTTTGATGATACTTCTAGATTTTTGGCATATGATAGTTTATAGGCTTTCCAAAAGAGATGGAATGATTTACCACTAATATTGCAAAATAAGGAATTCCACTCTCCTAAAAGGATGAATAATGCATTGGAGAAGTCACCCTTCTATAAAAGAAAGAGAATCCAAAGGATAGGGTTGAAACTATGTCCACCTTTGCTACTAGGATTGCATGAAGGAAGAGACCAATCCGAAGAGTAGAAATAGTGGATTAAAGCAAGAAAAAGTGTAGGATTCTACCCACCAGAGGGCACTCCATATGAGGTGTCTTGGGATATCAAGAAGGACATAAGGTCCATGAGAGAGATGAACATGGATGACTGAGTTGCTCAAAGAATGACCAATCATTTCAGTAGGGGGTAATGATGAGGCTCACCAATAGGTACATCTAAAGGGGTCAGAATGTCATCTTTCAGCTTATTAATTATCTCCCACTGACATTTATTTACATTTTTGTTATATCATGCTTAGTAAGAAGGGAAAAAGATTCTTGTCAGTCCATGTAGCCTAATATGATTTAATTATAGGAAATGGAGCCATTTTTGAGATAATTTCCACATAAGGGATAATAGTAGACAACAAGGAGAGATTGTAGGAGGGTTCTCCACCTCCTTAACTCACTCAATCAACCCAATATCAACCAATATATCTCTCATCATCTTGGAGGAAAAGGTAACCAAGAGATTGGTAGTTATGAGAATCCAAGCTCCACTCTTCTCGAGATCAAGAAGACCATATTCCTTTTTTTAGGGAGTTGTTGGTAGCTAACCTTTTGTACAAATAAAAATGTAGAAGAGCTCATTAGGATTCAATTTTTTTTTTTTAGCTAGGTAGCCCTTGAGCTCGAGATTAATATTTTTTCACTAACATATGATGTATTAGACTTTGATGCAATGATAATGAAAATTTGTTGTTTGATCCATTACTGAGTTAGTTTTAGAGGGCTCATGCTCTTGGGTTAGGGCCAAATCCATTGTCTAATTCCCTCTTCTGTACATTTAATCTCTCTTTAAGTTTTAGTACTTTGTTTAGTTATTGCATAATAGTAGTAGAAAAATATATTAAACTATGATTGTAGCCTCTACCCTGTCTCTCTAATGGGAGCATGTGTAGAAGGACCTGCAACCATAGGCCAAAATTTTATTTTTTATGATTTCTGTGAAACATGTTTATGATTATTTATGTTGATTTTCACACATTTATCATTGAATATTTCAAGTTAGTTTCTTGGTTAGATGATAATATTGGCATAAACTATATAATATTTAAATTTAACTCACCTTTTACACTCATAATTGTGTTATTTTGTCAATAATAAATGAATGGAAGCATGTAATGGTTGCAGTAATGTTTAAAGCCACAAGAAAGGATCCTTTCATCACCTTCATCTCAAACTCCATAACTCTTCCCTCCAACCTTTAATTCGACCACTAAAAGCATGTTTTATGAGACCATCTCCATGACCACCGTGAGCAGCCCTCCTAGTGAAAAATAGGTCCTCAAAGAGCTCTGAGCTTGGATCAAGGTGTTGGTCACCCCTCACTCAGCTACTTTCTCTTCCTTCTACTTTCCCACACCTTTCTCTCATCCTCTTTACCCTTTGAACCCTCTTGGCCTCCTTCCTATAGAAATATAGGGCTCATGTAACAACCTTGTGTAGCAAAGTTGTAGGTTCTCATTTCCACTCTAGTTTTGATCCTTGCTGCCATTTTAACCTAGGATAGGATGTATGTGAGCCTCAAATATGTATTCATGACAAAAAGAGACTATTATTCCACTCAAAACCTTCATTCCCTTGTTTCAAAAATAGAGTATGCACTAATTTTGATGTCATCATAGAACTAACATAAAGAGGACAAAAAGCTACATGTAAGTGTGAGTTAGTTGGAACATTAGACATAGGTTTTATTTATGATTTGGTAATGTGTGTGAGATAAATTAGTCCCTTTGCTACCAAGTGATTGGTAAGCTAGATAGGTGATTGAAATGTAGTGTAGTTTTCTTTCCTCCAACAAGGGTTAGATGTTATGTATTCATGGTTTTATTTCAATAGCAATTGAAAGTAGAAGTTGATAAGAAAGTCTCTCTTTTTCTTAGTTAGAATTAGTTCTATGCATTGCATTAGCTAGTTTCACTTTAATCCAGTAGGAGGAATAGCCTAGAAAAACTATTGATCGACAGACCTAGTTGAGGGTGGCATGAGTAGAATCCATCTATTCTGCATATAGAATTGTATCCTCTAAGTTTGTATGAACCGCTGGTTGATAATTAGAGTTGAGTAGCCCTTGGGAGTTTCAACACTCTTAGTGCAATACCAGGGCTCACGAGTGTTATCCTCGTGAATATAAGTAGAATACATATGTGATGTTGAGTATGTTGGTAGTTGTTTTCATTGGTGTTAAGTGATGTCAATTTATTGGGGTATTTTTTAGTTTTTATGTATGATTTTTTGTTGTTTATATTAAGAATGTGCTAAGCTTATGATGGCATGGTTTCTTTTTGAATAGCTTATATCTGAAGGAATTTTTTTTAGAGGTAACTTGCTCAAAATCCATCTCTATTTAAGTTTTAGTACTTTGTTTAGTTATTGCATTATAGTAGTAGAAAAATATATTAAACTATGATTGTAGCCTCTACCCTGTCTCTCTAATGGGAGAATGAGTAGAAGGACCTGCAACCATAGGCCAAAATTTTATTTTTTATGATTTCTGTGAAACATGTTTATGATTATTTATGTTGATTTTCACACATTTCTCATTGAATATTTCAAGTTAGTTTCTTGGTTAGATGATAATATTGGCATAAATTAGATAATATTTAAATTTAACTCACCTTTTACACTCATAATTGTGTTATTTTGTCAATAATAAATGAATGGAAGCATGTAATGGTTGCAGTAATGTTTAAAGACACAAGAAAGGATCCTTTCATCACCTTCATCTCAGACTCCATAACTCTTCCCTCCAACCTTTAATTCTACCACTAAAAGCATGTTTTATGAGACCATCTCCATGACCACCGTGAGCAGCCCTCCTAGTGAAAAACAGGTCCTCAAAGAGCTCTGAGCTTGGATCAAGGTGTTGGTCACCCCTCACTCAGCTACTTCCTCTTCCTTCTACTTTCCCACACCTTTCTCTCATCCTCTTTACCCTTTGAACCCTCTTGGCCTCCTTCCTATAGAAATATAGGGCTCATGTAACAACCTTGTGTAGCAAAGTTGTAGGTTCTCATTTCCACTCTAGTTTTGATCCTTGCTGCCATTTTAACCTAGGATAGGATGTATGTGAGCCTCAAATATGTATTCATGACAAAAAGAGACTATTATTCCACTCCAAACCTTCATTCCCTTGTTGCAAAAATAGAGTATGCACTAATGTTGATGTCATCATAGAACTAACATAAAGAGGACAAAAAGCTACATGTAAGTGTGAGTTAGTTGGAACATTAAACATAGGTTTTATTTATGATTTGGTAATGTGTGTGAGATAAATTAGTCCCTTTGCTACCAAGTGATTGGTAAGCTAGATAGGTGATTGAAATGTAGTGTAGTTTTCTTTCCTCCAACAAGGGTTAAATGTTATTTATTCATGGTTTTATTTCAATAGCAATTGAAAGTAGAAGTTGATAAGAAAGTCTCTATTTTTCTTAGTTAGAATTAGTTCTATGCATTGCATTAGCTAGTTTCACTTTAATCCAGTAGGAGGAATAGCCTAGAAGAACTATTAATCGATAGACCTAGTTGAGGGTGGCATGAGTAGAATCCATCTATTCTGCATGTAGAATTGTATCCTCTAAGTTTGTATGAACCCCTGGTTGATAATTAGAGTTGAGTAGCCCTTGGGAGTTTCAACACTCTTAGTGCAATACCAAGGCTCACGAGTGTTATCCTCGTGAATATAAGTAGAATACATATGTGATGTTGAGTATGTTGGTAGTTGTTTTCATTGGTGTTAAGTGATGTCAATTTATTGGGGTATTTTTTAGTTTTTATGTATGATTTTTTGTTGTTTATATTAAGAATGTGCTAAGCTTATGATGGCATGGTTTATTTTTGAGTAGCTTATATTTGAAGAAATTTTTTTTTAGAGTTAACTTGCTCAAAATCACATGAAAATTGCTTGGTTAGATATCCCTCTCAAACAAATTTCTAGTGGTATATGGAACTTATCCTAATTACCCAATATTGAAGAAAAATATGAGTTTGAAGTGATGTAGTCTAGGCATGGTTCTGAGGTGTCATGGTTTTGAATTTCCATGAGATATCCAACCATCCTTGGGGTTGATATGGGAGGATGGTTTTTTATAGGCTAGATGGGAAGATGACCAAATTAATCCATGGTATTAATCCCTATCCGAGTATCTAGGGCGTGGAAGGTGTAACAAGTAACATAAAGAGAATATAAACAAATATCATATCTCTTAAAGCCAAACTAGAGGTGGAACCCAAATGGCATGAAAAGGTTACTAGGTAGAGACAATGGTAGATGATGATGTGGTACCCTATGTTCATGACACATGTAGGTGAATTTTTCCTTTTTGGGTAGCCAAGTGGCCCTTTTTTGACTCACATGTGGCATGAAAAGTGGAATACAATGATGTGGACATTAGAGTGCCCATCATTCATAAGCTTCCAATACATAGCAGAAAAAATATGCAGTGGGCACAATTAAACTCATTTGGCACCATGACATATGACAGTAAAATGCATAGGATGAAAATAATACGACCCCCACCTTCCACATTAGGGTTTGTGTAGGTGGGGGGGCTCAAATTAACTTCATTTCCATTAGATTTGATCGGATCACCAGATGACGGGGTGCACTTTACTAAATTAGGGGATATTTAAATTTCAAATATGAAAAAATACGAAACCCTACATTTGTTAATGTTGGGATAATTGGTGGGGGGTGGGGAGGGGGGGCCATACTAACTTCTCCACCACAAATTTTAAAATTTAAAACTAGGTAGTTTGTAGTGGTTTATGGATAAGCATCCTTTGGGGATTAATCCCTTGGTTCAGGCTCACGATATCATGAAAAAATAACACTAAACACTAGGGTTTGTGAATTGGAAATTTGGTGGTGATACATGATTGTTTTTTTAAGTCCAAAAGAGATAAATTCAAGGGTTTGTGTTTATAAAAGGTACAAAATTGACATAACAAGTTGTAGTTATCATGCAATCCAATGAGTGAAACTACTATGAATTTTCACAACGATGAGAACTAGTGACCAATAATGGAAGGTAGTCGTGTTTCTACATTAAATATATCTAAGTTACATATGATATTTTTTGAAGTTATATAATTTGAAGGTGTACTATGCAGAGGGAGTAGGTGCATAGTTATTAAGATTTAGTGCTTTTACATAAAAGAGGAAATGCATATCTGAAGAAGTGATGAGCTAATTGTTTAGATCTGAGACAGAGATGGTTGAAGTGTACTGGATAGAGATTGAAGGTAAAATTATCAGATATCTTGAGCTAATGTGTTGTGGTGCAAAATTAATTGAATTACAGAATAAGAGAAAGAGGGGTCACTACAAAGCTAGGAGAAGAAAATATAAGAATTAAAATCTATGTGAGTGTAATATTTTGATAAAATAACCTTGGATGTAAGTTTGAAAATTAATGAAAAAGGATATAATAGGTAGATTAGGTAGGTGCATGGAGATGAAGGTATTGGAGTCTCCTTTAGGTTGGTGCTTCCAGGAAGAGGGTGCTTGGAAAGAAAAGGGGGTTGGAGCCTCTTATAGTTTGGTGCCTAAATAGTTTTATGTAATTAGGATTTTTTTCTTGTATTTACATTATAATAAAAAATAATTTTTTGTTTTCTCCCATGGGTTTCCATGTAAACCTCTCATGTTCATAATTTGTGTGATTAGTGCATTATTCAATTATTGAATGTGTTTGTTTGAATAAATAATTATTAAAAGTTTTAAAATATTGATTCACCTCTTCTTTTAGGATTTTTGTAGTTTCCAACAATTGGTATTAGACCAAGTTCCTTTAGTAGTAGTCTAAAAACTAGAAGGTAGATATGACACATATCCAACCAGGAAATAAACTTCACCAACAAGGCGCCTATATTCACAGAGACAAGTTATGCATTTTGGAAGGTAAGAATGATAACTTACATAATTTATATTGGTAATGCAAAATGGATATAAAAAGGGCTAGGTATTGGTTGAAAATGATGATAAGCTTATTTTCCCTTACAATTCTAAAGAAACAAATGCAATCCAAGGTGTTTTTCCTGAATATGAGTTAATTAAAGTCATGCACTACAACACAACCAATGAAATATGGGATAAGATGATGAGTTTTTAAGAAGGTGGTAGAAAGGAAAAGAAGGTCGAACTTCAAGTTCATAGAATTCAATTTGAATCACTATAGATGAATGAGGACAAGGATGTTTCCAATATTTTCCTTCAATGGATGGAATAGTCAACACCATAAGAGGTCTTGGTGAGCTTTTGGATGACTCTTTTGTAGTTTAAAAGTTGTTGAGATATCTTATTTCCATATTCAATGGCAAAGTATCAACCATTGAGGAGATGCAAAATATTAACATATTAACATTCAATCAATTGCATGTACAATGAGAACCTCAAAATGTATATATACATCAAAGGAAGCAACTTTTAAATTTAAAAACAAGACTAAATATGATAAGAATGCTGAAGTTTTGGATTAGATGAAGAGGAGGCGAAGTTTGTAAGAAGACTTAAGAGTGAATATCATTTGTAAAGGTAATTTTCCTTTCAAATGATTTATTTGTTGAAAAGTAGGTCATTATACATATAAATTTCCACAGAATAAAGAAAATTGTGAATATGAAAATAAATGAAAGAACAAGTAAAGGAAAATAAAGAAGGAAATAACTTCAAGGTGCAAAATTTAAATATACAAGAAGACACAAATTCCTGAGGAGATTAAGATAAGAAATTAATTTCTTCATGCTCATGGTTATAGAAACTTGATTTGAAAGGAAATATGTTTATGACTTAGATGAGGAAGAGGTTGCAGTATATTTGGAAGGAGAACTAGTCGATGCCTTAGAATAAATACAAAGGCTCAAGAAAAAGAGTAACAGGAAAAAATAACTATTATTAAGTATGGAATATAAGAGAACACATTTGAAGACTCGTCACTTTTTCTTAAAGTAGAGTTTGAGGAATCTAAGAATATTGAAGACACCTTGTTACAACAAGTGAAAGGGAATGGAAAGGGGTGTGAAAATATAGAGGAAGATATAGTGTCCCTTAGAAAGGAATTAGATAAAACCAATCCTCAACTAAACCAAAAATTAAATTTTTTGAAAGGATCTAACGAATTTCATTAAATTATGAGTGTTCAAATATCCCCTCCTATTAAGGTTGGCTTGGGTTATGAAGGAGAGGAAAGCTTGAAGAAATTTGAAGAAAAATAAGCAATTAAGTTAATTGAAGCACTAAGAGGATTTAAAAACAATGGAATCTAAGGAAATGTTCATAAATAACAACAATAGAAAGAAGAACATGACAACAAGGTAATAAGGGAAATTAATAAAACTGAAGGGAAGCAAGGGAGTTCAAGATACAACCATTTTAACAAACACAAATATAAAGAAAATAATGAGCAAAGACCTCTTCCCCCTTGAAAGGAAAGCCATAAAGTAATCAACGAATCATATCCTCAAAGGAAATTGTTGTCGGGTAAAAAACATTTTCTATGGTTACTATTATTCATCTACAAATTTTGGACATAAGGCTATAAATTGTAGAGCATATCTTGGCACTAATAAAATAAGAAATAAAATAAATAAATCTTATGAGTCAAATAGAAACTGAGAAGATTTGTAAATCCACGTAGGAATAATCATAGTGATATCAATCCTTTTTCTCCTTTATTTGATTATATTGAATTTTATAACTATCATACCTATGTACATAAAGTATCTATGTTTAAAGCCAACAAATTCAAATCAACTCATTAGATCAAACAAATACAAGAAGAACCAAAGGCTTGGAAGAATAGAAAGGAATAAAATAAGTAAGAATGTGGCATTGTCTTATATGCTCAAAATAAAGTCAACCATTGGTATGTCAAATGTGGGTGCTCTAAACATTTGAATGGTGATAAGAGTAAATTCTTGTCAATAGGAGAATATATGGCATGAAATGTCACTTTTGGAAAAGATCCTCTAGGAAAGATTATGGTAAAAGGTACATTTAACTTGGACAATGATAGGGGTAGGGTTTAGAGTGTTATTTTTGTGGATGGACTCAAACACAACTTGTTGAGTGTGATTTAAATGTGTGATCAAGGATATGATGTCACCTTTCACTCCAAAGGACGTGAAATAAAAAAATTAAACACGGGAAAAGTAGTGGGAATGGATATAGGAACATCAGTTAATGTATACATACTAAATGAAGGAAATGAGAAATTACATTTGGGGAAGCTTGGTGAGAGATGGTTATGGCATAGAAGGTTGGACACTTAAAACTTTGATCATCTAGTGAAGCTTGGAAAAAATCAAGCTGCAAAGGACTTTCTCAAGGTTTCAAAACCAAGAAAAATAATTCAAAAATATTTCCAAGTTTGATATCATGTTGAGTTCCCTTCAAGACAAAACAAAAATCATCTACCAACTTCTAAAACTAGTGCATACAAACTTATGTGGACATTCAAGAATTGAAACCTTGAGTAATGAGTGATACTTTATGCTAATTATTGATGATTATACCAAAGTTATGTGGGTTATATTTTTAAGGGACAAGTCTAAAAAATTTGAAAATTTAAATATATTCAAAGCTTTGGCTGAAAACCAAATTTATTGCAAAATTAAGTGTCCAAGGTACCTCTTGTACCTGACAAAATTAAGGCTAGACATTATGCAAGTTGCTAGTGTAGTTGCAACGTATAAATTAGCCCCCAAATAATGTCATCTTTTAGTGGTGAAGAGAAATTTCAAGTATTTAAGATCCCTAATCGAATTTGGTCTACGTTATCCAAAGGTGCAAAAATTCTCTTTCACTACATACATATATGCTTATTAGGCTAGAGGTGTAGATGATAGGAAAAACACAAGTTAGAAGTGGTGCTTTCTTCAAAGGGAATTGCTTGGTGGATTGGATGAGTAAAAAAAAATCTTTATCTCACTTTCTATTGCTAAATTCAAGTATGTAACATCTACAATGAGTGGCACCCATATTTTTTTGGATGAAGAAAACATTACAAAATATTAAGGTAACATATGATGAACCTATTCTTATTATATGTGCTAGCACACTTGTTATCAGAGTATTCAAGAGTCTTGTTTTTCACTCAAAAGCCAAGAATATCCCCATAAATTACCATTTTCTTAGATAATAAGTTGTTGATCAAATTGTGAGGTTAGAGTACATATCCATAAAGGAAAAAAAAATTTATATCTTCACCAAGCCTATTGCTGGAGAGAAATTTGAGTGCTTAAGGAAAAAGTTGGGAATGATGTCTCACTCATCTCTTTAACAATGTTCTTCACCAACAATGTGGGCATTTGTCCAAATATATCGAAGGATAGTTGTATGGTTAGGTAGAAGAAAATAAACCAATCTTGGGGGGATTTATGATCCAAATCAGTAGTACAAGTTTAGGGAGACCAAAGTGCAGTCCAAAGACAATGAAATCGAAATTTTGCATGTATCATAACTTCTACTTGTTTTCCCTATTAGCATTATGATGTATGTATTGTCCTTGATGGAAAACCACTTGTAAAAGACCAAGTATATGGTAACTGGATGATTTTATAGGTGACAAAGAGATGGAAGAGAATGTCAAAATGTTGGGACAAAGGTTTGTAGATCAAAATCATAAAATAGTTAAAATAAATAATTGAAGATCTGTACATGAGTTCGTGAAGGAAAAGTCGCGTATACACGCGGGTACAAAGAGAATTTTTTGCGTATGTGCTAACACACTAATTTTATAATACCAGGGTCTCTACTATGGTATTAGCCCACAATATGGAGTGCAGTAATGACTATTTGATCCCGTCCAAGAATACCATCAACATTTGTGTGGTTTTGGCTCATGGTATTGGCTAAGGCTCAAACTATATAAGGAGGTGAAAATCAAAGTGCTAAGTGTTCATGTGTAAGGGAATTGAATGAACACTTCAATCTTAAGTATATTTGTATGGAATGGGCTAGAGTTGATCGATAGATTCGATATAACGATGCACTCATGAATACAATTATGGATCAAGACCTCTAGACATGAAATAACTATGTATTTGCATTATATATTTATGATTTGTTCATATCTGTGGTATGGTGCATGTTTTCTACAATGAAGGGTATGATATGAGTAATATTGTACTTATTAAGTGTTTCATAGTCCTAAATTATTTACAGATCTATACGCGAGCTCTCTACGATGAAGACGTGTATAAACACAGGTTCGGTTTTGTAGAGGATTGTATATATTCAGTAATATGTTGAGATATATATGTGAGTTGGTTTTGAAATAAGTGTGTACATATGTGGATATGCCTTATGGAAGTCATGTATGCAAGCCAAGGTTTTGCTGAAGAATGCTAGAGTAAAAGTCTGGTCAGTTTTGTTGTGTTTCTGTCGTCTGTCAATGATGTCTTCATATAGATCTGGGTTTTTTGAATATTGATTATGTCATTAGTTGATTATTGTTTAAGTGATTGTTTGCTTCAGTGGTTGGTTAAGTATTTCCATGATTCAGTGTTTGATTGATTCAGTGGTAGTTTTTCAGTAATAAGGTGAATGCTTTGGGTACAATAATTAGTTCTTGGTTTTATATTTGAATCATATGATGTTGAAGGTTTCAAAATGGATTATGTGATGAAAATTGGTCTAAAATTTGTTTTGAATTAACAAATTTTGATCGAGTGTGAAAAATTATTAAACGTGGTCTATTGTGGTGTTGAGGTTTGAAGCCTTCAGTGACCAAGTTGAAGCTTCATGCTAGTAGAAGCTGGTGATCAGATCAGGGGGTTGTAGCTCCCTTATAGTAGTGGCTGGGAAATGAGATCAGGGGGTTGAAGCTCCCTTATAGTAGCAGCTACAGAATGAGTGAAGGTTGAAGCCTTCTATAGGTGGGTGCCTGCGTGCTGGTATGAGTCTGAGCCAGTACAATATTGTAAGAAATTTTCTATATAATAACTATTGAAGATAGAGACAACAAAAATAATGGTTTTCTCCCATATTGAGTTTCCACCTTAAATCCTGGTGTTCATGTATGTTTCTTATGTGTGATTATTTATTTTTTTCTTACTGTACATGTCTACTGCTTACTAAATTTCTAATGAATCATTAATGCAGTAGTCTAAGTAAAGTTCTGAAGATTTATCTAAATTATAAGTTGACTGGGGATACACTAGTTTCCTGAATGAAAGTCGCGTACATAGGTTGGTTGGCTTAAGTACAATCACATATAGAATTCATTAAAGAAAAGTAAAATTCTGTGGGAATTTTTAAATATTTATTCACCCCCAATCCCCTCTCAGTATTTTTCCCAACAATTGGTATCAGAGAAGGTCCTTCAGAAGATGCTTGATCGCTTGAAGGAAAATCTACCAAGATGAGCAATCAATATGGAACAACATATATCATACCACCACTCTTCAATGGAAATAATTTAATCTTCTGGAAGAAAAGAAAAAGATCCTATATTTAGTCTCTTGGAGTAGATGTGTAGGAAATTGTTGAAGGAGGTTATCAATATCCAGCTGCAGTTCCTACAAATCCAGTTGCAAAGAAGACATATGAAACCAATGCAAAAGCTCTCAATGCATTATTGGGAAGCCTAACCGAATTAGAATTTGTCAAAGTTATGCAGTTAGATAAAGCAAAGGAAATATGGGCTGAAATCATCCTAAGCTATGAAGGCGATGCCAAGGTAAAAAGTGCTAAACTCCAAACTCTCAAAATTTAATATGAAAATATCAGAAGGCATAATGACGAAATTATTGTTATTTTCTTTCTGCATATAGATGATATTGTAAATCGTATGAGTAATCTAGGTGAAGACATAAAAGACATAACTTTAGTAGAGAAAATATTAAGATCTCTAACTCCTAAATTCAAGGAAAAAGTCTCAACCATTGAAGAATAGCAGGATATACAGACTCTTATTGTCGTTCAACTTCCTAGGATCCTGATTGCTTTTGAAATGAGAAAAGGAGGTCTTTCAAAAGTGAGAGAAGAGGCAGTTAAAGAAAGTGAAAAAGGAAAGGAAAAGGAAGAATAAAAAGAATCAGGATATATATCATAATAATATGAGGTAAATTTTGTAAAGAAACTTCAACTTGGCACCAAAAGGGTTAGAGATAAGCTTCCCTTCAATTTTTTTGCTTGTGGAAGAGGGGGTCATTATGCTACTAAATTTCTTGATAAAGATAGCCATGACAAGGGAAAGGGCATTGCAAAAGGTAATAGGGGGTGATTTGACAAGTAAGAAAAGTTATGATACTCATGAAGATAATAATGGCTTGTCAAATAGTGAAGAAGGAGAATCTAATCAAGATCTTAAATTACTCATGGCATTTGAAAATGAAACTGATGAGTCTAAAGATATTTTTATGTATTCATTAGAAGAAAATAATTTATTTGAAGAAATTACTCAACTCAAAATATATTTGGAAGAAAAAAAAGTAGCTATGAATACTTTAAAGAATCAAATCATAGAAAACGAGAAGCATAATTAGAATTTAGAATGTGAAATAGTAAGTCTAAGAAAGGAACTTGAGAAAATAAAACTCTAAATCTTAGATTTGGTAAAGGATATAAAACCTTAGATGAAATTATCAAGGTTCAATGCTCTCTTCTTATGAAGGAAGGTCTTAGATACAGTGATGAATCATCATAAATAGAAAAATCCCCAGCCATAACCAGAAGCTATCTGAATGCAACAAAAACCACTCAACAAAGTTTCAACCTTCAACAGAAGAACAAAGACATTTTCACTACAAGGAAAAGACCCTCTAGCGGATTTTTTTGAGGAACCTCTTATAAAAATACCCTATAAATCTTTTTCTAGTGGAGGTTACTAGAGAAGGTTGGCAAAAGGAGGTTTTTGTGGATGTTTTTCATCTGGTGCACTTATCATCGTAAAATTCTTCGATGCGTTCAACAAGAGAAAGCACCAGTGCGCACAAAACATTGGCACACCAGACACCGTGCGCTCCGTACACACCCACCCGATGTGTCGTATTACTGTAGGGCACTGTTTCTTTACAAATCTTTTGCACTGGTGCATCATAAAAGAGCGCACCAAAACAGAAATCGCCCGGTGCGATATAAAGCAACCGCACCGATGCACCCATAAAAACCCCGGGCACTGGAACAGGGTTAAATTAAAAAAAATTACGGCCAAAAAACCACATTTTTCAATTTTATCAGTGCTCCGGATCTCTCAAGCACCGGTGAAATTTATCCTTGTCTCTCTCATAGGCTCCTCCTTGTCTCTCTCATAGGCTCCCCATTTGAATCAAAAATTTCTATGAACTCCTTCTTCTCTCTCTCATATTCTCTAAGCCGTTAAGATGGTGTCGTTATTGGATGCCTTTAGGTTCTCTCTCGTTTACCATTGAAAGAAGATGCTACTCTTCTGTAACAATGTTCTTCTGGGAGGAATACCCTAGAGAAATCATACATTGGCTTTCGTAGGTCCTTTGACCATCTAGCTTTCAGAGAAGGTCCAAAACATTTACATCCAAAATACCCTTTTCTTACAAGACCTACGAGATTATTATATACAATTAATATGCATGGCACGTTAAATAATATCATGAAGATCAGAACAAATACTAAAACGAATTAAATAACTAATATGTGAATGAATATTGTTACATATTTAAGTAAATCAATAAATTAAACATGTAATTTACCAGAGCAAAATCCTAAGCATGGATAATCATGTATTGTGTAAGCACATATGCCATACAACATAAAGCTCCTCTCTGCTATGATGAGTCTTGATACATCATATAAATTTATCCCATCCCATAATTCCTTCAATTCATCTACCAGTGGTTGTAACTATACATCCATATTCTTCACTTGTCTTCTACCAAGGACCATGAGAGCCAACATAAGATGTTCATTCTTCACGGACAACCATGGGGGGATATTTTTATTGATCACTACTATGTACCAAACAGAATATTTGGTGTTCTGGAGGGAATATGGGTTGATGCCATCCATGGCTATGCTCAGTTGTAGACTTTGTACTTCATCCTTGAATTTTTCGGGCCATGTATTCTCTATATGCTTCATGGCTATTGAATCAATTGGGATTCGCATAACTCCCAACTCACTTCTGTGTGAGGCATGCCATCATTGTAACATAGCTAATTATTTGCAATGAAAGAGCCTTTGAATCCTTGGGATTATAGGCATGTGCCTCAATATCTTAAAAGGCGGACCAATATGTGATTTACCCTTCTTTTTTTATTTATCATACTTATCATGCCAAAATTTCAGACACATCTCTTTGTCTGCATATCTAATCTATATAGAATACAATCATTTGGACATGCATGATATGATACATACTCAACACCCAAAATTTTCAACAATTTCTTTGCCTCTTCGCAACTACTAGGCAAGACATTATCACTTGGAAGAACAATATATTTGAATAACCTATAGTTGGTGACCCTGGAAAAATATATTAGTAAATGTAAATTAATGTCGATATAATTATTAACATTCATAAAATTTACCATTTGTAATGTCATTGCAGTGTACTGATTATATTTCAAACTTATATAAGGGGGTACTTTATGTTAACTCACCTCAAAAGTTCCGAGAAACATGCATTTGACAAGCCAAACTTTGTTGTCAAGTTGTACAGTAACATCGTTGTCCCCAACTGGGTAGACTTTGACTGACTACTGGGTCCAAAGAGAGGGGTGGTGGAAGCAAATTTAAGGCTTTCAAAAAAGGTGTCAGTGATATGAGCATCATCCCCCAGCTGATCATCACTTTGGATTGAATCTAACAACATTATCTCCATGGCAGTCGTATTCCTTAAGTAATCATCCATACCAACCTCTATTTGATTACCTCCTTTGCCAGCTTATGAAGAACTACCATTGTTGTAGTTATTCCTAATTAGTGAATCTGGACGTAGTGGGAATTGAATAGCTGGTTGATTCAACCATTATTCGTTTCGTTCCTCTCCGATATTTTCTCTTTATTCAGTCTTCTCTTGATTTGACATTGTCATGGGGTGCAACAGAAGATTGTAGGTAGGTCACTCATCATCACTAGAATCCTAATAATTTAAAAAGAATATTTGAACATGATTAGTACAGAACATATGATATCAATTACTAACCACGTTGACAATATTGCATGATTATAAATTGGTTTGGCATTGAAATAATTACATTAATCAATATACCAAAAAATTATAATTACTACCATCATTGTCTTAGGATTGTGGCTAGAGGATGCAATATTGTTACAATTGTCATGGTGAAGCGGTTGTCCATTTTCATCTACCAAATGCGCCTTGTGGTATGCGGCTCCTGACAAGAGCTTCTGATGTTTTGGAGCTGCTTGAATATTTCTATGCATTTGAACTTGATGTTCAATCTGCATGAACCTGCAAATTTGTATACATTATAAATTTAATTAAGATGTGCATGATTGACACGGATAAAAAAACATAAATTCAATTAGATAATAAAAATATAAATAAAATCTAAAGTAAATATTATGTGTCGATATGGATAGGGAGAATTCTGCGATGGACTTTGAGAAATATTATGGAACGAGCTGGATTTTGAAGAATTATCCATTCGATATAATTATGATATTTTCTCCCTGTATCTGAGCAAAATCAACAATAAATTTTGGTGCACACACCTAAAAGTAATTTCGGTGCCTTAAAAAGGGACTTCTTGTTATCAGTGCTAATGTACAGAGCACCGCACTGGTGCATTTTTGGTACTACGCACTGATGTTGTTTTATAAACAGACACATGGGTGTGGTGCTATAATGTGATGCACCGGTGACAAATAACTGCAACTAAGAAAAGCACAACTCTATTTTCTTTAAGTAAAACCAAAACCGGTAAATTAAAAAATGGGTGGAAAAATATTTTCCAAAATCTAATTTCATAAATCATTTCTTTAAATACTAAACACTTTTCATTATTTCACTATTTTTGCAAAAAAAATCAGCCAGAGATTTACAAGAGACATACTTTGAGAAAATAGAGCACGAGATCACTGTGGAGCAGGGAAATACGTTAAAATACAAGTATTCAAACAATCAGAATTCTAAACCTCTGGTGATTCAAACCCTATAGCATATAATTTCAAACAATATCGCAATTAAATTTTATTGTTTTTTTTTTGCAGTTTTTTTACGCATTAAAAGAAAAAATCAAAGTTTATTTTACTTTTTACTTTTTCTGTAGTTTTCAGAAACAAAACTAAAAAAAAATCCATTTTTAGAAACAAACCCTAGATTCTTTTTGTTTCTACCCTTTCTTTTCCCTCTTTCTGTGATTTCAGAATTAGAGCTTTTCAATTTAGATTTATAGGGTTTGTATTGCTAAATATAGGTGTAAGACATCCAACCTAAGGAACGACTTGCATAGTCAGATCCCAATCCATGTCGGCCATTCCATGAAATTAAAAAAAAATAGATTTTTTTCATCAGTGCGTCTGACGTAACCTAGCACACCGGTGCACTGGATTATCCCAGCCAACCGCAAAAGTACTGTGATAAAAAAATAAAAATAAAAATATTTTATTATTAGTGCGCCATATGTAAAATATGGCACCGGTACTATATTATAAACAGACACACTGGTGCGTTTCTATTACGTGACGCACCAGTGACGAATAACCGCAAATAAAAAAAGTGCAACTCAATTTTCTTTAAGCGAAAAAAAAGCGGTAAATTGAAAAATGGGCGGCAAAATATTTTCAAAAATCTAATTTCATAAATCATTTATTTAAATACAACACTTTTCATTATTTCATTATTTTTGTAAAAAATTTCAGCTAGAGATTTGCGGAGACATACCCGGAGAAAACAAAGCACGAGATCACTGTGGAGCAGGGAAATACGTTCAAACAGAAGTGTTTAGACAATTATAATTCCAAACCTCTAGTGATTCAAACCCTATAGCATAGAATTTCAAACGATCTCGTGATTAGAGTTTATTGTCTTTTTTTACTTTTTCTACAGCTTTTTTTACATAGTAAAAGAAAAAAAAATCAAAGTTTATTGTTTTTTTACTTTTTTTCTGCAATTTTTTTTACTTTTTTCTACAGTTTTTAGAAACAAAATAAAAAAATTCCACTTTTAGAAATAAACCCTACATTTTTTTTTTCTTCCCTTTCTTCTCCCTCTTTATGTGATTTCAGAATTAGGGCTTTTCAATTTAGATTTATAGAGTTTGTATTGTTAAATATAGGCGTAAGACATCCAACCCACTGGACGACTTGCATAGTCAGATCCCAATCCATGTCGGTCCTTCCGTGAAATTAAAAAAAAAAAGATTTTTTTTTTCATCGGTGTGCTCGACTAAATGTAGCGCACCAGTGTGCTAGATTATCCCAGCACACAGCGAAAGTGCTGTGATAAAAAATTAAAATATATATATATATATATATTTTTATCAGTGTGCCATATGTAAAATATGGAACCGGTGCACTATTTCATTATGGCACACTGCAAATGTGTTGTTTCGCACAAAAAAAAAAACAAATCTATTTTAGAAACAAACCCTACATTATTTTTGTTTTTGCCCTTTCTTCTCACTCTTTCTATGATTTCAGAATTATGGCTTTTCAATTTAGATTTATAGGGTTTGTATTGCTAAATATAGGCCTAAGACATCCAATCCACGGGACGACTTGCATAGTCAGATCCCAATCCATGTCGGCCCTTGCGTGAATTAAAAAAAAAACAGTTTTTTTTTTAGCGGTGCGCTTGGAGTAGCCTAGCGTACCGGTGCGTTATATTATCCCACCGCATCGTGACAGTACTGTGATAAAAAAATAAAAATATATATATTTTTTTTCTTAGTGTGCCATATGTAAAATATGTCGTCGGTGCACTATTTCATTATGGAGCACTGCAAACATGTTGTTTCGCACAAAAAAAAATCCATTTTAGAAACAAACCTTACATTCTTTTTGTTTTTGTTATTTCTTCTCCCCTTTTCTTTGATTTCAGAATTAGGGCTTTTCATTTTAGATTTATAGGGTTTGTATTGCTAAATATATGCCTAAGACATTCGACCCACGGGACGACTTGCATAGTCAGATCCCAATCCATGTTGGCCCTTGTGTGAATTTAAAAAAAAATACATTTTTTTTCAACGGTGCACCTAGCGTAACCTAACACACTGGTGCATTGTATTGTACAAGCACACTGTGAAAGTACTGTGAAAAAAAATCAAAAAATAATTTTTTCTTTATTAGTGCGCCCTATGTAAAATATGGCACTGGTTTATGCTACAAAAACTAACACTCGATGTTTTTTATTATTTTCTCTGTGTTAATCAGTGCAGTGGTTAAAATGTAACACATTGTTGCTCCTTGTTGACATCGATCACCATACAGTCTATTATACGGGTTGTGCGGTGCGTTTATAATACCTCCACGCACCAACTTCGGTGCGTACAGAATAAATGGCGCACCGGTTTCTTGAGATTTTTTTTTACTTGAAAAGTTGACAATTTATTTATAAATATATTATTGAATGATATGGCACAAGTTTTAGATTGATAAAGAAATGACTAACAAGAGATCAAGTAACAAAAATACTGATAACACATCAAGAAAAGCAAAAAAGACAAGTTCTTTGTAAATTCTTTAACTAATATGTAAGTTATTATTTTTGAACTATATGTAAGTTTAACTAATATGTATTGTTTACTCTATATCATGCAGAGCCACAAAATGACGAAGCTCAACATGGCTATTTATGATCTAGAACCAGAAGAGCAGAAAAGTTTGATGGAAAAATTGCAAAATGATGAATCAGGTGAATGAAAAAATACTATCGATCCAATATGAGTTTCTTTTTTTAATTTTAATTGATAATATACTTAAAATTATTAGATAACATGTGTCAAACAATCTATTAATTCACATCTGTTTAATATTCTATAGGGACCAACAACTCAAAAAAGGAATGTTGTTCTAAGAAAAGAAAAAAAATATAGCATGCAAATGAAAACGAATTTCTCCTTAGCTTATCTCGAGTGGTGTTGGACGTTAATGAAAGGGGGAAAACTTTTACAAAAGTTTGAGGGATCTAGTGGAATGAATTTATAGATGTTCTTTCCACTTACAATACAAAAACCAATCCAATGATTCCAAGAACCAAATTTTATCTAAACTACAGGAAGAGTTTCCAAAGAATTGGTCAATGAGACATGTCAGACTTTTAATAGCAAAAATGTACAACAACAAAAAAGAAGGAATGAAAAATTAATATTCCTTTAAATGTTTGTCTAGAATTATTTATAAATATCATTTTTGTTATATTTACTTTTCATATATCAATATAAAAATTAAATAGTTTATTGTCATGTTACATTTTCAGGAAGATTATGAAAATCTGAAAAGAAGAACGAGCTGATATCAGAAATATGCTAGTAGGAATGTCCAAAAATGTGTACAAGGAGATGGTCAAAGAAATGCAGAAAATTGCATCGCATGAGGAGCCATCTCAACAACAATGTGCTTCAAATGTAATATGTAATCATTGAATTTTTCGATCATTAGGTACAATAAATAAAAAATTTAGCATTACATATTAATTTTCAAGTATTTTGTTTCATAAAAGAAAAGAAAATGGAACCCATTCAGCACATAGAACTAGACGACAAGTAAGAAATGGTTTCATATCTAAGTTTGTGAGTAATTGTTACTTCCTTATAACAACTTAACTAGATTTCATTTTTGTATTTTTTAAGTTGTTTTACAAAAATCATCATTGAATGTCTTCAAACAGGTGCTAACATAGAAAGAAGAACCATTAGAGGAATTGATTGAACTTGGGTTAAATATGGGTTGTGATTATATGTTGGCATATCATAAATTAATTGTGGAATTTGTAAGCATCTATCGATCTTGTTTTACTTAGCTCCGTCTATAATTAATAGAACAAAAAAAAAATTATATTAAATATATGATTTGTTATGGGGTATAATTAAACTTGCAGGAAACAAAGTATGGAATTGCACCAACAAATGAAATCTTGAAAGATGGCATGTTACATGGTTTTGAAAGAATGTGTATAGTTTATGAGTCAATTTTTGAAATGGTACGTCATTTATTTTCGATTTACATTAATGTATATTATTTAATATTTCAATTTTCATTATTCTCACCAATGTATATACACTCATTACAATTTATTTTTATGTTTGTAGATGGAAGGTGAAGAAGAAGAAAACAATCAACACAGTGAGAAAAACATTCCTGAACATAACCCAAGTCATGGAAGTAGCTCTAGCAGGGACAACAGTTCAAGGGAAGAATGATGATCACTATGTTTGGATATCAAAGCAAGATGTTGTATTTTTTGAAATATTATCTTGTGAAATCAGACATTTTGTTTAATGTAATGGACATAGTGTCCTAATTGAAAGACAAGGGGATACCAATAACTATCTCATTTTGTATGAAAAATACTGTCTTATTCATATATATATATACACAATATGTTTTAATTTATTCTATTGCATTCTCCATTGTCGCTGTGAAATGTAACACCACTGATTAAATTTATGGATGATTAAATATTATAATGAAGAGATGTGAAATTTGATGATATGATATAACAAATTAATCCAAACATCACATTCAAATGCACTATTAAAAATTTAATTCATATGAATGTTGTTATAAGATATATATGTTTCGACTTTTGATGAAGAATGAATTTAAAAAAATCACAATAATTATGATATGATATAACAAATTAATCCAAACATTACATTAAAATGCATTAATAAAAATTTAATTAATATGGGTATTGTTATAAGATGTGTGGACTTTTGATGAATAATGAATTTAAAACAATCACAATAATTTCACTGTCATAGGTCGATTTTTCTAAAAATACAAAATGAAAATTGGTGTGTGTGAGTTACACCGGTGCATTTGTATTCTGAAGCACACTGTTTCGTTTCTACGACCTATGGGTACCACACAAATACCAAAACCAATTAAAAATATCGGTGCGTTTGTGCGGTACTGTGCACCAGTGCGTTTATGTGGAATTACGCATCGGTACATTTGGATGACCTCTGGGCACTGCACAAATACCGATACCAATTATAAATCTCGGTGCGTATGTGTGATACTACGCACCGGTGCATTCATCTGTCTCTACGCACCAGTGCATTTTACGACCTATGGGCACCACACAAATAACGATACCAATTATAAATCTCGGTACATTTGTGTGATACTACACACTGGTGCGTCTCTATAAGTCTATGTACTAGTGCATTGAGATGACCTATGGGCACCACACAAATCCCAAGACCAATTAACGGCCCCGTGCGTTGTATCACCAACACTATGCGCGGTGCGTTTTTATACCCTGACAACCCAGTGCGTTCTCCTTTGACTGGCTCGGGACACCTTCTAGATGTATGCTCCAGTGCGTTCAAGCCTGAATAGAGCACCAATGAAAACAACATCCGTAATAACCTCTGACCACCCACTTTTTTTAGTTGTGTTGATTTTCCGTTAAAATATCCGCCAAAACCTCCATAACCATAAACGAATGTTGTAGATTTATTTATTTATTTTTTACAATTTTGCCCAATTTTATAACACTAAAAACCTCCTTCATAACCTTCGCTAGAGGGTATTTTCCTAGTATAGTTCACAAGTAAATCATGTTCACTCTAATTAAAGAATAAACAATAACATAACCATCTGTCAAAAGGTAAAAAACACTAAAATTTTCTATGATCACAAAAATTTCTTCTTTAATGGACAATGTTTCTGATCTCATAATTTTGGTCACAAAGCTGCTCAATGTGTTGCATACCAAACCATCATGACTAGAGAAGTAGGGAAACAAAGGAATGAGATAGGAATCAAGAAGAATACTTATAATAATTTCTATCCTCTTAAAGATGAAATTGAATGTTCATTTTGAAATAACTTTGGACATGAGGAATATGAATGTAGGAGAAAATTTACAGTGAAAATAACAAATATCAACAAATTCTAACGTATGGAAAAATAAGGACCTACAATTCGAAAGTTGTGGCATAGATTTATTTTGTAAGGGAGAAGAAAATAAATGGTACATTGATATCGGGTGTTCAAAATACATGACAGGTGATAAAGATAAACTCATTTCATACAATCCATTAGAAAAGGAAAAGAATGTCACATTTGGAAATGACTCCCCTGCTGTCATTAAGGGTAAAGGATGTTTTTTTTTATAAAAGAGAAGGTTATAGTTGGTAATGGTATGTATGTTTATCAATTAAAACATAACAGTTGATTTTTAGTCAAATGTGTGACCAAGGAAATGAGGTGGTCTTTCAATAAAAACAATGTGTAGTTCCTGAACTTGACACAGGAAATACCGTAATAAAAGGAAAAAGAACACCAATCAATCTATATATATTGAAAGGTGGCCAAAAAAAATGTTACCTAGGAATATCTGTGGAAAACTAGTTATGGAAAAAAAGGTTGGGACATCTAAGGTTTTCTCAAATAAGAAAATCAAGCAGGCTCAAAGTCGTTCATGATCTACCCAACATCACCCTACCAGAAAGTACCATATGTAAGTCATGTCAATTATGTAAGCAAACAGAGTTAAATTCAATGCAAAAGAAGGATCAATAGGTATGCCTATTGAACTTATACACACTGATTTGTGTGGACCTGTAAAGGAAATGTCACCTCGTGGAGAACAATACTATATATTATTCATTGATGATTTTTCTATAATGTGTTGGATCGGTTTATTGAAACACAAAGATGAAGCATTTGATAAATTTAAGGTCTTCAAAGAATTTGTTGAAAATGAATTAGATATAAAAATCAAATTTCTTAGATCTCACCAAGGATGAGAATACATATCAGATGAATTATTTGCCTTCTGTGAACAACATGGCATAAAAGACAATTTTCTGTAGCCATAACTCCTCAACAAAATGTCATGGTAGAAAGAATGAATATAACAAGTCAACAAATGGCTCGTGCTATGCTCGATGAGTCTAGAACTCTTGACACCTTCTGGGCTGAAGCTGCACATACCATAGTAAATATTCTCAGCAAGGCCCATGTTCGTGTGATAGTGATAAAACTCCTTATGAACTTTGGTATGGTAAGCCTCCCACTATGAATAATTTTAGAGTTTTTGTAAGAAAATGTTTCATAAAAAATAACTATGAAAATTTGGTAAGTTTGAAGCTAGAGCAGATGAAGGAATACTTCTTGGTTACTCTTCTAGTAGTAAAGGATACAAATGCTACAATAAGAGACTTCAAAAAATTGTTGAATATATTGAAGTTGTGATTGATGAAGTATGCACAACTCCCAAAAAAGAAACACAAAACAAAGAGGATGATTATGATTATGAATACTTTCCCACATTAAATCACAATGACATAGAAGAAGAAACTAATGAAGCATGAGAATAAGACACATCAAATAAAGAAAAGGCTCCATCTAGGTATGTTCAAAAGAATCATCTAGAAACCCAAATTATAGGAGAAAAGGAATATGGGGTACAAACAAGAAGAAACCTTGTTGGATCTCCTAGTTATCTAGCATTATTATCCACCATTGAACAACAAAATGTAAATCAAGCTAGTAAAGATGAATGTTGGGTTAGGGCCATGGATCAAGAACTTGATCAAATTGAAAAGAATAATACTTGGGAATTGGTTCCAAGGCCTCATGATAAAAATGTTATTGGGACAAAATGGATATTAAACAATAATTTGAATGAAAATGGAGATGTAATTAGAAACAAAGATAGTTTGTTTGTAAAGGTTATGCTCAACAAGAAGGTATAGTCTTTGAAGAAATATTTACACCAATAGTCAGACTTGAAGCCATATCAATGTTTCTTGCATTTTCATGTTTTCAACACTTCAAAGTTTATCAAATGGATGTAAAATATGATTTCCTTAATGGGGATCTAGAAGGAGAAGTATATATAGAACAACCAGAAGGATTCATTTTGGGGAATGATGAAAAACTTGTATGAAAACTAAAAAAGGCTCAATATGGGCTAAAACGAGCTCCACAAGCATGCTATTATCTTCTTGACAAAAATCTTCAATAATAAGGCTTCTAAAAAGGATCTATAGACAGTAACCTGTACATAGTAATTAAGAATGATAAACTATTAATTATTGTTGTTTATGTTGATGACATCATTTTTGGGAGTAATGAAGAATCCACGAGTCAAAAATTTGCTTCTGTTATGCAACAAGAATTTGAAATGTCTTTACTTGGGGAACTAACATATTTTCTTGGTTTACAAGTGAAATAAGAAAATGATGGCATATTTTTCTCACAAAAAAATTATCTCAAGCAGAATTTGAAGAAGTATGGGATGGAAGACTGCAAACCTTTGTGTACTCCAATGATGACAAGATGTAACCTCAATTCTCATGATGATTCTCCCATGGTAAACCAACCAGAGTATAGATATATGATTGGGAGTCTGTGTTATCTAAAAGGTACTAGACCGGATGTCATGCATGTAGTTGAGATTGTTGGACATTTCCAAACCAATTCAAAGGAATCACATCTTCAAGTAGTAAAGAGAATATTCGAATATCTCTAAGGAACTCAAGATTTTGGTCTATGGTATCCTAAAAATTCCGATCTTACTCTTCATTCTTACACATATGAGGATTGGGTTGGAAATGTTAATGACCGGAAAAGCACTATTGGAGGTGCATTTTATACGGGGCCTCGATTCATATCTTCGTTAACCAAGAAACAAAGTTCCATTGCTTTATCTACTATAGAAGAAAAATATGTGGTTGTTGCATCATGTTGCAAACAACTTCTCTGGATGATGTATACATTAAAATATATTCAAATTAAATGTTCTCCTCCCATCTCTATCCTATGTGATAATACAAGTGCTATTAGTATTTCAAAAAATCCTGTTATGTACTCCAAAACGAAGCATATTCCTATTAAGTATCACTTTCTACGAGAACAAGTGCTTGAGAAAAATGTTAAATTGGAGTATGTTACCTCCAAAGAAAAAGCTACTGATATATTTACTAATCCTCTTCCTAGAAAATAATTTTAATATCACAAATAGAAACTGGGAGTTGTCTCTGCCTGATTGTGTCGTTAAAATTATCTGCTCTATCTTCAAATGAAATTGTAGAAGGATGATTTCAGTACACAAGTTTCATGAAGCATAGTCACGTATATATGTGAGTCTCTATACATACAATTTCTTATGGATATCTCTAACATGAAATCAGTGGGTCAACCTATAGAAAATACTTTGTCATGTTGTTGAGAGTCATGGTTTGGTTCTATTGATTAGGTGTTGATGGGTATAGTCTGCTGATATGGTTTTTGAGTTACATTTTCCTCTTTTATGTTTATCTTCTTGATGAAGATTCTCTGATGAATGGGTTGTTGAAAATTTTTAGGTAGCACAGGTTCAGAGGGAGCATTAGCCTTGTAGTTATAACGCATTGTTGGAATTATGTGTATCATGGTTGTTGAATTGTGTTCGATGATATCTTTGTATTGAGGATATTTGGTATTGGATATAAAAGTCATATATGTAATTTTATATAGAAGTAATTTTGAGACCTATGATGTAATAATTGTCATATTCAGTCATGTATGGACTTTGAGGTCATCCCACTTGGTTGGGTAGATGTGTCAAATATGCAATCCCACTTGGTTGGGTGCTTGTGTCTCAAATGTAACCCCACTTGGTTGGGTGATTGATGTAAGTATGAGTACTTGGTAGAAAAGGTCATACTTGGTTGAGTTATAGAGTCATGTACTTCGTTGAAAACCCATCTGAAGATTTAGAATTTCCTCTGGGGGAGCATGGTTAGTATAGTGAAGTTCAGATCTACGATTATCTTATATCTACAAGAGAAACCTTGTTCGGCATTGGTTCACCCTTTGCCCTTGATGTCAAAGGGCGAGTGTATCTTGGTGTTTTCAATGTTGGTGTTGTGAATAATGCTTATGTGTCTAGCAGGTATCTACAAGATATGGTGATCAAACACCTGCATGGTTTCCATCAAGTCCAAAGCGAGATATTGTTGGCATTATGATGCATGTGTTTTCATTCATGGAATCCCACTTGTAAATGAACAAGTATATGGTAACAAGATGAGTTTAAAGGTGAGAAAGTGATGGAACATAATGTCAGAATGTTGGGACAGAGGTTTTCAGATCAAAATCAATAAATAAAATAAATAATTGAAGATATATACAGGAGTTAGTGAAGGAAAAGTTGTGTATACACACGGGTACGACAAAACAAAGTCGTGTATGTGATAGTGCACTAATTTTATAATACCACGGGTCTTTACCATGGTATTAGCCCACAATATTGAGCACAATAATGGTTGTTTGATCCAACCATTGACACTTGTGTGGTTTTGTCTCATGGTATTGGCTAAGGCTCAAACTATATAAGGAGGTGAAAATAAAACTGCTAAGTGTGCATGTGTAAGGGAATTGAATGAATACTTGAATCTGAAGTATATTTGTATGGAATTGGCTAGAGTCGATTAATGGATTTGATATAATGATGCACTCATGAATACAATGATGGATCAAGATATCTAGACCTGAAATAACTATGTATTTTCATGATATGTTTATGATTTGTTTAGATTTGTGGTATGGCGCATGATTGATGCAATGAAGGGTATGATCTGAGTAGGTTTGTATTTCTAAAGTGTTGCACAGTCCTGAATTATTTACAAATCTATATGCGGGTTTTATACGAGGAAGGCGCATATAGACACGAGTTCGGTTCTGCAGAGGCACGTATATATTTAGTAATATGTTTAGATATATACACGATTTGGTATCGAAATAAGTGTGTACATATGCGGATATGTTTTATGGAACACACGTATGCAAGCGAAGGTTTTGTTGAAGAATGTTGAAGAAAATGTATGATCAATTTGATGTGTTTATGTTGTCTGTCAATGATGTCTTCATATAGATCTAGGTTGTTTGAGTATTGGTTATGTTGTTAGTTGATTATTGGTTAAGGGATTGTTTTCTTCAATGGTTGGTTAAGTATTTGCATGATTCAGTGTTTGATTGATTCAGTGGTAGTTGTTCAGTAATAAGGTGAATGTATTGGGTATAGTAATTAGTTTCAGTTTTGATATTTGACTTATATGATGTCGAAGGGTTCAACATGGATTATGTGATGAAAAGTGGTCTACAAGTTTCATTGAATTAAATCAGTTGGATCCAGTGTAAAAAATTATGAAATGTGGGCCACTGTGTTGCTGAGGGTTGAATCATTTAGTGAGGAAGTTGAAGCTTCCTACCAGTAGAAGCTGGTGATCAGATAAGGGGGTTGTAGCTCCCTCCCAGTAGTGGCTGGTAAACGAGATCAGGGGGTTGGAGCTCCCTTCCAGTAACAGCTACAGAGCGAGTGAAGGTTGCATCCTCCGCAGGTAGGTTCCTATGTTCTGGTATGGGTATGCGCTAGTACAAGATTGTAAGAAACTTTCTATATAATAAATATTGAATACAGAGATGACAACAACAATGTTTTTCTCTCACATTGGGTTTCCATCTTAAATCCTGGTGTTCATGTGTGTTTTTTATGTGTGATGATTTATTCTATTCTTACTGAACATGTTTACTGCTTACTAAATTTATGATGAATCAATAATGCACTAGTCTAAGTAAAGTTCTGAAGATTTATTTGAATTATAAGTTAACTGGTCATACGCTAGTTTCCTGAATGAAATTTACATACATACACTAGTTAGCTTAAGTACAGTTGCGTATAGAATTCAGTAAAGAAAAGTAAAAGTCTATGTGAGTTTTAAATACTGATTAACCCCCCCTCACAATATGTTTCCCATCATTTCCTTTGGTATTAATTGATTTAAGTTACAACTACAATTAAAGTTTAGTATAAATTAAAATCAATAGCCTGTTATATCCAGGGTTATAAGTAAATCCCTTTATGGGGAGAATGATGATTCGTTTGAAACTCAAAGCCAAAAGGAGAATGGGAAGACATTGACACTTTAAAATAAATGAGGGAGAGAGAGAATAAAGTGGTAGTTTCTTTAGCTAGATAGGGGGAGTCATGCCCAAAATACAATAATGACTAGAAATTTAAAGTGGTGTTTCCATGAATGCTAAATAGGAATATTTTAGAGTCTGTTGGTAATTGTTTTCATTGATGTCAATTAATGTCAAATTTAGGGTGATATTATTGATTTTTCATGATTTATTCTTATGATTTTATTGATGTCTTTGTTGTTTCTACCAGTAGTGTGCTAAGATTATGATGATTTAGCTGTTTTTTATGTAGCTTATCTTTGAAGGAATTTTGCCTACATGTAGCTTATTCAAAAGCACATGAATAATTTTTTGTTGGATATCCTTCTAAGATAGATTTCTAGTGGTATATGGAAGCTAGCCTAAATCCCAGGGATTAAAGAAAAAATTGAGTTTAAAGTGATGTATTCTAGGCATGGTTCTAACTATTCATGGTTCAAAATGGCCATAAGATTCTGGCCATCTAGGGAATCAAGATATTTGGATGGTGTTTAACAGGATCAACGAAAAGATTACCAAATTTATTTAGGGTATTAAAGCTTATTCAAGCATCCAAGGTGTGGAAGGTGTAATAAGTATCATATAGAGAATTAAGCTAGATACTAGATGTCCCAGTGCAAAATCAGAGGTGGACCCAATATGACATGGGATTTTTACTTAGAAGAGACTAGTGGCAGATGATGACATGGCACACTATGGTCAAGACATGTGGAAGGTGGATTCTCCTATTTTTAGTGGCCAAGTGCCTTTTTTTTTAGTGACATGTGGTAGTGAAATGGAATGATATGTGGCAGATAGTGGCGTGGCCATGACATGGCTCACCATCCAAAAGTTGTTGGTGCATAGAGGAAGCGACATGTAGTGGATATTATTAGCCTCATTTGGTGCCATGTTGCTCAACAATAAATCACATAAGAAAAAATAACTTTAGACCACCCCTCGTCAAAGTTATATTAGGTAGGGGGGGGGGTAGTGACTTCTTTACTACCAGATTTAACTAATTCATGACATCATTGGGCATGCTTTTAAAAAGTGGGGGATATTTAAATTGCACCTACAAAAAATTGTGGAAACCTCCCCACCCTTTGTTAAATTTCATATATTCAAGGAGCCTCGTAATGAATTCTCCACCATCGGTTTTAAGATGATCACTTGGCATGTTTTTATAAGTGTTGGTTATTTGACACTAGGAAGTTTGAAATAGTATATGGATAGGCTCCCTTGGGGATTAAGCACTTGGTTTGTGCCCACAATCTCACGGGAAAAGGAGAAATACTAGGGGATAAGAATTGGAAATTTGGTGGCAACGAGTGCCAAATTTATGTTAAAATATTAAAGTCTGGGAGAGATAAATTAAAGGATATACATCTATAAAAGGTAGGAAAATGGCATGAGAAGTTGTAGTTCTCATGCAAATCAATGAGTGAAATTGTTTCATACATGAATAATAGTGGCAATTAATGATCAATAACAAAAGGTAGTTTTGTTACTACAAATAAACATATTTGAGTGGAAAATCATGCTTTTTGAAGTTAGAGAATGCAAAGTTATGCTATACAGAGGGATTAGCTATAGAATTATTATGATATGGAGCTTATAAGAAAAAGATAGAACAAATACTTGAACAAGTTATGAGCTACTTATTCAAATATAAGACATGGATTTCTAAAGTGTATTGAACAAAGGTTCAAAGTAAAGATGCCAGAGATATGGGGCTGCTATGATGTGGTGCAAATTTAATTGAAATAGAGAATCATAGAAAGAGAGACCACTTTAGAGAAAGGAGAAGAAAATATGATAATTAAAGTTTGTGTGAGTGTAATATTTTGATAAAAGTGCCTATGTCTGAGTTTGAGAATTCATGAAAAATATATCGGATAGGAAGAGGAAGCAAGTACTTGTATATTAGGTGATTAGAGTATCCTTATGGTTGGTGCCTATAAAGATCAAGGAGTTGGTTCTTCCAACAAATAGGTGCTTGCAAAGAAAAGGGGGATGGACCTTCCTGTGTTAGTAGTGTTTTCATTTATGTCAAAGAAATTGTATCGAAGAGATTATTAATTCCAAAGGTGGGTTGAAGGTGGTTTCATGAATGAGAAAGATGTTTTTTAAGGAGAAATTTTTTTGGAGGATTAGAAACAGATCAGGGGCTCAGTTTTATGCTCAAAAATAAATTTCTCAGAGTGGCTTTAAACCTAAATGACCATGTAGTGCTCATCGTTTTGAATTCGGCACACTTCATTTCTACAAAATTGACTCCATATGCTCCCAGAAATGAGTTTTGTTCGTTTGCACAAACAGGAAAAATTTGGAATGAAAAGGACAGAAATGTTTCCCAATCAGCAGTCCATACTGCTGACATGGCATGTTGACTGGGCTGGGTCAAAAATTTTCTCTTACCTCCAACTAGTAATGGACTGCCAAGTGGTAGCATTACAATGGTTGAATTGTTGCATTATTTGGCATGTTTTTTATGGTTGAAGAGCGGGCTAATGGGGAGAGGAGATGTAGTGCAACCTAGGGCCACCATGTGCCCCCCATTGGTTGTAAAAAATTATGGTTGAAGACCGAGAGGGCCGGCATGGGTCAAACACGGGACCTCCGCCGCACCAGCTCCACACGCCACCACTACACCAAGATTTAGTTCTTAACCATGCTACGTTGTCATATATATTTAAATTTAAAAAAATTTATTGGCAGGGGGAGATGGGGCCAACTTCTAGCACATAGAACTAAGGCCCAAAGACCACCGGCAGAGCCAAACCTAAAATGAAGAGTTAACATTAATCCAGAGTTTAATTAATGATAATCCATCATTATTAATGCTAATATGGAATTAGCATTAAGGGGAGTCTGAAAGTCTAAACATGCTTAGTTAGTGCTAACCAAGATTAATTAATTGAACGTGGCTTAATTATATCAATGGGGATTAGTTTTGTAGTCTACCAAATCCGGTGAACTTACCAGTTTTGTGCTAGCTAACATGATTTAGCTCCAGTTAGCTAAATTTAGGCTATAAATTGTGGGAAATTTTGAAAAGGTCATAAATTTTGGAGTTTTCGACCAAATTAGGTGCATTAAGATGCTAGATGACCATTTTTGGGCATTCTAGACTTATTAGTGCAGGTTTCAGGAGTAGAAAATCATAGTAAAGACACAAATATGTAAATTTGAGCATAATATAAAGGCTGAATCCATGGAAGTTGGACCAAGGAGCTGTAGCCCAGGAGGGGTGAAGTCCTTCATCAAATTCCTGTGTTGATGTTTTATATGGTGACGTACTATACTTTTATTTTCTGTTGTTTGGCCTTTATTTTATGTTAAATTGTTTAGAAAATTAACACGAAAAACACACATGAGACTCACTAACTTGCAAGGGAAATTGAACCCTTAATCACACATAAGACATCGTTTACAGAATCTGAAAGAGTAATTAGTGCAACAACACTAACATAATTCATTTAGATAATTTTTTGTATCAACGCTCTAGGTTTTTAGCTCTTTAGGTTTTGTTGTGCAAGAAGGGATCTAATTGTTTGGAAGTTTGTTTCATGCTTACAAGCTTAAAACTAAAAAGAGGAGAATGGATGTTGGTTGAGAGCCCGATAATTGGGTCAAGAGGAAGAAGCAAAAGGTTGCCAAAGTCTTCAAAACCAACACATCCTCAGGTCGAAGTTGAGTCTTTAGTGATCATGTCTCATGAAGGAGAACCTACCATGACAGAAGATGAGAGAGCATTCAAGAAGGCATTATTTTATATGACTGAGATGGTTAAGGTCTTCTATGAGGAGAGTAATTTAAGGATGTAACGATATTTTTTTAGGCCTACAAGAGGAGAGGGTTATTCAGGAGGAGGAAGCCATGGAGATGGTAGGAAACCACCATCCACTCCACCATCATTCTCACCACCATCTACTCTTTCCTCTTCATCATCTTCCACTACCACAACCCTACAATATGTTCATACACATACTTCAAAAGGACTTGGTAAATCACCTTTAATTAAACGTGATTTTAAATTTTAGCTTCTAGTGTATAATGGCGAAGTGAATGTAGAGAAGCTGGATAATTGGATTTGTCAATTGGAGGTTTATTGCAGAATCCAAAACCTTCAAGAGGTTGATATAAATATTCAACTGGATTCCTTGATAATGGAGGGCGCAACACTTGTATGGTGGGAAGCAAAGATTGAAGTTGAGTTTAAAAACCATGGTAAGATCTCAATGTCTCGGTGAAATTTTATTTCTGCCATTAAAAGGTAATTCTAACCTCTAACTTACATGCAAAAAGCCATTATGGACTGGCAGAATTTTAGACAATTGAAAGGGAAAGATGTGCAAGATTACACTCATGAATTTAGAAGAAGAACTATTATTTTGGGTGTCAATCTATCTTCTTGAGAAACTTTGTGAAATTATATTGGAGGTTTTCACAACTATCTTACACATACTATTCTCATGTTCAATCCCACAAACTTAGATGAGGTTTGTGTTTAAGCCATACATATAGAAGCAAGAAGGAAACATAGTGCAGATGAGAAATGTGATAGTTTCCTTGAGTATGAAGGTAAATGAAAGGGTAAGTTTAATGGAAGAGGAAATAGAAATGGTTCTATGAAAATAGAGAAAGATACACTCACATGTATTTTGTTTTCAAAAAATGGCCATGATGAAGACCATTCTTGGCAACTCCATCCAGAGTTGAAGCCAAACAAACTTAAAAAAAAAGAGAAGGAGAAAATTGTTGCAATCATTAAACATGAATTAGGTTCAGATTCAGGAGATGAAAGTTCGACAGAAAATTTTAGGGGCTAATATTTGCAGGTGGGCTCATTTTCCATGGTTTTCCCGAAAAAAAAATTCGTCAATATCCATTTTTTTAGAAAAATGATTCGCCCAAATTTTACAATATAAAATTATTTTACGTCAAAAACCACCAACATTATATAGACAATATATATAATATCATTATAAATTTGAATAATTTTACAAGTACATCAATAAACATTTTATAGTTTTCGTATTAGGGACTAGTGAGATTCGTCAATTTTTTAAACTTGAAGATAATTTTCCATCCTTAAAATTATCCCTAGATGAAACCAAGATTAGAGAAATGGGTTTGAAAGGTAAGAACATAGCAATCACTATTTCTTCAAGGTGTTCTAATGTAACTCAAGATGAAGATACAAGAATTGAACTCTTTCATATTAGAGTTGTTTCAAAGCATACCAAAATAGACACACTATTTGATAGTGGTTCTAAAGCTAATTTGATTTCTGAAATTTTATTTAAGAGGTTAAATCTAGAAATTATTACACATTCATGACCTTATCCTTTATGATGGATATGCAAGAATGAAAACTTGCAGGTAATAAGGAAGTGCATCCTAAGGTTTGCAATTTATTCAAACTTTCTTTACGAAGTTGAACTTGATGTAGTGTCACTTAAGATTTTAGGTATTGTTTTGGGAAGTCGTTATCTTTAAGATAGGAAAGAATTATTTCATCGCCATGAGAATTAGTACCACTTGTTCAAGAATGAAGTTGAGTACATAGTTAGAGCACATAAGAAGAAGAGAAGTTTGTCTCTTATACATGCAGGAGAAATAAATAGAATAGTGAATGCAAGTCAAAATTTGGCTTTGTTAATGTTCAAGCATAGTGATGTTTTGAATGATACCTTTCAAAAAGATGCAACAAATGAACAAGATGATTTCATTGCAGTTACTAATGTTTGTAATAAGATGTTTCAGGGCTCTAACACGTTGCCTTTGAAAGGAGGTAAACAAGATTTGAAATATTGGCAGCAGTCAACATCAGTGTTGAACAATGATGGAAATAATATGTCGATGCAAGTGAGTGTAAAGGTCAAAGACAAAGCAGCAGAACAATTTGACAAAGAAGGCATAGGTTCCATAAGTACTTGTTTTTTTGTTTCAAAATGGTACATGGAAATTGCGAAAACACTTGGTCAAAATTCAATGCAAGTACAAGGCAAGACAAGGTAAAAATCGCCATGTCGACAGTGTTCGAGGGAAATTGTAGCATGATGACATCTACAACAACAAGATAGAGTCTCAAGAATCAAGGAAAAATATTAGTTTTTATGAAAAGCTCAGATTTTTGAAATTGGGAAAATTCCTGTGGATCGAGTCTAGAAGGGTGAGGGAAGTGTACCCTCATCCACATGTTCAGTAATGAAAGATATTTTGGGTTCAAAAAGCTTCCAGTGGGGAGGAATGATTAGGGGCTTAGTTTTATGCTAAAAAATAAAAGTTCTCAAAATGGCTCAAAACATAAACGACTACATAGTGCTCGTGGTTCTGAATTTGGTGCACTTTGTTTCGTGCAAAATGGACTCCATATGCTCTCGGAAATTAGTTTTGTTCGTTTGCATAAATAGGAAAAAATTGAAAAAAAGGATAGGCATGTTCTCTAGTTAGCATTCTATACTGCTGACGTGGCATGATGAATGGGCTGGGTCAAAATTTGTTATTTTCCTTTGGCTATTAAGGGACTACCAAGTGGCAACATCACATTGGTTGAATTGTTAGGTGATTTGGCATGTTTTGTATGGCTTAAGAGTAGGCTAATGGGCAGAGGACACCCAGTGCAACCTAGAGCCACCACGTGCCCCCTCAATGGTTGAAAAAAATTATGGTTGAAGACCAGGATGGCTAGCGGGGGTCAAACACGAGACCTCCACCCCACTAGTGCCACATGCCACCACTACACCAAGCTTTAGTTCTTAACCATGTTACATTGTGATATATATTTAAATTTAAACCATTGCACCGATGGGGGGAGAGGGGGCCAACCCTGTGGGGCTAGCCCCTATGACATAGAACTAAGGCATGAAGACCAACGGTGGATCCAAATATAAAACGTGGAGTTAACATTAATCTAGAGTTTAATTAATGATAATACATCATTATTAACGCTAAGCTGGAATTAGCATTAAGTGTGGGTTTAGAGGTTAATCGCACTTAATTTTCACTAACCAAGATTAATTAATTTAATACGTCTTAGTTATATTAATGAGGATTAGTTTGGTGGTCCACCAAATCTAGTGGAACTTCTATTTTAGTTCCAACTAACCTGATTTAGCTCTAGTTAGCTAAATGTAGGCCAGAAATTGTGGGGAAAATTGAAAAGGTCATAAATTTTGTATTTTTCGACCAAATCAAGTGTAGAAAGAGACTATATGAACATTTTTTGGCATTTTGGACTCATTGGTGTAGGTTTCAGGAGTATAAAAGAATTTTGAATACATACGTTTGAAAATTTGAGCATAATATATAGGCCCAAGCCATAGAAGTTGGACCAATGAGATGTAGCCCAGGAGGGGTGAACTTCTTCATGAAATTCTTATGTTGATGTGTTGGATGCTGATGTACTGTAATTTTATTTTATTTTTCTCAACCTTTCTTTTATGTTAAATCTCTCATAAAATTAACATGAAAAACACACATGAGACCCAACAACTTGCAAGAGAACTTGAACCTTTAAGCACACATAAGACATTGTTTACAGAATCTGAAAGAGTAATTAGCACAACAACACTAACATACTTCATTCATATCAGAATTTTTGGAATATTCAAGAGATAAAGTGAGAGGAAGGTATGGTGTGGCCAAGATATTTTATAAAGGAGGCAATAGTATTAGTGCTATGTAAAATGCAGGTGTGGTAGGAACTATGTTTGGTTCAATCCTTTATAGTTTAATTGTTATCAATTGAAATAGATTAATACTTGTAGAAACAATCCTCCTTGATTTTTTTACCTACCCTATATGGTCAAATGTATCCATTAAAAGTCATGTGAAAGTGATCCAGGAGGATCTTGGATCAGTTCAAATCGACAGGGATGTCCATTATTGTCTTCAGTTTCTTCAGTGATCCAATGAGAGTCTTCAATTTGGTTCCTGGTGCAATGTCCACTGTTGGAAATGGAAAGTTACTTCATGGTGTAAAATTTCATTATGAGTTCATGGTATTAAACCTAATCTAAGGTGAAAATGATGTGGTGTAAAACTATGGTCCTAATTCTATGCTAAACCTACTGCATATCAAACCTATGCTAAATGGAGAGCTAGTGCATAAATTATATGTAACAATGTATTGGTTTTAAAATATGTTAAAAAACCTTTTGGACTAAGTTAAAACTATGTAATAACCATATGATATCAGTCTAACCATCGAAGTTGACCGTGTGGTTGAAGTTAAGTTGCAGGTTGCGTGTAAACTGTCGGAACGTTTACCGTGCAGGTTTGGAGATGAACACCGGAATACCGCAACAGTCAGAGAAACTATCACATGCAGATGGGGCTGACCGCTAGCGCGACCAGAACCACCAGAACTAACCTGCAAGGTGGCAGCCAGAGTATTGACCACAGAGACCTTTCACATGGGACAATTCTGCTTGGATTATTTTTACATTGTTTATCCAGATTGTCGGGGTCTTGGTTTTATTCAAAGATTATTTGGGGTTTTATGGTTATGTGCGCTATGATTAATTCAACCACCGTGTAACCTTTTTCTAGGTGGTCGAGCTCTATTGCACCAAGAACATTCATTTCATTAAATGTAAAACCACTTGCCAAGTATAGGCCTAAGAGTGAAAGTGGCCTGTAAATATAAAAACTTAACCATTGCTCCAAGGAGGAAAATAGTGTTTTTGAAGGGTTGTATTCATAAGTTTGTAAGAGAGAGGAAATTTTCTTTCAGGTGTATCTTGGTTGTCCAAAGGTGGAATTCGACGTTGAGACAAGTGTTGGAAATATAGGAGGGAGAGCTTTCTATTGACATAGACCAGAGGTGCCTGCAAGCACCTTCAATTTGGTGAATTTTATCTAAATAATTCCTTGGATCATTCCTTAATAAAATGTACGCCCATCTTGAAAGCACAGCCGGAAACGTAGTCCACTAGGGACAAACTTGGTAATCAATTTTTGTTGTCTTCTATCTCTTTTCTTTGCTGCAAATTCCTATTTAATTATGTTTCTTAAGTTTTGTATTAAGTCATAAAATCAATTGATTTCATTCAATCTTTCACACTAAGCGATCAAGTTAAAAATAAATTCACTTTGGCAAATATTCAGTCCTATTTCAGATCATATATTTTGGTATCAAAGAAGGTTGTGTTTTGTAGGATTTTTGCTAGTGAATGTTAACTATGTCAAGGTTGCAGTGTGGAGAAGGAACGCTCGAGGAGATAGATCCAGAAGTTGGAAAGCTGAAAGTCGCTCAAAAATAGACAATGGGAGGATCCGATGCAGGTGAAACTCCTAAAGTGAAGGTAATGGGTGATGAACAGTTTCAAAAAATGTTTTTGAACAAGTAGCGAATGTTGGGAGAACTCTATGAAGATAAGAAAGTGAGAAATGCGACTTCTTCTTCAAAGGCAACGAAGAAGGAAAAGGAAAAAGGAAAAATTAGGAGAATTTTGAGGTCTAAAATGGGCCTCCTAAGAAAAATGGACAACCAAAATAAAATTTATAAGAACCAATAGGATTCAAGATGATGATGTCAACCATGGGGGATGATTCACCATTTTTATGTAAAAGGGTGAAAAGATTAAAAAATAATAAAATAATAAAACTACTTTTTCAACTCGTATTTTCAACTTATATCCCAAAGTTTTTACTCAAATTTCGAGCGGAAGTACTCATTGGATGTAAAATTTAATTCTGAATATAATAAGTACCCATGTTGCATACTTTTGATGGACCCTGCTACATGAAAAGTAGAAATACATGAAAAAACATGATTGCAATCACGTTTTTCATGTATTTCTCATTTTTCATGTAGCAGGATCTAATGAAAGTATGCAACATGGGTACTCCTTGGATGAGGAATTAGATTTTTCATCCAACAAGTACTCCGACTCGAAACTTGAGTAAAAAATTTGGGAGATAAGTTGAAAATAGTAGTTGAAAAAGTAGTCTTTTTTCTTTTTTCCCTCTAAAATTTGATGATGTAATCAAATCTTAATTTATTATTTCTACTATTATTTTATAATTTCCTTAGGAGGTACGTTTTAGACCTTAAAATCCCCCTAATGAGCTAATAAACCTCCTTCTCCTCCATTATCTTCATCATCATCATCTTCTTCTTCCAGTTCAGACTATGAAATAGAAAAGAAACCTCAAAAACCATCTCTTTGGAAACTTGATGTAAAATTTCAACTACCTATTTATGATGGTGAAATGAATCCTGAAAAGTTAGATAACTGGATTAAGCAGTTAGAAGTGTATTGTAGAATTCAGAACATTTCTAATGAAAGAACTAAAATTCAATTAGCTACACTTAGAATGGGGGGAACAACTTTAATCTAGTGGGAAAGTAAATCTGAAGTAGATTTAAAGTGGAAAGGTAAAGTCATCTCTTCATGGTCTAAGTTTCTAAAAGCTATCAGAAAATAATTCTATCCTTTGGGATACATGCAACAAGATGTTATTGATTGGCAACATTTGAGGAAATGTAAGGGGAAGAATGTTCATCAGTTTACTCAGGAGTTCAAGAAGAAAGATTTGGCACTTGGTATTCGATTAGATACACATGAAACATTATTAAAGTACATTGGTAGTTTAAATTCTTATTTAAAACATAAGTTATTAATGTTTAATCCCACTAACTTTGACGAAGTGTGTGTTCAATCCATACATAGTGAATCAAGTGGCATTAAAATTTTCACATAAAGCATCCAAACAGTTGGAAATCAAGGATTCCAAAGACATCAGGAGGAAGAGAAATTCGAAGGGAAAGAAAACAACGACAACTTATAAGGAAATTGAAATACCTACTTGTACTCATTGCCAGAGGATCGGACATGATGAATTCGGATGTTGGAAACTTCACCCAGAACTCAGAACAAATAAGTTCTAGAAACAAAAGGTGAAAAGAAGGCTAATAGATTAATACAACTAGATTTGGGCTCTGACTCAGGTGATGAAAGGAAAATAACTGCAATGGTTTTGATAGGTAAAAGTTCTGACACTAGCTCAAGTTCTAGTACGTCTGCATCTTCTTCAAACATAAATCATCTGGATGAGGATAAAAGAGTTGAATTATTTCACATAAGCGTAACTTCTAAGCACACAAAAATAGACACATTATTTGACAGTGGATCATAGGAAAATTTGATATCTAAATAATTAGTTAAGAAATTGGGTTTGGAGACATAGAATCATCCAAGACCATACCCTTAAGGTTGGCTAAAATAAAAGACTCATATTAATTTCACAAAGCAGTGTCATTTAAAATTTTCCATCACAGCTAATTACATTGATGAAGTGGATTTAGATGTGATTCCATTAGACATATGTAGAGTAGTGCTAGGAAGTCCTTATCTCTATGATCGTGATGCTGCATTTCATAGGAAAGAGCCTAAATATCACCTTAAGAAAGATGGGATCAAATACATTGTGAGGGCACATAAAATCTAAACACACTTGGATTTAGTTACTGCTAATCAGATGAAGAGGCTAATAAGTTGAAGTAAAAGAACAAAATAAGGATCAACATGATGCTTTTTCAGGTTTTGAATCTCAGTTTAAAGATAATTTGATTAAAGTGGTAGATTCCTTTCAAATTCTATTTAAAAAACCAAAACATCTGCCTCCTATATGGGAAATAAAACATGCGATACAATTTTTGCTAGAATGTATCTCATGTCAATCATAAAGAACAAAGAAATAAAGCAACAAATCCAAGATTTGGTTGAAAAAGGCTTCAATCGACCCAGTTCATCTCCATTTCGTTCACCAATAATTTTGGTTCCTAAGAAATACGGGACATGGAGAATGTGTGTCGACTTTAGGGCCTTAAAAAAAATCAAAATCAAGAACAATTGTCCTCTTCCCAGGATAGATGATTTACTTAAGTAGTTGAAAAATTGTATCTATTTCACTAAGTTGGATTTGCGTAGTGGGTATCATCAAATTTGTATTTCAAAAATGACATCTGGAAAAATGCATTTAAAACTAGGCATGGGCTATTTGAATGGTTAGTGATGCCTTTTGGTTTGTGTAATGCTCCATCAACTTTCATGCGGGTTATGAATGATGTATTATATCCATACATTTATAAATTTTTCATAATCCACTCAAATGATATCCTAATTTTTAGTTCCAGTGTGGAAGAGAATGTTAAGCATGTTAAACAGGTCTTTGAAGTGTTGCAAAGGGTAAAATTATATCGTAAACTGTCCAAATGTGAGTTTGGGAAACCTTCATTGATTTATCTTGGTTACATAGTTGGAGTTGGTCATTTGAAAATAGATCCAACTAAAATTGATGTGATTGTTAAGCAGCCAAGACCACAGAATGTGACTGAAGTTAAAAGTTTTCTAGGTGCAATTCAATATCGGAGAAGATTCATTTCTCAGTTTTCTTTGATTATATTTGTTAGCTCCCTGTAATCAACAAGATTGGAAAAGTCCGACAGCAGGGAGAAACATCATTTCAACCACTTTTGGATTCTAGGATCTAGCCCTCCTGAATCCGGCGAGGGATCTCTCCAATAAGTGCAAAGATGGATTTGTCTTTGAAGTTTTGGGTAATGATATTAGGTTAGTTATGAAGGCCGAGGGTTTTGTTTTTTTTTTGGATGGTTGAGCATGATTATGGCTTGAGTGGAAAGTTCTAAGTGGAAAGAGTTTCCAAGGTGAGAAGTTGCAAGCAAGTAGAACAAGCTTCGGCCAAAAAGATAAATAATTGTAGGTTTTAGTCCATTGGGCTATGGATTTGTAATAGGGTTTTAATTGAAACAACAGCTTCAAGAGTGGTCTATGGGGCAAGTCATCTATGTCTAAGGATCTCTTTAAAGTTGATTTATGGAATGAAATGATACAAAAGGAGGGGAATAAAACAAACGAAGAACAAAGAGCAGCCCAGGATCTGGTAAGTACTTTGAAACTAGCCAGCCTTTGACAAACACTTAAGAATAACATAAAAGCAATCGAGGATCTGGTAATTACTTCGAAACTAGCCAGCCTTTGATACACTTTCAATAGAAAAATATTTAAACACAGGGGATACACAAATGATAACAAAGAATGGTCTAAGATCTGGTAAGTACTTCGAAACTAGCCAGCTTTCAACACATTCCAAGGGAAACTTTCAATGAGTATTTTGGGATAAAACTAGGACCAGGGCTCACCATATCTTCCTTATTTCATATCTACTTAACATGAAATGAAAATAACTTTCAAGAATAACAAGTAGGTAAACAGGAGGATGAGGGAACGACATCATTCCTACTGCTTGAACTGAATTAAATCATTCCTAAATAACACAATTTAGAAGAAAAAAATTATATAAAGCTTATCAGTCAGAGAAGGGTAATGATATACAGTAAATCCTAACTCTATGCTTGCTGTTCTTTATCAGAGAAGATGAACAAAGTGGAAACAGAAATAAAATAACGATTTACAATAAGAAATAACATCACCGTAGACATAGACCAGGATCCCATAAATCAACTTGTATTGATGCTTCAAACCAGTTACAGCTTTAAGTCCAGTGTTTCAGGTCAGCAATCATCTTCACTACTCAGCCTAACTATTCTATCACAAGCAGAGCTTCAAGAGCCCGTGAACATTATTTACAGGTAGAAGTTTCAAGCTCAAGTATATTTCAAAGTTCTGCAACCAACATTTTCTCATCTTCTATAGAAGTATTTATAGAAGAAATGAGGAGGTGGGATCTGATAAAAGATCCTTGGGTCAATTAATACAGATTAGTGCTTCTCGGCCTTTGAGGGGCTCAATGGAGAAGAGTACAGATATTCTCACTGTATTAATTGATTTACATTAAAGATTAATTTTGATGGGAGCTTTTGTGTTGACTTTGAGGCTCTGTTTTGGGATATAATAACTTTGCTGATATTTTACATGAAATTCCTTTGGTAGAATTAATCCTTTGGTTGCGTTGAGGAAAATATCTGATTCTCATCAATAAATTCAGCCTCTGTTTGAATGCTTTGAGGCAATAGGTGGCAATGGGTAGCTGAGAGGAATCAATTTGCCTCTGATGGGGCAGTGGAGGCCTTTCTGTCTGATAAACACTTATGATTTTCTTTTAACTTTGTTTTAATTTGGAGGATTAGGGTTTTGATAATCAATCTTATCCATAATCCCCCAAAACTGTCTTCAATCTTCTGTTTCTTCTGTGTTTTGTCTTCGACACTGATACTCTTTTAATTATTTAATGCATTGTTGTGTGTCTTGCTGATGTGCAGGGCTGCACAAGGTTCATATGGCATCAATGCCCATGAAGAAATTGATGAGATGTGGATTCGAACCCTGTGGAATGATATTCCTTTTATGAATGAAAATCGAGAGGATCGTCACCCTCGGCTTTCCTTTCCTCTTTAAAATATTTTGAAATTCATTTGAACCTGCAAAAAACACACAACTGTTATGAAATCTTGTGTTTATTGGGTAAACTGCTTCAGAGGCTATGGCGAGGAGCATAGCCATTGGATGGAATCATCCAATGGTGGAGATGTATTTGCAGAGGGTAAAAGAATAGCAGAGGAATAAATAATTCAGAACCGTTGATCGCGCAGAGATCAACGGTGGGGATCAGTTGTGATCATACAAAGTGAATGAGTCACTTTATAAAGAAATGGTGAAAATTTGATGAGATAAGGTTAAAAAACCTTTGTTCAAAGGAAAATATGGTTAAAAGTGAAGTTGGGGTTTGGGATGAATATGAGCCATCAGATGAGATCGGCCCTACAAGATCAACGACTAAGGAGGCGCACGATGCAACATAAATGAAAGAGGGAAAGCGGTTTTAGGTTGCAAAACAACTTTTTTTGCGTGAGAAAAAGGCGGGTAGGCGGTATTGCCTTTTGGAACGCGATATGCATCCCACCCGACACGTGGCATCAGAAAACCACCTATTTCGCATGCCCTTTGGAAAAATAAACTTCGTGTTGAAAGTCACGCGACTTGGAATGTGGATCGTTAGATCTGGGACCTTAGATCCAATGGAGGAGAATGAGCGCGATATGAGATAGATGCGCGGGCAGAACAAGGATGAGTGGTTTTGATCTGGGCCGTTGGATCGAACAGATCAACGGTCAGGATTTGATCTGGGGAATAAATGGAATAATACAATGGCGGAAGACTGGTTAATAAGGGCCGTTGATATGCAAAGATCAACGGCTACGATTTGCTGAAAAAACATTAGGAGTAGGGTGTATAAAATATAACCAAAGTCGGAGGATCGATCTGGACCATTCGATCTGGACACATGGACAGCCCAGATGCAATCGGGGCTTGGAAATTGGCGGGGCGAAGAACTTGGAGTGCGACAGAGCAATTGAGGACTAGCCGTTGATCTGAGGATTAGATCAACCGTGGGGAATGAATCATAGGATTTTGAAAGCGGAGGAAGGCTAATAGTCAGAGCGATTGTGGGCCTTTGGATCTAGGAAGGCGGGGAAGAGATCAACGGTCCAAGATAGATCGAGGAATGGCCAATCGGAGGGGACACAAAAATGAGCCCGATAAATCTTGCGATGTGATCATGCGCTGATCTTTGATCCGCTCAAGATCAATGTTAGAGATTGCTTTAAAAGCGAACCGACGGGAAAACTTTGAAACATATGAAAAACAAAAAATTTTAATATAATACAAATTTTTGGCTGTCGAGTGGGTTATAAATATATGAAATGAATAGGTGCCCATCTACGAGGCCCGTGGTCTTTATGAAATATAATATGCCTGGGGCGTATATATGAAAAAGGGCCAATCGTAATCAGAAGGTTGGCCCTTTGGGCTTTTCAATCTACCCATTTGAAATTTTCGATGTTATTGGCACTTCCGGACCTTTAACTCTTGGTCCCGGGCGAAATTTATATGGAGTGAAGTGGAGGGAGGAGTTTATGTAAAGGGGCTTAAATCACATCAGAACTTTTGATGCGGGTCTTTCAATCTACCCATTTTTTCATTAAAAACATAACTCCGGCGGGTTTAGACCAAAACTTTAGAAAAGTGGGTTTATGAACTTTAGAAAGGAAAATATCAATGGGAGATGGAAATTTATAATGTTATAGCGCCCAATTGCGGGCCAAAGGGTTATATGGGGCAATAATAGGATCGGGGATTATGAAAAAAAGGCTAATTGCATCGAAACTTTTCAACTTAACCAAAATATTTGTGTGCTCGGATTTTTGCTATGCGATAAGTGCTTAAATGGCTTAGCGCCTGGTTCTAGCACCAGGGCATATAATGGGGAAGTGGTTTGGACTTAGCCCAAGGGGGCTTAAGTCTATAATATAAAAGCTTATTTTTTATGAAATTTTTCCAAGTTTTCAATGGATTTGGGGGAGGAGTTTTAAACTCTGTAAGGTGGATTTTATGAAGGGGAAAATGGAAAAAAGGGAAAATAGAGGAATTTAATGAGGAAAAGAAGAGGAAAAATTAAGGTTAGTTTTGTGGTGGAGGGAAGGGAAAAATGGCCTTTGCAGCAGTCTTTTCTTTATGGAATCAACAGAATTTCTGATTTCTAAATGGAAAACAGCAGTGAAGATTGAAACAAGGGCATGATGTCTTCAAGAGTCTTCAAGAGATAACATTTATAGCAATAAACATTGTTCCTTGAAGGCTCCAAAAATGTTTTAGCCACCATTTTATATGAAATTTTTTATTGGTGGCTAACAGTAGCTCCACTTGGGGATGGTGCCTTCTTGAAGGCATCAAGAACTTCAGACCTTCATTCTCTGGGAGGCTAATCAGTGCCTCATCCATTGGGCTGCATTTATTTGCTTGTATGATCTTATTTTTCTCTGAAAACATATTAGCATCCATAAAAACAATGGATCTTTCATCAACAAGCTTTCTACTTACCCAATCCTACTGATCTAACAATTTTTCTTCTTTAGAGTGCACTTGGATTGGAAAACTCTTTTCACAACATTTTATTCCTTTGAAAGCGTAAAATCTAATCTATTTCTACTCCTTATTTCTCCATGAAATTAGATTAAACAGTTGAGTCCATATTCTTCTCTACCTAATCTACCAATCTGTTAGGATTAAACATTCCAACAGATTTTTATTCTCTAAATTCTACAACAGAAATTAAAAAGCATACAAGTCAGGAATGAATAGTCTAACTTGATGCTGATCTATGGCATAAAAAACAAGCTGCACATAGATATTATTTTGCAGAAAATTAAAACAAAATGGAAGGCTTAAGATATGAAAGTTTCAAAGCACTTCCTTCATCTTTTACAGCTCTGTTTTTTGCTTCTTGTTTGAGCTGTTTTTCTTTTATCAACTGGTTCGGATTTTGAGCTAATTTAGAACCAGTTATTCCTCTATTTTTGACTCAGAGATTAAAACATATTTGAGTCATGCTTGTTTTGGAAATAAAGGTTCAGATTTTGAGCATGTTTGAACCTTTAATTTCTAGCCTAATCTATCTACTGATAAGCCAAGATTAAACAGTTTGGCAAATTGAATTCACTATCCTATTAGCATTAAATTTAAAACTAATTAGTCAATATTAGGTTGTTCTACTAACTAGAAGTGTGTTTTTCAGGAGTGGCATTTAAGCTTGCACACTTTCAAATTTGTTTCTCTTTTTGTTGGTATGGGGTTGTACCTTTATTGTTTTTACAATCTACCCTCTTTTATTTCTTTCATTGTTTTAGTATTTTTGATTTTTCTAAATTTTAATGTAATGATGGGTGAAATATTTATAGTGAGAAAAAATATAAAAGGGCTTTCAGAACATGACGTGGATCAAGAGAAGTAATTTTTGAGCATCCTTCCATTGACAGGACCCCCAAAAAATTCTGCTCCATTCAACTCTTGTAAGAAAAAGGCATTATTACCAGCAGCTAAATGAATGTAGTAAGGGCCAAGCCACAAGTTATCAAATTTTCCATGCTTGCCTTTGTCTTCCCTCCTTGAGTCCCACTTTAAAACTTTGTCCCCAATATTAAAATTGCTGGTCTTTGTTCTTCTGTTAAAAAACTTTTTGGTGTTGTCCTGCTTCTGCAATGCTTTGTTATAAACCTCTTCTCTAGTTTGGTGAAGATGAATAGTCTGGTTTATCCTTCGGATCATGTCATTATCTCCAGACTGAACCTCTTGAATTAACTTCATAACTGGCACACCAAGGCTGGTAGGAAAGATTACATCAGTGCCATACACAAGCTAGTAGGGTGACATACCCATAGATTTCTTCAAAGTTCATATATCAGCCCAAAGTGCATGCACAAGCTTTGTGTGCCAAGACTTTTTGTTGTCCTCCAACAACTTCTTGAGTATGTTCACTAAACTCTTGTTTGAGGATTCTGCAAGTCCATTGCCTTGAGGGTAATAGGCCATGGAATGCCCCAATTTTATCTGATATTTGTGACAGAATTCAACCATCTTCTTTGATCCAAATGCTGCTGCATTACAAGTGATGATCTTGGTAGGGCAGCCAAATCTAGAGAGAATATTATCACGAATTTTATGATAACAAAATCATTAGCTTGCCTACAGGGGATAGATTCTATCCATTTAATGAAGTAGTATGTGGTAGTGAGAATCCATCTATACTGGGCAGAGGATGATGGATGGATTTCACCTATGAAGTCAAGTCTGCACTGTTGAAAAGGGGCTTCAAAAGTGATTTGATCAAGAGGTAGAGGTAGCAGCTTCCTTTTGCCCTCAAAAAGTTGAAATTTATGACAAGCAATTATCATCTTGTGTACATCAAGAAAAAGAGTAGGCCAATAGTAACCAGCCCTCAAGATTTTGTTGACTGTTGTCTTCCAGTATAAGTGGCCTCCACACTCTCCTTCATGGAACTTGTGCTTAACCTTCTCTGCATCATACTCAGGAAAACATTTAAGCAATATACCACTTGAATTTTTCCAATAAATACATCTATCTATAATGCAATAGTTTACAGCTTTCAATTTCAAGAACCTTGCCTTTTTTTTTGTCAAACCAGGAGGGGTATTCAAATTAAGAAAAACATAAAGAATATCAGCATACCAAGAGGAATTCATAAAATGGTCTTCAACAATGGGAGTTGAGATTTCCTCTTGATCATCTAAAGCATTAATCATATTAATATCAAGAACTTCAAAATTTGATTTAGCCATCAATCTAGCTAGACCTTGGCCTTTGATGAGTTTAGTGGGCTTTATCTCTAAATCATATTCAAGAATAACAGAAATCCACTTACCTCTCTTACCATCTGGGTCCTGTGTTAGAATATCTTTCACAACTGAATTTGGGACAAAGGAAATGATGTGCGAGTGCAAGATGTATACTCTGAAGTCCTTTAAAGCTTTAACCAAAGCAAAAGCTTGCTTTTCCATAATTTTATACTTCAGAGGGGCATCCCTCAAAGCCTTGATAAAGAATGCAATAGGCTACTCTTTTCCTTGTGGATTTTTCTGTAGAAGGACAACAGCTATTATATGTTCTAATGCAAATGAAAAAATATGAAAATATTTCGAAAAATCAGGACTTGTTAGAACCAGTGTTTTGGTTAACGCTTTTTTCACCAGTTCAAAGGACTTCTTTGCTTCCACGGTCCATTTTACCCCTTGATCCTTCTTTAGCATGTTCGTAATATTTCTAAGGAGCTCAGCCAACTTGGGGATGAACCTTCTCAAAAAGTTAATCTTTCCAATGAAAGATTGCAACTCTTTGATGTTTCAAGGATGAGAGATTTGTAATATGGCCTCAATACTCTTTGGATCTATCTTAATACCCTCTTCTGAAATAATGTGCCCAAGAAGCTTACCCTCTTGGAGACCGAATAGTGTTTTCTTAGGGTTTAAAGATATCCCAAACTTCCTGCATCTCTCGAAGACTGTCCTTAAATGTGATAAGTGCTCTTCATCTGTCTTTGAAAAAACAGTAACATCATCAAGGTATATAATGATGAAGTAGCCCAGTTCTTCGGAGAATGCTATGTCCATGGCTCTCTGAAAAGTTGCTCCAGCATTCATTAGACCAAAGGGCATTTTCACATACATGAAAGTGCCCCATGGGGTAGTAAAGGCTATTTTTAATTGATCATCAGGGTGAACTAAGATCTGATTATACCCTAAGTAGCCATCAAGAAAAGAAATTCTTCTAGACCCAACTACCCTTTGTAAAATATGATCCATCTTAGGTAAAGGGTAGTTTTCTTTCAATGAAGCTTTGTTTAAGTCTCTAAAGTCTATACAAAGCCCAATCTCTCATATTTTCTTTCTAAGAGACACCAGATTGGACACCCACTCAGAATATATAATAGGGACAATAATACCAACTTCATACATTTTCTTAATCTCCTTCTCGACTAAAGGTAGCTATACAGGGTTTATTCTGCGCAGTTTCTGTTTGAATGGTTTTTGGTTTTCCTTGAGAGGGATTTTGTGTTGTATTATTTCAGTGTCATAGGATTTAATATCATCGTAACTCCACGCAAAAACATCAGAAAATTCTTTGAACATCTCTATATATTTGAGTTTAATGGGAGCTGGTAAGGTCTTTGACAGTTTTATCATCACTGGTTTAAGTTTGCTGCCTATATTGCACTCTTCCACTTCAGTCTCTACAGGCTCGAGTTTTGGCTTCTTGGCCACATTGTTAAAATAGAACAACTCTTCTAAAGCATTCAAACCCTTAGGCAAACTCTGATCTTTGGACTGCAGGGTTTCTAACTCCTTTGTTTCTAACATTGCAGTAAATTCAGTTTTGTTTTCAAGTTTTCTAGATAGTAGATTTAGATTGGCAAGTTCAGGAGACTGTTCTTCTTCTCCAAGAAAATTTTCTTCACTATTGCAGTCCATTTCATAATCTGAATCCAAACTGTGTAGTTCGAATTCATTTCTGAATTGCATGAAGTATTCTATTTGTTTGTCTCCGTCGAATACCTGCCAATATTTTTTGCTATCAGGAACAGCTGGTCTAAATTTTATCTGAGTTGTATAGTCTTTGGTCTCATATGGTGTTAAGCATGTTCTGGCTGCAAAGGCTAAGCTGTGGGCCGCAATATTTCTTTTTCTCGTGACAAAAACTACCTGGTACTCCTAAATTTTTTTTAAAGGATCCATGACGTCATTTCAATAGGCCCTAAGTCTTGGGTGATTTGCATTGTATTCCATGTTAACTTGCCTAATGGTTAACTCAGAATCCCCATATGCTTTAATTCTCTTGGCTCCTAACGTTTTCAACAAACGCAAGCCTAAAAGTAGGGATTCATATTCCTCTATGTTATTAGAACACTGAAAGTTTAATCTACATGAAATGCTCTCTTTGTGGTTGTTCTCAGTGTTGCAAATCCAGGCACCTGCACCCGCATTAGTTCTAGTGCATGACCTGTCGAAATTCATACTCCATAGAGGACTAGATTCAGTTTCATCTTGTTTATTATCCTCTCCAACTAACGTGCTTTCGGGTTGATATTGAGTATCAACACTTAGTTACATTTGTTTCAAATCCTTAGGTTTTTCACTGTATTGAGGGTTGTTTTCTTGACTATCAAGGTTTAACAGTAAAGGACACATGACTTGTAGTTCAAGACCAGTGTTCGGTTTGCTAATGTTTTAAAATGTAGCAAATTGTTCTGACACTTCTGTGGTGCTCACCTCTTCCTCTCTATCGGCCATTAATTCTGTTAGAGCAACTTGTTCACTAAACGTTTCATCGTTAAACAAAATAAAATAATCAAGGTCTGTGTTTATAGAATACAGAGGAGAGTTTTGAGGTCTGTCTTAACTTGTAACTATGTATTGCATATGGGACTCCCTGTAAAGTCTTCTTGTCTAATTAAAAATAGGGATAGTCACATAGGTCATGTCCATCTGCATAGTCCCTTGTAACTTAGCCCCCCAAGATCTTAATAATAACATTCCATACTTCGGGGGCACATCAACCACAAAAATATCCATAAACAAGCATTTGGATGGAATCTGTGCTAAATTAATGCAGAGGTCTTTAATTAATCCTAAAAATTTTACTCTGCTCGAGTCAAAGGAGTAAAGGTCTTTATAAGGTCTGGTGATTTCTAGACCCAGGCTTTCCATCACACCTTTAGGCATTAAATTATGAGAAGCCCCAGAATCATGCATAACGCTGTGCAAAATCTTGTCATGAATTTTTAAACTCACATAAAAAGGAGGAACAGGTCCCTCTTGATACTTACCTTCAATCTTTGGACCAAAAATAAGCTCTGGTTGGTCATCGTTAAGATTGACTGTGTCATTATTCTCTTCAATGTTTAAAGCCTTCAAAATTTGGGTCCCATATACATTTTGGGCAGCTAACTCAGTCAAGGGAATAGAGATTTTGATTTTGGAAATTTCCTGCTCCAAGCTAAAAGTTGTTTGATTCTTTGAGGTACTTGTCTCAGCCTTACTAGCTGCCACTCTATCAACAACATCAGCTTGTTGATTTGTTCTATTCAGATTTGAAAAAATGGTTTTAACAGGAGTACTAGCTAAAGTGTTAGTACTGCTAAGGTCTACGCTCTTCTTTTGCTTGTTTTGAGTGCCTTTCTCTTTACCTTTATCAGAATTTACAACTACTATTTTTTCCTTTTGTTTGACAACTTTAGGCTTGGTTGCAGTGTTGTTTTGTGAATATTTGTTAGAGGTTTTGGCGTTGGGAGTTTGTTGACTGGTTTTACTTCTAAGGTAATATTCTCTTTGAGACTCTATGATGACATTTTCCATGTCTTGATAATAACTTTCATCATCATCTCTTTTGTCATCATAAGGTGTGTAAAGACCTTGTTTTCTATCATAATGAATCTCAAAGTCATCATTATCTACTCCCAGCATGTTGATGTCTTCTTCCTCTAGTATTTCATCTGTTTCCTCAACCTCACCCACATAGTTTTGATGAAAGGGAGGAGTGATCTGTTGATCATCTTCCCTAGGTCTGTTTGGAGGTTGGTTCCTTCTAAAATTTTGATTCTAGTTCTAGTTTTTGTTTTGAGGAGCAGTTTGGTTTTAACTTGCCTGTGCTCTCTCAAGGATTCTCATTTTCTTCATCATCTCCTCCATCATTTTTTCCATCTTAGAGCTAGAGGTAGAAGGGGTAGATTCCTCTCTGAAGGACACTCTCTTCTCATTTTTCATTCTTGCTCTCTTCTCCATTAAGTTAACTTCCACAGCAAGAGCTCCTTTTTGCATATCTTCAAGAGTTGCAGGATCTCTTTCTCTCAACTGATAAGCCCTCTTAGGGTCAAACCCTTCAGGAAACTTGTTTAGAGCTGAGCCATGTGGAGGTTTTTGATCTAGGGAATGTGCATTATACACACTATTAAATCTAGTGCAGTAAGCTTGAACACTTTCCCCAGTGTTTCTATGGTGGTTCTTGTAATAAAAAAGGACCTGGAGAGGATTCTTCTTCACTTCCCATTTCTTTAAGAATGTCTGATGGAAGGCTTGGAGATCATTGATACTATGGGGGTTAAGCCTTTAAACCATTTTCTTACTTCTCCCCCCAAACTCTGAGTAAATAATATAAGCTTGATAGAATCATCATCAATTTCATTTCTATCAAAGTAGTCATTCATCTTATCCAAATTTTGTGATGTAGTTGTAGCATTACTAGCATCATATAATGGTATTTTGGACTGATAGTCCTGTGGAAGATTGACTAATGGTATAGGAAGGACTAAGGGAGCATACCATGCTGCCATGATATGTGGTGGAGGTGGATTTACAAGAGGTGGATTAACAGAAGGAAAAGTGGGCTGAAGTGGAGTGGTTTGGATAGTGGATTGTTTGGTGAACAGATGTGGATGGAACAGTAGTAGATTGCTGAGCTGATCTTAGATGAGAGACACCTAAATTGTGAAGGAAGTGTAAATTGGGTGGTGTTGATTTTCTATTACTAGGATGTTCACTTGTTTCCGGGGATGAAAGTGAAGACTCAGAGTCTAGCTGAATTATATCATCAAATGACCTAGTTCTAAATGGATTTACTAAGTCGGCTTGTGATTTTTGTAGAGCTGAAAGATTTTTCAGGAGCTGAGTTAGCTCTCAAGGGTGATCTGAAAATAGTTGAAAATTTTATCTTAGGAGATTTCCTAAGGATACTTTATGGGTTATCAACTATCTCAGGTGGGTTAGGGTTAGGATGGGCTCTAGTATGAATCTTTCTGGGAGCCACTATGCTGTGTTTTTCAGACCCAACTAAACAAGAAAATTTCAACCAGATATGATAGTCTTTAAGAGGTTAACTAATCTGTTTAAAGAAATTTTAATCCTACAGTCCTCTAACTAAGTTCAAATGATGTTATAATGATAAAGGTTCTTCCCAGTGGAGTCTTAAGGTCTGTTGAGGATTGTGGAGTCGCCAAGTGGAGGTTTTTAGCTCTTTTGGAGGTAAAAGGTTTTATGGTCCACCACCATGTTTACTGAATTCCAATCTGAAATATTTTTTTGGTTTTCTGAGTTATTTTCTAGTTGTGTGGTTTCTAAGAGTGTCCTAAATCTATTTCAAAACTTAGCTACGGTTATGAGACAAAGATAGTCTACTCTTATGGCTAAGCTAGATGATCCTTCAAGGTTAGATAAATTCTTATGAGAATCCTAGGGTTTTCCTAGTTTGTCACTGATTCAAACAAGTTTAATCATGACTAAAATTACTTGGTAGTGCTTGAAAAGGCTACTTTTACTCACATGGTTTTATGAAGTTTTTAAGGGAACTAGAGATTTTGGGTTCGATCCCCAGCGAAGTCGCCAAAAATGTTAGGTCCCTATAATTAGAAAGATTGGCAAAGTCTGACAGGAGGGAGAAACAAAATTTCAACCACTTTGGGATTCTAGGATCTAGCCCTCCTGAATCCGGCGAGGGATCTCTCCAATAAGTGCAAAGATGGATTTGTCTTTGAAGTTTTGGGTAATGATATTAGGTTAGTTATGAAGGCCGAGGGTTTTGTTTTTTTTTTGGATGGTTGAGCATGATTATGGCTTGAGTGGAAATTTCTAAGTGGAAAGAGTTTCAAAGGTGAGAAGTTGCAAGCAAGTAGAACAAGCTTCGGCCAGAAAGATAGATAATTGCAGGTTTTAGTCCATTGGGCTATGGAGTCATAATAGGGTTTTAATTGAAACAACAAGTTCAAGAGTGGTCTATGGGGAAATTCATCTATGTCTAAGTCTCTCTTTAAATTCTATTTATGGAATGAAACGATACAAAAGGAGGGGAATTAAACAAATGAAGAACAAAGAGTAGCCCAGGATCTGGTAAGTACTTTGAAACTAGCCAGCCTTTCACAAACACTTAAGAATAACATAAAATCAATCCAGGATCTGGTAAGTACTTCAAAACTAGCCAGCCTTTGATACACTTTCAATAGAAAAACATTTAAACACAAGGGAAACACAAATGATAACAAAGAATGGTCTAAGATCTGGTAAGTACTTCGAAACTAGCCAGCTTTCAACACATTCCAAGGGAAACTTTCAATCAGTCTTTTGGGATAAAACTAGGAACAGGGCTCACCATATCTTCCTTAGTTCATCTCTACTTAACATGAAATGAAAATAAATTTCAAGAATAACAATTAGCTAAACAGGAGGAAAAGGGAATGCCAGCTTTCCTACTGCTTGAACTGAATTAAATCATTCCTAAATGACACAATTCAATAGAAAACATTTAGATAATGCTTATCAGTCAGAGAAGGGTACTGATATATAGTAAAACCTAACTTTATGCTTGATGTTATTTATCAGAGAGGATGAACAAATTGGAAAGAGAAATAAAATAACGATTTACAATAAGAAATAACATCACCGTAGACATAGACCAGGATCCCATAAATCAGCTTGTATTGATGCTTCAAACCAGTTACAGCTTTATGTCCAGTTTTTCAAAGCCCGTGAATACTATTTACAGGTAGAAGTTTCAAGCTCAATTATATTTCAAAGTTGTGCAACCAACATTTTCTCATCTTCTATAGAAGTATTTATAGAAGAAATGAGGAGGTGGGATCTGATAAAAGATCCCTGGGTCAATTAATACATATTAGTGCTTATCGGCCATTGAGGGGCTCAATGGAGAAGAGTACAGATATTCTCACTGTATTAATTGATTTACATTAAAGCTTAAGCTCGGTGGGAGCTTTTGTGTTGACTTTGAGGCTCTGTTTCGGGATATAATAACTCTGCTGATATTTTACATTAAATTCCTTTGGTAGAATTAATCCTTCAGCTACGTTGAGGCAAATATCTAATTCTGATCAATAACTTCGGCCTCTGTTTGAATGCTTTGAGGCAATAGGTGGCAATGGGTAGTTGAGAGGAATCAATTTTCCTCTGATGAGGCGGTGGAGGCCTTTATGTTTGATA
>CM076571.1:824461868-824699044 GCA_034641835.2 Pinus albicaulis
GGTGGTAGTTGATAGACTTACCAAGTATGCACACTTTTGTGCATTATCTCATCCATTTAAAGCAAGTACAGTTGCTACTACATTTATGGATAGAATTCAAAAGCTACATGGAAGCCCAAGGGTTATCGTGAGCGACAGAGATCCCATTTTTACTGGAAATTTTTGGACGGAGTTATTTTCTTGTTTGGGTACTCAATTAGCTCATAGCTCATCTTATCATCCTCAATCCGATGGTCAAACCGAGATAGTAAATAAATGTTTGGAAGGATATCTTCGTTGTTTTGTATCTGATAAACAAACACAATGGGTCAAGTGGTTACCTCTCGCTGAATGGTGGTATAACACTTCCTTCCATACCGCAGCAAAAATGACCCCATTTATGGCACTTTATGGATATCATCCACCATCGATCACATCATCTTTAAGGGAAAATTCGAAGGTTCAAGCAGTGGAAGATCACATCGAGCATCAGCAAGAAGTTCTCCAACTCTTAAAGGATAACCCGAATTTGGCACAAAATCGAATGAAACAACAGGCAAATCAACATCATAGCGAGAGAAGTTTTGATGTAGGAGATTGGGTATTTTTACGGCTACAACCATACAAACAAATGTCCCTCAAGCAAGCAAAGAAGGATAATAAATTATCGCCAAAGTACTATGGTCCTTACAAGGTGTTGCAAAAGATTGGTACTATAGCATACAAATTGGAGCTTCCTGCTTCTTCGCGAGTACATCCAGTTTTCCATGTTTCATGCTTAAAGAAGGTTATAGGTGAAAATCTTCCAGTTCAAACAATATTTCCAGAACTCGATGAGGAAGGAAAAATAATATTGGAACCTGAAGTGGTCATGGAAACAAGAACTCGACAGCTACGGAATCGATCAATTTCAGAGTATCTCATCAAGTGGAAGAACTTACCCACTGAAGATTCTACATGGGAGGATGAGAATTTTAAACAGAAGCACCCAGAGCTACTCAAGCGTTGAGGACAACACTTTTTTGAAGGAGAGGGGCATGTTAAGTCCCTATATTAATAGTGTAGCCCCTTATTATGTTAGTGTAGCCCCCTTTATTGTTATTATTGTACCCCTGTAACCCCCATATTGTTATTATTGTGCCCTTACATTATTATTGTTAGGTCGGCTAGGATTACATTGTGGCCCCACTAGGATTATATTGTGGCACCATGGACTCCTATATATAGAAGGAGGTTTTGGTCATTTGTATCATCCAAGAATTGTTCATTTATGTAATGTATTGGAGGTTGCCCCCTCGAAGTGGCTCATTTCTAAGGCGTTTATATATCTTTTCTTCTCTTTTTGAGTTGGTTACACAACATACTCTTTTAATTATTTAATGCATTGTTATCTGTCTTGTTGATGTGAAGGGCCGCACAGGGCTCATATGGCATCAATTCCCATGAAGAAATTGATGAGACGTGGATTCAAACCCTATGGAATGATCTTCCTTTTATGAATGAAAATCGAGAGGATCGTCACCCTCAACTTTCCTTTCCTCTTTAAAATATTTTGAAATTCATTTGAACTTACAAAAAACGCACAACTGTTATGAAATCCTGTGTTTATTGGGTAAAATACTTCGGAGGCTGTGGGGAGGAGCGTAGCTATTGGATGGCATCATCCAATGGTGGAGATCTGTTTGCGAAGGTTAAAAGAAGAGCAGAGGAAGAAATAATTCAAAACTATTGATCGCGCAGAGATCAACGGTGGGGATCAGTTGTGATCATTCTAATTGAATGAGTTAATTTATAAAGAAATGGTGAAAACTTAATGAGATAAGGTTAAAAAACGTTTGTTCGGAGGAAAATATTGTTAAAAGTGAAGTTGGGGTTTGGGATGAATACAAGCCATCCAATGAGATCAACCCTACAAGATCAACGACTAAGGAAGCACGCGATGCAACATAAAGGAAAGAGGGAAAGCGGTTTCGGGTTGCAAAACAACTATTTTCATGTGAGAAAAAGGTGGGTAGGTGGTATTGCCTTTTGGGACATGATATGCATCCCCGCCCGACACATGGCATCAGAAAACCACCTATTTCACGTGCCCTTTGGAAAAATAAAATTCGCGCTGAAATTCACGCGACTTGGAATGTGGACCGTTAGATCTAGGACCTCAGATCCAACGAAGGAGAATGAGCGCAATATGAGATAGATGCATGGGCGGAACAAGGATGAGTGGTTTCGATCTGGGCTGTTGGAATGAACAGATCAATGGTCAGGATTTGATCTGGGGAATAAACGAAATAATACAATGGCAAAAGATGGGTTAATAAGGGCGGTTGATCTGCAGAGATCAACGGCTACGATTTTCCAAAAAAACATTAGGATCATGACATATAAAATATAACCAAAGTTGAATGATCGATCTGGACACGTTGACAGCCCAGATGCAATCGGGGCTCGGTAATCGGCGGGCCGAAGAACTTGGAGTGCGACGGAGCAATTAAGCGCTAGCCATTGATCTAAGGATTAGATTAATGGTGGGGAATGAATCGAAGGATTTTTAAAGTGGAGGAAGGCTAATAGTCAGAGCAATTGTGGGCCGTTGGATCTGGGAAGGTGGGGAAGAGATCAACAGTCCAAGATAGATCGGGGAATGGCCAATCAGAGGGGACACAAAAATGAGCCCGATAAATCTTGCAATGCGATCATGCGTTGATCGTTGATCGGCTCAAGAACAATGGCAGAGATTGCTTTAAAAGCGGACCGACAGAAAACCTTTGAAACATATGAAAAACCAAAAATTTTAATATAATACAAATTTTTGGCTGTCGGGCGGGTTATATATATATGAAATGAATAGGCGCCCATCTGCGGGGCCCGTGATCTTTATGAAATATAATATTCCTGGGGCGTATATATGAAAAAGGGCCAATCACAATCGGAAGGTCGGGCCTTCGCGCTTTTTAATCTACCCATTTGTAATTTGTGATGCGATTAGAACTTTAGGATCTTTAACTCTTGGTCCCAGGCGTAAGTTATATGGAGTGAAGTGGAGGGCAGAGTTTATGTAAAGGGGCTTAGATTGCATCGGAACTTTTGATGTGGGTCTTTCAATCTACCCATTTTTTCATTAAAAAAATAATTCCGCCTGGTTTAGACAAAAACTTTAGGAAAGTGGGTTTATTAACATTACAAAGGAAAATATCAATCGAAGGTGGAAATTTATAATGTTATAGCGCCTGATTGCGGGCCAAAGGGTTATATGGGGCGATAATAGGATCAGGGGTTATGAACAAAAGGCTAATCACATCGGAACTTTTCAACTTAACCAAAATATTTGTGCGCTCAGATTTTTGCGATGCGATAAGTGCTTAAATGGCTTAGCGCCTGGTTCTAGCACCAGGGCATATAATGGGGAAGTGGTTTGGACTTAGCCCAAGGGGGCTTAAGTCTATAATATAAAAAGCGTATTTTTTATGAAAATTTTCCAAGTTTTCAATGGATTTGGGGGTTTCGACAGAGTTTAAAAAGGAGTTTTAAACTCTGTAAAGTGGATTTTATGAAGGGGAAAATGGAAAAAAGGGAAAATAGAGGAAGTTAATGAGGAAAAGAGGAGGCAAAATGAAGGTTAGTTTTGTGGTGGAGGGAAGGGAAAAATGGCCTTTGGAGCAGTCTTTTCTTTATGGAATCAACAGAATTTCTGATTTCTAAATGGAAAACAGCAATGACGATTGAAACAAGGGCATGATGTCTTCAAGAGTCTTCAAGAGATAAAATTTTTAGCAATAAAACTTGTTCCTTGAAGGCTCCAAAAATGTTTTAGCCACCATTTGATATGACAAATTTTATTGGTGGCTAACAGCATTATCATTACATGATTTAAGAGATTCTAAATTTTCCTTTCAGCGAGGAGGGAAACAACAAAAATATTTTGATACACTTAAGTAGAAAACTGTCACAACACCAATATTAGCTTTATGAGATCTTCAACAACCATTCAAAACTAAAACATATGCTAGTGGTTATGCAATGGGTGCAGTCTTACTTGAAAAAGGGAAACCTACTTTTTTCATTCAGAAACTTTTTCTAAGGCAGTTGCAAATTATTTGACATATGATAAAGTTCTATTTTCTTTGGTTTAAAGTGTTAAGAAATTGAAATGCTACTTAACTGGTAAGGAAACAATGATTCACATAAATCATCAGTCACTTCAGTACCTTCAATCTCAGACTAAGTTGCAACAATATTTCCATTACATATGGATGTGATTTCTTTAGCAATTTCACTTAGTAATCAAGTACAAGAAAGGTGTAACAAAAAAAGTAGCTGATATGTTGTTTAGACTATATTTGAATGCTTCAGTAGTGCTGCAAAATAGTTCTTTAAAACATGAAAGTTATTTAGAGAAATATAGTACAGATGTTGATTTCAAATATATTTATGAATCACTAAATCATGGTACTCAGGTGGAAGAAGTCAATTTTCATGTTCATGACAGATTGTTATATCATCTGGGTAAGTTGTGCATACCATAGATAGAAAGGGCACATGTTATTTGGGAAGCACATTCTTCTTGCATTTCAGGAAATTTTGGCGTAAACAAGACAATAGCGCAAATTCAAAGGTATTATTACTGGCCTCGTATGTATGAAAAAATTGTTAAGTACATTGAATGATGTGTTATGTGTTTGACAAGAAAACAAAGAAATCGCAAGATTGGATTGTATATGCCACTTCGTGTTCCTGCGTGACCATGGGACAACATTTCCATGGACTTTGTTGGAGGAATTCCTATGTCCACGAGAGGGAATGATTACATGTATGTCATGGTTGATCGTTTCAGCAAGATGTGCATTCTTGTTCCATGCAAAAAGCATGTGACTGATGAACAGACTGCACAGATGTTCTTTCAACATGTATGGGTTCATTTTGGGTTACCTACTTCCATCATTTTTGACAGAGACACTCACTTTGTAAGAGAGTTGTGGTCCACTTTCTGGGGACTCATGGACAAAAATATGAAGAAAATCACAACTTTTCATCCATAAACTGACAGACAGATAGAAGTGGTGAATAGGATAGTGATAAATATTCTTCGAGGTTACTGCAAGAAACATCCTAAGTTGTGGGATGAATCTTTACCTTATGTGCAACATGCTTACAGTCGAGCCTTACATTCTTCAACTAAGGGATCGCCATTTGAAACATGTTTTGGGTATATCCCAAAGTCACCAATGTATTTCATGTTTGGTGAAGAAGATAAAGTGGATGGAAAAAAATATAAAAATAAAGAAGTTAAGTTCATTCAAAGGATACAATAGATACATGAAGTAGTCCAGGATTTGTTAGAGAAGAATCAAGCCAAGTAAAAAATGCACCATGACAAGCATCGAGTGGATCATTTTCAGGTCGGTGATCAGGTATGGTTCTGTATCAGTAAAGACATATTGAAAGGGGAAGGTAAGAAACTGAAACCCATCATGTATGGTCCTTTTAGGATTGTTGAAAATATTGGAAATAATGTATTATGGTTATATTTACCTCCTTACATGCGTATTTATTCAGTTGTAAATGTAGAAATTTTGAAGTTGTATGAGCCTCCGATGATCATTGATCCAGAGGAAGATACACAGATTCATACTGTTGATGATTTGGCACTAGAGTATACGAATGAGTTGCAGGAAGATACCATCTTGGAAAGGAAAGTTCACACTTCAGGGCATGGAGATGTTGAATATCTTCAAGTGGGACTCAAGGGCATGAATCCTAGCAAGGCAAGGTGGAGGGAGATCAGAAGAGTGAGGGAGATCTACCCTCACTTGATATCTTCTTAAATCAAACTTTTGTCGGTCCAAAAGCTTTCAAGTGGAGAGGATTGATCCAGGAGGATCTTGCATGAGTTCAAATCGACAGGGAAGTCTAGTATTGTCTTCAGTTTCCTCAGTGATCCGATGAGAGTATTCAGTTTGTTTCATGGTGAAATGTCTGGTGTTGGAAATGGAAAGTTACTTCACGGTGTGGAATGTCATTATGATTTAATGGTATTAAACCTAAGCTAAGGTGAAAATGATGTGGTGTAAGACTATGTTCCTAATCCTATGCTAAACCTAGAACATTTTAAACCTATGCTAAATGGACACCTAGCACATAGATCATATGTAGCAATGTTTTGGTTTTAAACTATGTTAAAAAACCTTTCATACTATGTTAAAACTATGTAATAACCATATGATATCAGTCTAACCAACAGAGTTGACCACATAGGCGAAGTTAAGTTGTAGGTGACATGCGAATTGTCAGAACTTTTACCGCAGAGTTTTTGGAGCCGACTGCCGGAAGATTTCAAGAATCAGAGCATGTGTCACATGTGCATGGGGTTGACTGCTAGTGAGATTGGAACTGCCTAATCTAACCTGCAAGGTGGAAGCTAGAGTATTGACCACAAAGACCTATCACATGGGACAATTCCACCTGGAGTTGTTTTCCGCCATTTATCCAGACCATCAGGGTCTTAGTGTTATCCAAATTTATTTGGATTTTTATGGTTATGTGTGTTATGATTAATTCAACCACCATGTAACCTTTTGCTAGGTGGTCTAACGCTATTGCACCGAGAACCTTCATTTCATTAAATATAAAACCACTTGGCAAGTATAGGGCCGAGAGTGAACCTAGCCTGTAATTAAAAAGACTTAACCATTGCTCCATGGAGTAAAAGAGTGTTTTTGAAGGCTTGTATTCAGCATTCTGTAAGAGAGAGGCAATTTTCTTTCAGGTGTATCTTGGTCGTGTGAAGGCGGAATTCAATGCCAAGAAAGGCATTGGAAATCTAGGAGGGAGATATTTATTTTGACAGAGACCAGAGGTGCTTAGGAGTACATTCAGTCTCATGAATTTCTATGTAAATACTTCCTCGGATCATTCCTTAATGAAACAGTCGCCCATCTTGAAAGCAAACTCGGAGACCTAGTCCACGAGGGAAGAAATTCGTAATCAATGTTTGTTGTCTTCTATATTTTTTTTCTGCAAATTCTTGTTTAATTGTGCTTATTAAGTTATGGAGTAAGTCATAAAATCAATTTCTCTCCTTCAATCTTCCACACTAAGCGATCAAGTTAACAATCAATTCACTTTGGAAAATATTCAACACTATTTCAGATCTATTTTTGATCAGAAAGTTGTGGTCCCTTTGCACTCGAATAGAGTCTAGGAGCTAGGAGAAATTAGTTTTTTGGAAGAAGAAGCTCTTAGCTTTAGGATAGAAGACTACCCATTTTCATTATTTTAATTGATGGAAGAAGAAATTTTGATGTGAAATTCAACAATAAAGGTATATGGATCATTGAGAATGTTTACGAAAATGTTCTATTGTGGAATTTGAAATTTTGAATTGATGCCACGATTGACACTTCTCTTTTGGAGGCCATCAACCTCATGGTCGTTAGGGAAATATCATATATATGTCCCAATGAAAATTTAGGTGTTTATGGAGAAGGTAGACTCGAGCTATCAAGAATAGGATACACTACTAAAGGATGAAAAATGAATAACCTATGGATGAAAAATCATAAAGTGATCTAGCCTTAAAAATTCAATGTGAAAGTTATACTTTCACAAAGGAGTTGATTTATCCTCTATAATATTGTAGTGTGAATTCCTCATTATATTTCACAATATGGCCCTGTCATGTAGAAGACATGGACTTACTTAGTGACATTTTATATGATGAAGTTTTAACTCAACCAATGAGATTGATTGAGGAAAGAGAGGTAATTTACAATCAAGCATTTAAAAAAAAAAATATTTCCAATTGAATGATTTGGAGAGATGGGTCCATCAACAAGAAATTTCTTTAGAGAGAAAGGCTTCATGCATTTGCATATTTTAGACCGTATATACTCTTATGAATATTAAAACATGCACCAAATGAAATAGAAGTAACAACTCATACAAATTGAAAGCAAACATATTTCCTTATGAATCTACATGCCAACAACAAAGCATTAGATCTTGGTTATTTTCTAGTATACAAGAGTGAACTCCTTAGAAGCTCAAGGAGTTTTGAAGCTTTAAGACCATTAGAGCAAATTTTGTCCTAAAATTTCCCATGAATTTTTCATTTAATTTCTTTTTCATAATATGTAAACCAATAAAAAAATTTTAAATTTTAAATTAGATAGATGTAAATATTTGGGAGAGAAAAGAAGAAAACTAGCTTTTTTAATTGTATTTTTGGCTTATCTCCTTATAGGTTTACTAAAATTTAAAGTGTAGACACTTTTTGGATGCAAAATTAAATTCCACATCCAACCAATACCCCTTATGCATACTTTTGAGAAGACCCACATTGATAAAAATTGAAGACACATTAAAAAAATGTGCTGAATCGTTTTCTAAATGTATCCTCAATTTTTTATCAATGTGGCCCTTATCATAAGTATTCATAATGGGTATTTTTTGGATGTGGAATATAATTTGCATCCAACGAGTGTATACACTTGAATTGTGAGTAAACCCATAAGGAGATAAGCCAAAATTACAATTAAAAAATGTATTATTCTTCTTTTCCCTCAAAACTTCATCAATTCTATTTTATTATTTTAACTATTATTTTATTATTTTTCCTTAGGAGGCGAATTTTATGCTTAAATTTTCACTAATGGATTTGGTAAGGAGAACATTGTACATCTATATCAATTATGGAGTGAAGCACAATTTTCAGATTGTAAAACAAATACTTCTACTATATTGTATGGTGACTATGTCTTTTACGAGATCATACAGACCCTACTTTGGTCCATATTTTCTATTCGAGTGGGAAGTTTGTATGAACATAGCTTCCAAATTCACATTCGAGGAGTTTTTTTAAAATTTTATATGGAACAATTGGGATAATTTTATGTACATGTTATTTAAATTCCTACATCTAATAGGAGGTGATGATTTGTAGATCATGAGGAACTTCAATGTAATATTAAACTCACTATAGGTGTGACTTACCAAGTTTCTTATGTGTATTTAGGACGTGTATTCATTTCCTCATAAGGTATTGTTTATGAAAATGTTAATTCCATCTCCGAGTTTAATACACATTTTTTGAGAAGAATGTGAAATACATGGGTGAAACACCATTTCAATTTCAACTCCTCCATTAAAATACAAATAGACATCAAGTTATGTAAACATAGATTTTTGTAATGTTGTACTTCTATTTTATTGAATTTTGAGGGGCATGTTTTGTGAACTACCTAGAAAGAGAGAGAAATACATAAAGACTTGAAGAAGAGAAGAAAAATTGAAACATAATTGAGATAGAGGAGAGGAGGTGATAAATAGTTTAAAAGGGTGCACAGGAGGAGTACAAAACAAATTCAAAGGAAGGAAGAATTCAAAATTTAAAGACTCGGTAATCCAAAAAAATTAAAATTTTAACCTATAATGGAATTGGTGTCTCCCTTCAGGTAGTAACATGAAAAACAATAGGTTGGAGGTTGTAATAAGTGGGAGTGGGTGGTTCTAAAAAGTTTTTTCTTGTAAAGGAAAATATATTTTGAAGCCTCATTTAGGTAGGAACCTACAAAAAGTGATGCAAAAAGGGAGTTGGGGCTTGCATTTACATCACTACAAAATTTTTGGTTTTCTCCCTTTATGGGTTTCCACTTATATTTGGTGACTACATGTGTTTATTCTATGCTTGTTTTATTTTACATGGTTAATTACTGAAATTCTATATCTATTCTCATTATTAAATAATAGGTTGTTAAAATACTTTAAAATTTTCCATTATTAAAAGAGACAACTACCGATTCACCCCCCTCTTAGAAATTTCCTAGTTTCTAACACTTGGTATTAGAGTGGGTTTCTTCTGTATCAACCGAACAACTGGAAGGAAGATATAAGTCATAAGAATGGCCACTCACAGAGGGTGTTCAAAATATGAAGCTCATTTTTTGATGGTACTAATTATACCTTTTATAAAGTTAGGATATAAACATATTTGATGTCCATTGGAGTAGATGTTTGGGGGTTATTGAACATGGTTATGAGAAACACTCTATTATTATAAATAAAGATGATAAATTTAAATTTTCCTTCAATGAAAAAACCATGAATGCTATCCTTATTGGACTAGCAAAGTCAGAGTTTGTGAAAGTAATGCAATGTGAAATTACCAAGGAAATGTTGGGCAAATTAAGAAATATTGATGAAGGATATGGTAAAGTGAAATTGGCTAAATTAGAAGTTTATAGAATTCACTTTGAGTCTTTTAGAATCAATGATGATGAAGATATAACTAATTTATTTCTTTGATTTGTTGAGATTATTAATATTATGAAGGGTTTGGATGAACAAATTAAGGAGTTTACAATATTCCAAAAAGTGATGTGTTGTCTTACTGCCAAATTTAATCCTAAAGTTTTAGCAACTGAAAAGATGTATAATTATGAAACTTTAATAATGGATCCATTTATTGGCTATATAACACCATATGAAATGAGTATTATGAAAGGAAACCAAACCTCAAGAGATGCAACATTCAAATTAGATAGGAAATATACAAATGGACAAGAATTCTGAAGTTCAGGCTTAGATGAAGAAGAAGCTAAATTTGTGAGAAGAATGAAGAAAGGGACTCATAAGTATAAAGGAAAAATTCCTCTTAAGTTCCTCAATTATGGTAGAATATGTAATTATGCCTCAAAATTTTCATTTAATAAGGAAGAGAATAAGTCCAAGATAAATATAATAAAGTAAAGAATTAGAAAAGATTTCAAAAGAAAAGTTTTTACACACAAAATGCCAGTTCCTTTGAAGACATAAATGAATCTTGCAATGAAGAAGGAATTAGTGAATTTATGCTTATGGCCCTAAACTATCAATCTAAAGAACATAATGAGTGTGATTGAATGTTGTGTAACCAGCTCCAAAAATAGAAGAAAAGAGATATCAATGCCTTAGAAATAAGCCACTTCGAGGGGGCAACCTCCAATACATTACATAAATGAACAATTCTTGGATGATACAATTTACAAAACCTCCTTTCTATATATAGGAGTCCATGGGGCCATAATGTAATCCTAGTGGGCCACAATGTAATCCTACCTGACTTAACAATAATAATTTAAGGGCACAATAATAAAAAAATGGGGGTTACAAGGGTACAATAATAACAATAAGGGGGTTACACTAACAACAATAAGGGGCTATACTAGTAATATAGGGACCTAACATGCCCCTCTCCTTCACAAAAGTGTTGTCCTCAATGCTTGAGTAGCTCTAGGTGCTTCTGTATAAAATTCTCATCCTCCCATGTAGAATCTTCAGTGGGTAAGTTCTTCCACTTGATGAGATACTCTGAAATTGATCGATTTCGTAGCTGTCGAGTTCTTGTTTCCATGACTGCTTCAGGTTCCAATATGATTTTTCCTTCCTCATCAAGTTCTGGCAATATTGTTTGAACTGGAATATTTTCACCTATAACCTTCTTTAAGCATGAAACATGGAAAACTAGATGTACTCGCGAAGAAGCAGGAAGCTCCAATTTGTATGCCATAGTACCAATATTTTGCAACACCTTGTAAGGACCATAGTACTTTGGTGATAATTTATTATCCTTCGTAGCTTGCTTGAGGGACATTTTTTTGTATGGTTGTAGCCGTAAAAATACCCAATCTCCTACATCAAAACTTCTCTCGCTGCGATGTTGATCTGCCTGTTGTTTCATTCGATTTTGTGCCAAATTCAGGTTATCCTTTAAGAGTTGGAGAACTTCTTGCTGATGCTCGACGTGATCTTCCACTGCTTGAACCTTCAAATTTTTCCTTAAAGATGATGTGATCGATGGTGGATGATATCCATAAAGTGCCATAAATGGGGTCATTTTTGCTGCAGTATGGAAGGAAGTGTTATACCACCATTCAGCGAGAGGTAACCACTTGACCCATTGTGTTTGTTTATAAAATACAAAACAACGAAGATATCCTTCCAAACATTTATTTACTATCTCAGTTTGACCATCAGATTGAGGATGATAAGATGAGCTATGAGCTAATTGAGTACCCAAACAAGAAAATAACTCCGTCCAAAAATTTCCAGTAAAAATGGGATCTCTATCACTCACAATAACCCTTGGGCTTCAATGTAGCTTTTGAATTCTGTCCATAAATGTAGTAGCAACTGTACTTGCTTTAAATGGATGAGATAATGCACAAAAGTGTGCATACTTGGTAAGTCTATCAACTACCACCATGATGACACTCTTTCCTTCGCACTTAGGTAAACCTGTGATAAAATCCATTGAAATCTCCTCCCAACGTTGACTTGGAATGGATAAAGGTTGTAGAAGTCCCGGGGTCTTAATTGTTTCCACTTTATTCTGCTGGCAAACCAAACATTTCGCCACAAAATTTTGAATATCAGATTTAAGGCCATCCCAAAAAAATTCTTTCTTCACCCTGTGGTAAGTTTTTAAAAATCCTGAGTGTCCTCCTAAAGGAGAAGTTTGCAATTCCAGAAGAATCTTTTGTTTTAGTTGGGAATTCTTACAAAGATATAAGCGATCTTTGTACCATAAGGAATCATTTTTCCAACTAAATGTATCAGATGTACTAGGATCTTGCCGCAACTTTTGAATGAGTGTCCATACATCTTTGTCCTTCTTCCATTCATCTCTTGCTTCGGTTATCCAATCTGGTTGGATAATAGAAATGGCACAAAGAAATGCTTCCACCTCTTCATTCTTTCTTGAGAGTGCATCTGCAACAAAATTAAGCTTTCCTTTTTTGTAGATTATTTCAAAGTCATAACCCAACATCTTTGTGACCCATTTTTGCTGCTCTTCCGAAGATAGTCTTTGTTCCAAAAAGTGTTTAATACTATCATGATCAGTTTTTACCTTGAAGTGTCTTCCCATTAGGTAAGTTCGCCATTTCTTTAGTGCATGTAGTATCGCTAACATTTCCTTCTCATAAATAGGTTTCTGTAAATACTTTCCTTTGATTGGACGACTTTCAAAAGCAATGGGTCTTCCTTCCTGCATTAAAACTGCACCAATTCCATTTCCTGAGGCATCACATTCCACAATAAAGGTTTTTGTGAAGTCTGGCGTAGCTAAGACCGGTGCTAGGCACATTGCCTCTTTAAGATGTTCAAAGGCCCTAGTTGCTTCAAGAGTCCATGAAAATGCATCTTTCTTCAATAATGTTGTTAGAGGTGCTGCTATTCTCCCATAATTCTTAACAAACTTGCGATAATACCCTGTTAACCCGAGAAATCCTCGCAACTGCTTTATGGTCGTGGGGACTTTCCATTCCTTAATGGCTTTAACTTTGTTAGGGTCTACTTTAACACCCTCGTGAGATATAATATGACCCAGATATTCCACCTCTTGTACTCCAAAGAAACATTTGGATGTTTTTGTATATAATTGTTTCTCCTGCAATAGTTTGAGCACCCTGTCAACATGTTCAACATGATCCTTCCAAGACCTGCTGTAGATTAGTATATCATCAAAAAATACTAGCACAAATTTTCTAAGAAAGGGTTTGAAAATGGAATTCATCAACCCTTGAAATGTAGAAGGTGCATTGGTAAGGCCAAAAGGCATGACCAAAAATTCATAATGACCTCATGAGTTCGAAATGTTGTTTTTGGAATATCTTCAGTCTTCATTCTAATTTGATGATATCCTGAACGAAGATCCAACTTGGTAAAATAAATTGCTCCATGTAATTCATCCAATAATTCATCAATCACAAGAATGGGAAATTTATCTTTAATGGTGAGCTTATTGAACTCCCTATAATCCGGACACATTCGCCATGATCCATCCTTCTTGTGTACCAATACTACAAGAGCAGAGACAGAACTTTGACTAGGTTGAATTATACCCGCCTCTAACATTTCTGCAATCATACGTTCAATTTCGCTCTTTTGGACGTAAGGATATCTATAAGGCCCGATGTTTGGAGGAACACTTCCTGGAATCAAATGAATAGCATGATCATGATCACGAATAGGTGGGAGTCCTTTGGGAGTTTCAAACACCTTGGAATGATTGTCCAAGACTTGTTGGAGATCTGCAGAAATAGATGATTTTGATGTTGGAACTTCTAGTGAGCATAATTGTGTAATTACACCTCGTTGTTATTTCTTTAGAAGCTTTGTCATGACATTAGAGCTTATTATCTTTCCTGGCTTCCCTGCAATACCCCGTAATTCGACTTCCTTTCCTTCTGAAAAAAATTTCAAGAAAAGTTCTTGAAAATTAAAAGCTACCGTCCCCAAAGATTGTAACCATTGTACTCCTAGTATAACATCAGCACCTCCCATAGGAATGGCAAGCATTGGACTAGTCAATACATATTCCCCCATGGTTAGCTTGATATTATGGCATTTTCCAGAGCAATTTATAGTTCCTCCATTTGCAACCATCACTTGACATTCTTGTGCTGGGTATAGGAAACAATTCAATTCCTTGGCTACCTTACAATGAATAAAATTATGGGTACTACCTGAATCAATCAACACTATTACCTTTTTCTTCTCGATATGTCCTTCTATCTTGAGAGTTTGAGGAGTGGTAATTCCTGCCAATGCATTACACGATATGGTTGGACTCATTTCTTCCTCTTCTAGGGTTGGTTCCTGGTGTATATCCTTTTCTTGTTCATTTTCTTCTTCCTCTTCACAATCTATGTAAAATAATTTCTTCTCAACACACTTATGACCTTTAGTGTATTTTCTATCAAAACTGTAGCAAAGCCCTTTTGCTCTTTTTTCTTCCAATTGTTGTGGTGTCAACCTTGTAGGTTGTGGAAATCTAAGCATAGCAACACTTCCTTCTTTATATAATTGAGTGGTAGGCTTCCTTGTCGCCATTATTTTACATTCAACTTTTCTTGCCAACCTGAATGCTTTCTCCAATCAATCCGGTTCCAAAATGTGAACATCATGTTGGATGTTATCCTTTAAAGTGCCTATGAAGAGGTTGATCCTATGTTCCTCTGGAATATCAGTTACCCTTATATTCAATTTTTGGATGTCCTCAATATGCTGCCCCACTAAACCATTTTGTTTGAGATTTATCAATTGGCTAAAGAAGGTGTTGCTCTTTGTATCCTCATAATGTGCTATCATTTTCTCTGTAAAAATTGACCAAGTGATAATTTTTTTACGAGAGCAAAGCCATCGATACCATACAAATGTATTTTGTTCTAAATGTAAAGTTGCAATGCGTACCTTTTGTGTGTTTTGTACGTTATGCAGATCAAAATATTGCTCCATCTGTAGTATCCATGTTACAGGATCCTTTCCATCAAACTTCCTCGTATCCATTTTTGCAATATGGTGGTTCTTCCCACCAACATTAGAGTTTATGAAATCATGATTAACATTTATTTTTTTCTCATCATGAGGTTCTTCTACTATATTTTCACCATTAGGAAAAATTTCTTGTATAAACTTTGTCAAACCTTCGATGTCTTCTTTTAGATCATTCTTCATGTTTTCCATGTTGTCTTTCATGTCATCCATCTTAGCTTCCATGCCATCCATATTGGCTTCCACGCCTTTCTTCAAAACTTCCATTTCATTTTTTGTTGCTCTTTGCGAGAGTGAAATTTGTTGCACTTGCTCTTGTAATTTTGATAGATCATGTTGCAATTCTTCATCTTCATGAGTCATAGTAGAGCCTTCTGAAGGCTTAATGGGTGTTGAATTATTTTTACGGGGCATATTTTATAACCCAATACTGATATATATTCTACAATATGCCCTTGGAATCAATTCAAATTGATTCTTCAAACAAGACTTATGCAATTCGGAAAAAAAATACACACATTTTTCTTGCTTTGTAGGAGCTCGATATTGAAATTGGATTATCTCTGTGATTGCAGCACTTCAATATTTGAATTTCGGTTCCAACGTAGCCCTCTGAATTATCTTTCGAATGCCATAGGTCTGATCTGATTTGGATTCTCCAAGACAAAGTTGTGTCCATTCTCCCACAATGACCTAATTATGGACTGGTTCAGTAGAGTGAACTTGTACGACTTTCCACGTGTCACTGTTTCATCCTTCAACTCTGAAATTGATATCCAAAAAAATACAGTCAATGTATTTGTGATCACTTTTTATGGAACTCCAATCTGATGCTCAGAGAGAGAGTTATGAAGATTTTCCCAAGATCACCTCTTTGAGATGAAATTTAGGAGCCTGAAAACACACTACCTTCCATAGATCATATCTCCGAAAATATTTCGAACCAAGCTCTAAAATCTTTTGACGATTTTCCTTAGGATATCAGCTTCGCACCCTAAAAATTTCAGCTTCTGAAACATCACAGAAAAAAATTCATAGCGCAAATCCCACGATGACCTGTTTAGGAGCCTAAAAAAAGACCTAACTTCCACAGATCATATCTCCAAAAATGTTGTGAACCAAGCTCTGAAATTTTTTGATGATGTTTCTCTAGATTTCTGCTTCGCACCCTAAAAATTTCAACTCTTGAAACTTTGTAGAAAAAGAGTTATAGCGAAAATTCCACGATGACCTGTTTGGAGCAGCGAAACCCTAGAATCCAAAGCTCTGATACCAAATGTTGTGTAACCAGCTCCAAAAATAGAAGAAAAGAGATATCAATGCCTTAGAAATAAGCCACTTCGAGGGGGCAACCTCCAATACATTACATAAATGAAAAATTCTTGAATGATACAATTTACAAAACCTCATTTCTATATATAGGAGTCTATGGGGCCATAATGTAATCCTAGTGGGCCACAATGTAATCCTAGCCAACCTAACAATAATAATTTAAGGGCACAATAATAACAAAATGGGGGTTACAAGGGTACAATAATAATAATAAGGGGGTTACACTAATAACAATAAGGGACTATACTAGTAATATAGGGACCTAACATTGAAGTAAATAACAATAGGGTGAAGTTTATTTTGAAGGAGAACTAATCAGTGATTTAGAAGAAACTAGCGTGATTATGATAAAGAAAACGAAACAAAAGGGAATGCTGATTAAATAAGTTAAAGAAGAGCCTAATTCTAAAGAAATCATCATTTTAAATGTTTAATTGGAAGAGGTTAGATTTTTTGAAGATATCCTATTACATTACCTAAACGAGAAAAGTAAATAATGTGAAAAGTTGGAAGAAGTGGTAGTTTCTCTCACAAAGAATTTAGAAAAAACACAACCTAAATTAAACATGAATCTTAAGAACATTAAGGGGTTTGAGAAGTTGGATGAAATACTTAATGCTCAAATATCTTCTCTCATGAAAACTGGTTTTCTTATAAAGAAAAAACCAACAACAAGAAACTTGTCGATAAAATGTCCATTAACTTCATCAAAGATATCACTGGACATAATGACAACAATCAATTGTTAAATGATAGGGATGTTGACAACACACCTAAAAAACAACGAAGAAACAATTCCACTTAATAGTAACAAGGTAAAACTACCACTCAGTAACAGACAATAAAGTTTTCTTATCAAGCAATAAGTTATCATAAGCCCCATTTCATTCAAAGACAAAATTATTAGATGGAAAGAAGACCATATTCACAAGCACAAACTATCCTAAACTAAAAAATAATTATTCTATGGATATTATTATTTTTGAAAAATGTTTTGTCACAATCTGTTAAATGCTAAGCATATGTTAGAATAAATAAAGTAAGAAATTAGAGAAGAAAGGATGTCAACAATTGATTTGTAAATGCAATTAGAAAACAACCAAGAACACAAATCCTTTTTCCTCCCATTCTGATGTCACTGAATGCTTTTATTGCCACAACTTTCGACATCAATATTATGAATTTCAAATAAAAAACTAGAAGCGATATTCTCAAAGTAATCATAAGACAAGCGAAACCATGTTTTGGAAAACGAAAAAGGAATAAAATTAAACCAACACATGTGGCGTTATTCTTTATGCGCAGAAGCAAAACGACCAATGGTATGTAGAAAGTGATTGCTCGAGGAATATGACCAGAGATAAGAGAAAGTTCTTGTCCTTTAATGAAAACAAATTTGGAAATGTCACCTTTGGGAATGATGCACAAAAGGAACCATAGTTTTGAATAATGGTAGAGGAGAGGCATAGGTTGAAACATAATCTGCTGAGTGTGATTCATATGTGTGACAAAGAATAAATGTCATTTTTAGAGTTGAGTAACGTGAGATAAAGTTAGCTACAATAGTAAATGAATTTTGCAAGCGAATCATAACTTGAGAAAAAAATATATTTTTAAAGGATGAATCTTAACTTAAGAAAAAAATATATTTATAAGCGAAACAGACCAAACACTCTTTTATATATATCGGGAAACCCGACTCTCTATAAGCTCCCGACTCTCTAATCTTTCATCCCAGATCTCATAATGTGACAACACCAGAAGACTTGGGTCACTTCTCATTTTCCTTGGTGTTCGGTCCTCTAGCCGTCGGGACACGTCATCCTAGGCTCACGTCACCCTGGCATGTCCCAAAAATCCACAGATGAGATGCTCGAGGAGAAAAAATCCGAGGAATGCGAATTATTCCTGTCAACTATTGTTCTCGAATTCTATCAACTATTGTCCCCAACCCTTCTTCAAACACGCGCGAGTAGTCAACAACCCTTACGGTCCCACTTTACTATGCTTGTTCCATGCATCCAACTTTCACATCACCCCGAAACTCTCCATATTGGGCCGTTCTTCACACGTCAGCCTAACGCCCAGTCATCTCAGAAGACCCTCTGGGACATGTCACCCAAGAAATTTTCTATTAACATGATTATCCCGACAGAACCTCAGTCTCGTCTCCCGGCCTTCGTAAAATGATCGACTTCTGTTAAGTGATGACCCGAACTATCTATAGCTCTAATTATGGGGATTCAAACAAAGCTTGGGATGTAACACAGACTCCTGCAACACTTATATATATATATATATATATATATATATATATATATATATATATATATAATCAAAATGAAAATATTACAGAATGGCTGGTTACAAATTTTGGAAGAATCACTCTCACACTCCATACTATGATCATTATTATTAATCCAATAATTATATGAATACATAGTGCCGGTCCAGAACCAGAAAGAGAGGATCGTATGGGTAAAACTAGGGATTATGAAACTAATTACAAGAGTTAACTAATTTTAATACATTACAGGGAAATACAAACATATATATCCTAACAAACCCATTCATCGAGGAACCATCTCCTCTCGTAAATATTTTTGATGTCTCGGTTAATCAGGTTTTATGAATGCCTCTACAGATACCCCCAAGAAACAAAGAATTCATGGGCTCCTTCCCTTGAGGTATTCAACAATTTTACCACTTTTTTTTGTAGTAATGTGGAAATCATCCAATTCGCATTAGCTACTGGATGGTTTTTTCACTTGATCAAAAACTCGTAATATTATTTTCCCTTGGTCTTTTTAATCAGTCTCTTATCCAAAATCCTCTCTGGCTACAAAGGTTGTGTTGTCTATAACTACTTCTCCCACTGAATTTTTTGATGTCCACTTTCATATGTTGTGTGCACTTATTCTCCTAGATGATACTTGTATAGTTTTGTAACATTGAAGATGGGTGAGCTTTCAATCCATGGTGGAAACTCTATCACATAAGCATTGGCTGAAAATTTACCAAGGATCTTAGAAGGATAAATTTTCTTTAATTTCATTATTGTACTGTCTCTTAGGAAATATTTCCTTCCTCAAATATGCCAACACTAAATCTCCGACTTCAAAACTTTGTTTCCACCTCAAAAATTTTGGTTTTCTCCCTTTATGGGTTTCCAATTATATTTGGTGACTACATGTGTTTCTTCTATGCTTATTTTATTTTACATGGTTAATTACTGAACATCTATATCACTTCTCATTATTAAATAAAAGGTTGTTAAAATACTTTAAAATTTTCCATTATTAAAAGACACAACTACCAATTCACCCCTCTTAGTAATTTCCTAGTTTCCAACACTTGGTATTAGAGCGGGTTCCTTCTGTATCAACCTAACAATTGGAAGGAAGATCTAAGTCATAAGAATTTTCTTTAATTTCAATATTGTATTGTCCTTTAGGAAATCTTTCCTTCATCAAATGTACCAACACTGAATCTCCCACTTCAAAACATTGTTCTCTCCTCTTAAGATATTATCTAGTAATATATTTGTGGTTTCTTTCTTGTAGTCCTTGTTTCAATTGCTCATGGATCTCCTGCATAGCTGAAACAAATTATTCTCCCGATGCACTCCTTTTTTTTACTCTTCCCAAGTTTCTAAGTTCATTCACTCCTCTGATATGCATCCCATACATAATATGAAAAAGACTATGGATAGTGATTTTATTTGGAGAATCATTATAGGCAAATCTAGCCTCAGAAAACACTTGGTCCCACTATTTGGGATGGTCTCCAACCAATATTCTCAACATATTCCCAAAAATTCTATTAAATACTTCAGTCTACCGATCGGTCTCAGGGTGATAGGTTGAACTAAAGCTCAACTTTGTTCCAAGTTTCTTCCACAAATTCCTCCAGAATTGTCCCAAGAATCTAGTATCCCTATTTGACACACTGTTCTTTAGTAGTCCATGCAATCTCACCACTTATCTAAAGAAAAAAGTTAGCAACATTGTTAGCATCATTGTTTTTTAAAAAGATCCATCTAAAGCATGGATCTAACATGAGCTGAGAGGGATCAAATTTATTTTGTTGCAAACTTATTTTATAGTGAAAAAAGCAATGTGTAATTTTTTACTTTTTAAATTGCATTTTTGAATGTTATAAATATTACATAACATGTGTATTGAGCCATTTTAGATTAACTCATGTTGAAATGTAGTTATTTGATTTTTGTTTTTTATTTGGCAGAAATGAGCAAAAAATATTTTTATTATTTTTTTTGGATGTAACATACTTACACATATTCCTCATATTGTATTGTAGAATAAGTCTCTTGTCTCAATGAGTCTTTCCACTAAAAAAATATTATTATTATTATTTTGAGGACGTGACATACTTACACATGTCCCTCATACTAGATTGAAGAATGAGCCTCTCGGCTCAACAAGGGATGAAATGGGGAATTTTTGAACATATTTCAAATACAACAAATATTTCATCATTACCATTTTGAGTTTTTGGCAAATCCAACATGAAATCCATTCTTACCGAATCGTCTGGCCTTTCTGGAATTGGTAATGGTGTATACAACCATAAAATATGGCTCCTACGTTTTACTTGTTGGAAAACTATACAACTTCTCACAAACTTCTTCACATGAGTCTCATTTTTGGAAAATAGTAAAAATGCTTCATCTTATCATAAGTTTTATCATGGCAAAAATTTCTTGCAAGACCTCCACTATGCTTTTCTTTGATTAAACTCTCCCTCATCGAGCACATTGGTAATTATATTTTATTTATTTTTAATAATAATCCTTCTTGAAGCATGTAATCGAGCCACGAAATCCTATCTTGGTTTGCATATTTTTTACAAGATTTGTAAGCTTCTTTAAAATATACATCTTCCACATACATATCCTTCATGAAGTAAAACCCCATGATTTGAACCTGTCTTTCCAACATAATCAAATTCCTTCTGCTCAAAGAATCAACAATTTTATTAGCTTGGCCACTAATATGCTTCAAAGGAAAAGAAATTTTTTGGAGATGTTCAATCCGTTTGACACATTTTTTACTCAATTTAGGTTTTGCATAATGTACTTTAGGCCATGATTATATGTATACAAAATAAAGTCTTTAGACATTGAATGATGCCTCCAAAACATAAAAATCCTTAACCATAACATAAAATTACTTTCCATAAGAAGTATACTTCCTTGTGGACTCATTCAAATTCTAACTGAAATAAGTTGTGGGGTTTTCCTCCTAAATAAGGACACCACCAATTGCTTCTCCACTAGCATCACATTTCACATGGAAAGGCTTGCTAAAATATCGAAAGATCAACACATGATACTCTATTGGATTATTCTTCAATAATTGTAATATTTTCCCGTCACATTCCTCTGGAATGGGATTTTTTCTTTCTTTATGGTCTCCAGAATTGGAGCATTCATTCTGTTAAAATTCCTCATGAATTTCTTGTAAAAACTAGAAAAACCATTGAAAATTCTAACTTCAAAAATGCTTTTGGGAGAAGGCCAATCAAAAATATCTCTTAACCTCTCAGCATCAATCTTCAAACTATCCTTGGATATAACAAAGCCTAAGTAAACAAGTTCTATCTTCAAGAATGAACATTTCTTCAAATGAGTGAGCACTTTTTCCTATTGTAGCTTCTCTAATACATACCTCAAATGCCTCAATTTCTCTTCTTTGGACTAGTTATAAACCAATATATCACCTAAATTAAAAATTTAAAATTTCCCTATGAACTCGTTTAAAACCTTATTCATCAATGTCATAAAAGTACTAGGTGCATTGGACAACCAAAATGCCACGACCAACCATTCATACAACCCATCATTATTTTGAAAGGTCGTATTCCACTCATCTCCCTCTCTAATCCAGATCTGATGGTTCCCACTATTCAAACCAATATTAGAGAAACAAATAGCATGACTCAAACAATCCAACAAATAATTTATGTAAAGTAAAGGAATTTTTTACTCAATTTTGATCGTGTTCAATGCTCCAAAGTTTTTACACACCCACCAACATCTATCTTTCTTAGGGATAAAAAATCTCATCACTGCACATGGACTAAGGTTATCTCTAATCAAGGCTTTATATAACATATCCTGTACATTATTTTTTATTTCCTCATTCTCTTTAGGGGTCATTCTGTATTCAACTTTATATGGTAGACTTGCTCCTAATATCATGTCAATATGGTGACTTGTACTTCTCATATGTGGAAAATCATTAGGCAAGTAATCCAATATAATATCACTATACTCATTCAAAATATATTGAATATCAAAAGGAAAATAATTTACAATAGTGGAAGTAAGAATTATCCCAGGTTTACAAACCAAAACAAAACTCACATCATTATTTTCCGTCTGTTGTAAAAATTCTTTTCCATTCAACAATAATGCCTTAGAGTCATTACTTTCCAATTCCCCCTCTTCTTGCAAAGGCAACAAGGTATGCTTGACACCATCCTTCTAAAATTTATAAATTTTCTTCCTCCTATCATGTACAAAACCTCTGTCAAACTTCCATATTCTACCCAAGAGAATGTGGCACACATCCATGGGCATGATATGACACGGGATTTTGTCCTTGTAGCTTCCTATCCGCAACTCCAGTTCACACTATTAATTCACTAATAATTTATAACCATTTTGAAGCCATGACAGCTTATAATGTTTTGGATGCTTCATCTTCTTCAATTTCAAATTATCCACCACTTTTGTAGACACCAATTTTTTCATGCTACCACTATCGATCACCACCTTGCAACATTTCCCTTGGACTTTGCAAACAATCCTAAGAAATTCCTTCCTCTGAGCTGGTTCAGGATCTTACTTCTTAGGTTTCAAATACACCTTATTAACCAATAGAGACTCTCCTATCTCTGGTGCATTCTCTACCTTCTATACCTTTGGTTTCTCTTCCTCTATTGGGGCAACAAAAAATTTTCTCTCACCAACATCTCTATTGTTTAGGAATCCATACGCCATGTGTCAAATCTTGCCACATCCGTATCAAAACCACACCAAAAGACCTGGGTGTCTACTCTTTTTCCTTGGCATATGATTCTCTACCTTCCAGGACACCTCATCCCGACCTCACGTCACTCTAGCATGTCCCAAAAGTGTGCAATATAAGATTCTTTAAGAGACAGAATCTATGGAATGGGAATTATTCCTATCAATTTTTGTTCTCGAATCTTATCAGCTACTGTCCCTGACCCTTTTTAAAATGCACACAAGTTGTGTAAGCCTTTTCCTTCTCGGAGAAGTCAACAACACTTGTATTCCCACTTTATTCCTCTTATTCGATGCAACAAGCTTCCACATCACCCCAACACTCTCCATATTGGCCAACCTTCACACGCCATCCCGACACCCAATAATCCTGGTTGTTCCTTTATGTTCTCTCCTATCAAACATTCGGGGAAGACCCTCTAGGACACGTCAGCATGGCGTCTATCAATTGATGTGTTTATCATGAAAAAATATCAGTCTTGTATATCATACTTCGTCAAATGACGAACTTTTGTTGAAATAAAAGGAAAATAAATGTATCCTCCACTTATATACTTTAGCTCAACACTGGTTATTACTGTCACTCCTCCTCCACCATTTCTACAAAGTCAACTTGTCAAGTTTTAAGTGATTAATTGAATTTTCTGTAACTTTGATTAAGGGGATTGAAACAAATCCTGGGGTGTAACACAAGCCCCTGTAGAAGGAATGGTTACAAAATATGGAAGAATCATGCTCATTCTCCACAATTTTATTATTATTATTATTAATCCAATAATTATATGAATACATAGTGTTGATCCACAAGATAGGATCATATGGGGAAATTTAGAAATTACTAAACTAAATACAACAATTAAGTAATTTTAATACATTTCATTGCAATAAAAAAGAAACTGTATCCTAACAAACCCATTCATTGAGGAACCAACTCCTTTGGTAAATAGTTTTAACCTCTTATTCAATCAAGTTTTACAAATTATCTTGCATCACATCTTAAATGGGGAAACAAGCTCATGTTCCTTTTAAGAAAAAAAATGATTTATCAACCATCAAGCCACTTTAATTAGTACACATGGACCTGTGTGGACCTTCTAGAATATAAAACACCTAGAGGTGAGAATTACTTCATGTTAGTGATTGATGATTTTTCTAGATTAGCATGGGTAGACTTCTTGAGAGATAAATCAGATGCATTTTATAAATTCAAGGCCTTAAATTTTTTGGAAGAGAACCAAGAATACTGCAAGATAAACTGCATATTGCCATATGGAGGAGAGTTTACATCAAATGAATTTGAATATTTTTGTGATGAGTATGAAATAAACAGATAGTAAACCATTGTAGACACCCCCAAAAAAACAAAGTAGTTGAAAGACAAAATAGATCAGTGCAAAAAATGGCTTGCGATATGATGAAATAAAGAAACATACCATAGAAATATTGGGTAGAATCCGTTCACACAACAACTAAATAAAGCACATCTTAGGCCAAACTGTGACAAAATACCCTATGAGTTATGGCATGGAAAACCAACATCAATTAAACACTTCAAAGTGTTTGGTAGTAAATTTTATATTAAAAACAATGATGTGAAATTGGAAAAGTTGAATTCTAGGACTTAGAAAGGAATATTGTTAGAGTATTCAACTAAAATGAAAGGGTTACATGCTACAAAAAAAAGACTACAGAATATAGTTCATTGTATAGATGTGAAAGTTGACGAGGAACTATCTACCAAAAGAAAGAACATATGATTTATCGATTCCTTTTATCAATCAATTAGTGAAGAAGAGGAATAATAATTTGAATATGTTAAGGAAGTACAAACCCATTTGAATACCTTTGAAGCATGTACAAAAGAATCATCCTGAAAATCAAATCATTGGTAACAAACATGTAGGGGTCCAAACAAGAATTAAACTTATTGATACATTAGATCAAGATCAGGTTTCCATGTTGTCCATGATTGAGCCCAAGTATTTTTCTAGAGTAAGAAAATATGAACATTGGATAAATGAAATGAATGAAGAATTGGAAAAAATATAAAAGAATGAGACTTGGGAGCCAGCACAAAGGCTAGCAAACAAAAACATCATAAGCACAAAATTGGTCTTCAAAAACAAAATAAATTAACAAGGGCATATCATCTTAAATAAAACAATATTTTTTTGAAAGGGTTATGCACAGGTAGAAGAATTAGACTTTCAACAAAAAAATTCTCCACAGGAAAGACTAGAAGCAATTAGGATGTTCTTTCCTTTTCTTGTCGCAAAGACTTCAAAGTATATCAAAATGATGTGAAGTCTTCCTTTCGTAAAGGAGATATTGAAGAAAAAGTATACATAGAACAACTTGAAGGATTCCAATTATCATATAATCCTAATGATTTTTTCATATTATATAAGGCACGCTATGGTGTTAAACAAGCACCACTATCATGGTACTTTCGTTAGGACAAATATCTTCAAAATGAAGGTGTCAAGAGAGGAGAAATCGACAACAAGTTGTACATAAAATCAAATGATGAAAAACTCTTGATTGTAGTTTTATATGTTGATGACGTAATATTTGGAAGCAACAAAAAATACCTAGTCTAATGGTTTTCTAATGAAATCAAATCTAAGCTTGAAATGTAAATGATTGGAGAACTCCATTTCTTACTTGGTCTACAAATCATACAAAACTCAAAAGGTATCTTCATCTCACAAGGGAAATACTTAAAATAAACATTGAAAAGGTTCAGAATGGAGGATTGGGCCCCTGTAACCACTCCTATGGTTGTTGGATGCAAGCTAAGGAAGGATGATGAATCACCGGAAGTTGATCAAAATTTATATAGATCTATGATTGGAAGCTTACTATTCCTAACAACTTCAAGAATGGACATAATGATAGAAGTTGGGTTAGTAGAAAGATACTAATTAACTCCAAAGAAAATCTACATATTAGTAGCAAAAAGAGTCTTAACATATTTAAAAGGAACAATGGATTAGAAAATATGGTATCCAAAATGAAAATACTTCTTACTAATAGCTTACAAAGATCTAGATCAGTCAAGTTTCACATATGATAGAAAAATTACAAGCACTGATGCATTTTTCTTAGGAGAATCATTGGTTTCTTAGTTTAGCAAGAAGAAAACCTCAATATAATTATCTACTTCCAAAGATAAATACATACCAATAGCATGTTGTTGCACATAATTACTATGGATGAAACAAAATCTTCAAGACATGAAGGTAACATACAAAAACCCAATCACTATCAATTGTGATAATATGAGTGTAATAATCATATCGAAGTATAAACTAAACACATTCCCATCAATTTTCATTTCCTTAGAGAGAAATCCATTGAGAATATTGTAAATTTGGAGTTTATATCAACTAAAGAGAAAATAGTTGATATATTCACCAAGCCTTTGGCAAGGGATCCCTTTGAATATCTAAGACAAAAATTGGGAATAATATCTTCTCCTTCTCTTCATTAATTTAAATTAAAAAAAGGGCATATAAAGACTGTTGAATCATTGAAAAAGTGAAGATAATATAAAGGGGATATTATACAGTCACAAAACAACAACAAGGATTTATATATTTATAGATAATACTATTAGTAATAGCAAGAATAAGTCGTATTTAGTCACAATGGGTGAATGAAAAATAAAAATATAAATACAAGGGGAATAGTGAACAACAACAATAAGATGCATATGTGTATCGAGAGGAGTGTGCTATCTAGACATCATTTATAGAACCGGTTGTATTTTCTCCCTTCCTAAACAAGATACTATCATTGATAGATTGTGATGGATAGAGTGTTCTAATAGCTAATAAAACCTATGTAAGTCCTCTTCATTCCTAAGTCCGGTATGGTCCACTCGTATTTCCGTGCTAATGTTATGATTCATATACTACTTCAATTTCCTAATAGAACTATGACATATAGTGATGAATTCTTTCTTCAAATCAATGAATGAGGATATTAAGGGATAAATGTATTCTATTCATGCTGAGAAATTAAAACACATCAAGTGGGTGCAAGTTGCTATACTCAAGAACCCAATTCCTAATTTGTGACTTGAAAACTAAACCAATTTCAAAATAAAGAGGCACCAAGGGAGAACCATAAAGAAGTAATTATTTCATGGAATATCCACTACTAGATACACTCATTATCTTCTTTTATATGCTCATTGTATTTTACTTACAAATCATGATTGTTTCATTCACTATAGATAATGTATTCATGAACATGGGTGGGTACAAACAACCCATACAATCATATGGTTGATCTTATCTTGTAAATTCAATAATAAAAATAGAAAAATAAAAAAATAAACATGAATTATGATAAGGAATGTAACAGTAAGAATAAATGGACAAGGAACACAACTATAATTCATATAGAAATTATACAATAAACAAATGAACAACAATGACAAAGAGATGGTTCCTTCATGAGACTGAATGATCCAAATAATGAAAAAGGGAGAGATGATGTGTTCAGAAGAAGTGATAAAAAACTAAACCCAAGATCCAAATGTGAAATAAATATGTTACAGCAAGAAAAATTTCTAAGCATATTTCAAGCTGGAAATAAAGATAGATGTGTGAAACATTACATAATCTATCAAACCTAGAGTCAAGGAACATTATCTGATAGTAGGATATGTGTCATTACATTGTTTGAAGAATTATGCATTAATTTCATACCATCACTTAAGGATTGAAATGATTGACAATTAAGACTGTTAGTTGTATACCCACAAAGCTTCAACCAATCGAGGGAATCAAGTGCAATTTCCAAAACAATTACAAGTAAGAAGAAATATAGAGAATTAAAAATCTATCCCCTTTCCATTTATTTCATAGGGTGAGATAATAAACAAACATTGCAAATGGTGTGTCTACGTAAAACTTAGGAACCATATGAAATAATTCAAATTGGACATATATGTAGCACTGTAAGGAGAAATGTTTATCAAGACCAAATCAACAAAACAAGCAAGAGAATATATATAAAATTTGTCATCTAATGAAATTAAAAGAATGATATATGGCTAATAGATGAAAAAATAATGTTTAGTGTTTCCATCCTTGCTAAAGGGGGATATTTTTAGTAGTGTTGTCATTGATGTCAAAGGTGTTGTATGGAAAATATTATTAATAACATAGGTGGGTTGAAGATGGTTTCATTAATGAGAAATTTTTTTTTAAGGAGTTGAAACTTTGGAGGATTGGAAAATTTGGAGGATTCAAGAGATCAAGTTAGAGGAAGGTTTTATGTGGCCAAGATATTTTACAAAGGAGGAAATAGTATTGGATATTTGGAAAATGCAGGTGTTTCACTATGTTTTATTCAATCCTTCAGAGTCTCACTCTTAGAAATGACAATAAATCAACACTTATAGAAACACTCCTTGATTTTATTACTTGTTTTCCGTGGTCAAATGTTTTCATTGAAATTCATGTGAGAGTTGTGGTCCCTTTATACTATAGTAGATTCCATTTGTGGGGAAAATCAATTATTGGAAGAAGGAAATCCAAATTTTAGGATGGAAGACTACCTATTTTCATAATGTGAAGTAATGGAAGAAATTTTTTTGATGAGAAATTCAAAAATAAAGGTATATGGAGTATTGAGAATTTCTGCGAAGATAATATTGATGTGAAATTCAAGGTTGGAAGTTTATCATGGAGAAAATTCCATGGTTGGAACTTCTCTTTTGGAGGTGAGCAACCTCATGGTGCTAAGTGAAATATTAGTTATATGTTCCAATTCAAATTTATGTGTTCATTGATAAGGTCAACTCTAGTTATCAGGAATATGAGAAACTATTAAAGGAAAATTATTTTTTATCCCCTCTTTATGCTATTCACGATGGATCAAAGTTAATGCTACAAACACCTTTTGATGATGAATCAAAAAGTGATATGTCCCCAAAAATTTAGTGTGAAAGTGATACTTGTATGGAGGAGTCGATTTATCCTCTAGAAGATTATAGTGGGCATGCCTTGTTATATTTCATACTTCAGATATGTCGTGTATAAGTTGTGGTCCTCCTTAATGATGTTTCAAAGGATGAATTTTTAACTCAACCAATCAGAGAGAGTGACAAAATTGAGGTAATTTACAATGGTGCCTTTTCTAAAATGTTATTTGCAATTGACTAATTTGTAGAGATGGGTCCATTCATGAGAAATTTCTTTAGTGAGAAAGGCTTCAAATATCTGCAAATTTTAGACCATATCCACTATTTTGACCAGGAGAACTTATCATCAAATGAAATATAAGTAGAAATTCATACAAATTCAAAGAATTTATATAATATTAGACATCTATAACCTAAAAATGAAGCATTAGATATTGGTTATCTCCTAGTATGTAGGTTCAAACTACTTGGAATATGAAGAAGTTTTGAAGCTTTGAAATGAGTTGGCAGGGAGAACACTAACCAAGAACATGAATTATGGCTTGGAGAAAAATTTATAGATTGTAAAACAAATAGTTCTACTATATTGTATGGTGAATGTATCTTTTATGAGAGCATATTGGTCCTTCCTTAGTCAATATTTATTTATTAGAGTGGGAGATTTGGTATTATCATAGCTTCTAAATCACATTAGAGGAGGTGTTTTGAAATTCAATACGGAATAATTAGCATAATTTTACTATAGGTGATTTGAATTCATACATCGAATAGGAGGTGATGATTTGAATATCATGAAAATATTCAATGTAATATTAGGTTAGGTCCCTATATTACTAGTATAGTCCCTTATTGTTGTTAGTGTAACCCCATTATTGTTATTATTGTACCCTTGTAACCCCCATATTATTATTAATGTGCCCTTAAATAATTATTTTTAGGTCAGCTAGGATTACATTGTGGCCCCATGGACTCCTATATATAGAAAGGGGGTTTTGTAATTTGAATCGTCCAATAATTTTTCATTCATGTAATGTATTGGAGGTTTCCCCCTTAAAGTGGCTTATTTCTAAGGCATTGATATCTCTTTTCTTCTCTTTTTGGAGCTGGTTTCACAACATTTGGTATCAGAGCTTTGAGATTCTAGGGTTTCGCTACTCCAAACAAGTCATCGTGGCATTTTCACTATAACCTTTTTTCTACGAAGGTTTAGAATCTGAAATTATTAGAGTGCGAAACCAGAATCCTAAGGAACATATTCGCAAAAGTTTAGAGCTTGTTTCACAATATTTTCGGAGATATGATCTATGCAAGTTAGGTTATTTTGTAGGCTCCTCAATTTAACCTAAACAAGACATCGTGGTATTTTTGTAATAAATTTTTTTTCTACGAAGGTTCAGAAGCTAAAATTTTTAGAGTGCGAAGCCACAATCCTGAGGAACGTCGTCATAAAATTTTAGATATTGGTTTGCGATATTTTCAGAGATATGATCTATGGAAGTTAAGGATTTTTGAGGCTTCTGAATTTCATCTGAAAGAGGTGATCGTGGAAAAATCTTCATAGCTCTCTCTCTGAGCATCGGATTGGAATGCTGTAAAAATTTGCCACAATGACATGGACTGTACTTTTTGGTCTATCAATTTCAGAGCCAAAGGAAGAAACAATGACACGTGGCAAGTCATACAAGTTCGCTCTACTTAATCAATCCAAAATTGGGTCATTGTGAGAGATTGGACATAAATTTGCCTTGAAGAATCCAAATCAGATTAGACCTATGGCATTTGAAAGAAGCTTCAGATGGCTACTATAGGGCTAAACTTCAGATATTGAGGATCCGTAATTATAGAGATAATTCAATTTCAACATCGAGCTCCTCAAAAGAAAGTAAAAGGTGTGTATTTTTTTTTTCCGAATTGCATAAGCCTTGTTTGAAGAATCAAGTTGAATTGATTCCAAGGGCATATTGTAGAATAGATATCAGTATTGGATTCTAAAATGGCCCCAAAGAAGAATTCAACACCCATTATGCCTTTATAAAGCTCTACTATGACTCATGAAGACGAAGAATGGCAACATGACATATCAAAATTACAAGAGAAAGTGCAACAAATTTCGCTCTCGCAAAGAGCAACAAAAAATGACATGGAAGTTTTGAAGAAAGGCGTGGAAACTAAGATGGATGGTTTGAAGAAAGGTGTGGAATATAAGATGGATGGTTTGAAGAATGCCATGGAATCTAAGATAGATGGCCTGGAATCTAAGATAGATGGCATGGAAGCTGGCATGGAATCTAAGATGGATGACATGGAAGCTAAGATTGATGAGAAAATGGAATACATGAAGAATGATCTATAAGCAGTCATGGAAGGTTTTACAAAGTTGATACAAGAAATGTTTGCTAATGGTGAAAAGATAGTAGAGGAAACTCATGATGAGAACAAAATAAATGTTAATCGTGATTTCATAAAATCTAATGTTGGTGGGAAGAACCACCATATTCCAAAAATGGATATGAGGAAGTTTGATGGAAAGGATCCTCTAACATGGATACTACATATGGAGCAATATTTTGATCTCCATAATGTGAAAAACACACAAAAGGTACGCATTGAAACTTTACATTTAGAATAAAATACATTTATATGGTATTGATGGCTTTTCTCCCGTAAAACAATTGTCACTTGGTCAATTTTTACGGAGGAAATGATAGCACATTATGAGGATACAAAGAGCAACACCTTCTTTAGCCAATTGATAAATCTCAAACAAAAGAGTTTAATGGGGGAGCACATTTAGGATTTCAAAAAATTGAATATAAGGGTAACTGATATTCCAGAGGAACACGGGATTGATCTCTTCATAGGTACTTTAAAGGATAACATCCAACATGAAGTTTGCATTTTGGAACCTATTGGCAGGAAAAGTTGAATGTAAAATTATGGTGACAAGGAAGCCTACCACTCACTTCTATAAAGAGGGAAGTGTTGCTACTCCTAGATTTCCACAACCTACAAGGTTGACACCACAAAAATTAGAAGAAAAAAGAGAAAAAGGGCTTTGATACAGTTGTGATAGAAAATACACTAAATGTCATAAGTGTGCTGAGAAGAAATTATTTTACATTTATTGTGAAGAGGAAGAATAAAATTAACAAGAAGAGGATATACACTAGGAACTAAGCCAAGAAGAGGAAGAAATGAGTCTGACCATATCATGTAATGCATTGGTAGGAATTACCACTCCTCAAACTCTCAATATAGAAGGAAATATCAAGAAGAAAAAGGTAATAGTGTTGATTGATTCAGGTAGTACCCATAATTTTATTCATTGTAAGGTAGCCAATGAATTGAATTGTTTCCTATACCCAGCACCAGAATTTCAAGTGATGGTTGCAAATGGAGGAACTATAAATTTCTCTGGAAAATGCCATAATATAAAGCTAACCATGGGGGAATATGTATTTAATATTCCAATGCTTTCCATTCCGATGGGAGGTGTTGATGTTGTACTAGGAGTACAATGGTTACAATCTTTGGGGACGATAGCTTTTAATTTTCGAGAACTTTTCTTGAATTTTTTTCAGAAGGAAAGGAAGTCGAATTACAGGGTATTGTAGTGAAGCTGGGAAATATAATAAGCTCTAATGTCATGACAAAGCTTCTAAAGAAATAAAAACGAGGCATAATTTCACAATTGTGCTCACTAGAAGTTCCAACATCAAAATCATCTATTTCCTCAGATCTCCAAAAAGTCTTGGACAATCATTCCAAGGTTTTTGAAACTCGTAAAGGACTCCCACCTATTCGTGATAATGATCATGCTATTCATTTGGTTCCAAGAAGTATTCATCCAAACATCAGGTCGTATAGATATATGTATGTCCAAAAGAGCGATATTGAATGTATGATTGCAGAAATGTTAGAGGCGGGTATAATTCAACCTGGTCAAAGTTCTTTCTCTGCTCCTGTAGTATTGGTACACAAGAAGGATGGATCATGGCGCATGTGTCCAGATTATAGGGAGCTCAATAAGCTCACCATTAAAGATAAATTTCCCATTCCTATGATTGATGAATTATTGGATGACTTACATGGAGCAATTTATTTTACCAAGTTGGATCTTCGTTCAGGGTATCATCAAATTAGAATGAAGACTAAAGATATTCCGAAAACAACATTTCGAACTCATGAGGGTCATTATGAATTTTTGGTCATGCCTTTTGGCTTTACCAATGCACCTTCTACATGTCAAGGGTTGATGAATTCCATTTTCAAACCCTTCCTTGGAAAATTTGTGTTAGTATTTTTTGATGATATACTAATCTACAAAAGGTCTTGGAAGGATCATGTTCAACATGTTGAGAGGGTGCTCAAAATATTGCAGGAGAAACAATTATATGAAAAAACATCCAAATGTTTCTTTGGAGTACAAGAGGTGGAATATCTGAGTCATATTGTATCTCACGAGGATGTTAAGGTAGACCCTAACAAAATTAAATCCATTAAGGAATGGAAAGTCCCCACAACCATAAATCAGTTACGAGGATTTCTTGGGTTAACAGGGTGTTATCGAAATTTTGTTAAGAATTATGGGAGAATAGCAGCACCTCTAACAACATTATTGAAGAAAGATGCATTTTCATGGACTCCTGAAGCAACTAAGGCCTTTGAACATATTAAACAGGAAATGTGCCTAGCGCCAGTCTTAGCTATGCCAGACTTCACAAAAACCTTTATTGTGGAATGTGATGAATTAGGAAATGGAATTGGTGCTGTTTTAATGTAAGAAGGAAGACCCATTTCTTTTGAAAGTCGTCCAATCAAAGGAAAGTATTTACAGAAACCTATTTATGAGAAGGAAATGTTAGCAATACTGCATGCACTAAAGAAATGGAGAACTTACCTAATGGGAAGACACTTCAAGATAAGACCTGATCATGATAGTCTTAAACACTTTTTGGAACAAAGGCTATATTCAAAAGAGTAGCAAAAATGGGTCACAAAGATGTTGGGTTATGACTTGGAAATAATATACAAAAAAGGGAAGCTAAATGTTGTTGCAGATGCACTCTCAAGAAATAATGAAGAGGTGGAAGCATTGCTTTGTGCCATTTCTATTATCCAACAAGATTGGATAACCGAAGCAAGAGATGAATGGAAGAAGGACGAAGAAGTGTGGACACTCATTCAAAAGTTGCAGCAAGATGCTAGTACATCTGACACATTTATTTGGGAAAATGATTCCTTATGGTACAAAGATCACTTATATCTTTGTAAGAATTCCCAACTAAAACAAAATATTCTTTTGGAATTGCACACTTCTCCTTTAGGAGGACACTCGAGATTTTTAAAAGCTTACCATAGGGCGAAGAAAGAATTTTTTTTGGGATGGCCTTAAATCTTACATTCAAAATTTTGTGGCGGAATGTTTAGTTTTCCAGCAGAATAAAGTTCAGACAATTAAGACCTCGAGTCTTCTACAACCTTTATCCATTCCAAGTCAATGTTGGGAGGAGATTTCAATGGATTTTATCATAGGTTTACCTAATTCCGAAGGAAAGAGTGTCATCATGGTGGTAGTTGATAGACTTACCAAGTACGCACACTTTTGTGCATTATCTCATCCATTTAAAGCAAGTATAGTTGCTACTACATTTATGGACACAATTCTAAAGCTACATGGAAACCCAAGGGTTATTGTGAGCGACAGAGATCTCATTTTTACTGGAAATTTTTGGACCGAGTTATTTTCTTGTTTGGGTACTCAATTAGCTCATAGCTCATCTTATCATCTGCAATCCGATGGTCAAATTGAGATAGTAAATAAATGTTTGGAAGGATATCTTCATTGTTTTGTATCTGATAAACAAACACAATGGGTCAAGTGGTTACCTCTAGCTGAATGGTGGTATAACACTTCCTTCCATACTGTAGCAAAAATGACCCCATTTATGACACTTTGTGGATATCAATCACCATCCATCACATCATCTTTAAGAGAAAATTCGAAGATTCAAGCAGTGGAAGATCACATCGAGCATCAATAAGAAGCTCTCCAACTGTTAAAGGACAACCTAAATTGGGCACAAAATCGAGTGAAACAATAGGCATATCAACATCGCAGCGAGAGAAGTTTTGATGTAGGGACTAGGTATTTTTATGGCTACAACCATACAAACAAATGTCCCTCAAGCAAGCTAAGAAGGATAATAAATTATCACCAAAGTACTATGGTCCTTACAAGGTGTTGCAAAAGATTGGGACTATGGCATACAAATTGGAGCTTCCCACTTCTTCACGAGTGCATCCAATTTTCCATGTTTCTTGCTTAAAGAAGGTTATAGGTGAAAATCTTCCAGTTCAAACAATATTGCCAGAACTTGATGAGGAATGAAAAATCATATTGGAACCTAAAGCGGTCACGGAAACAAGAACTCGATAGCTACGAAATCGATCAATTTCAGAGTATCTCATAATGTGGAAGAACTTACCCACTGAAGATTCTACATGGGAGGATGAGAATTTTATACAGAAGCACCCAGAGCTACTGAAGCATTGAGGACAACACTTTTTTGAAGGAGAGGGGAATGTTAGGTCCCTATATTACTAGTATAGTCCCTTATTGTTGTTAGTGTAACCTCCTTATTGTTATTATTGTACCCTTGTAACCCCTATATTATTATTATTGTGCCCTTAAATTAGGTCATCTAGGATTGCATTGTGGCCCCATGGACTCCTATATATAGAAAGGAGGTTTTGTAATTTGAATCACCCAGAATTGTTCATTCATGTAATGTATTGTAGGTTTCCCCCTCGAAGTGGCTTATTTTTAAGGCATTGATATCTCTTTTCTTCTCTTTCTGGGGCTGGTTTCACAATATATGAAGATCACTATAAGCATGAATTTCCAAGTGTCTTATCCCTATTCATGAATAATATTCTTTTCCTTGCCAAGAATTTGCTTATTAAAATGTCTATTCTATCTTTGAGTAAAAGAGAATGATTTTGAGAAGAATGTGAAATGAATGGGTGGAAGAGCATTTTAATTTCAACCCTTGCATTGGAATACAAACAGACAACAAGTTATATAAATATATATTTTTGGAATTTTGTACTCCTAGTTGGTTGAATATTGAGAGACCTAGTTCATGAACTACTTGTCAAGAGGGATAAATACAAAAATACTTGAGGAAGAGGAGCATAATTGCAACATAATTTATATATAGGAGTAGAGGAGATTAAAAAAATATAAAGGATGCATTGAAAAAGTACATAAAAAAAATAAAAGAGAAGGAAGAATTCAAACTTGAAAGACTAGGTAAGCCAACAAAATAAAATTTTAACCAATTAGGGGATTGGTGTCTCACTTTAGGTAGTAAACTGAAATGGAATAGGTTGGAGCCTATAAGAAGTGGGAGTGGGTGTTTCCAACAAGTTATTACTTGCAAAAGAAAAGAGAGGTCGTAGCCTCCTGTCGGTAAGAGCCTACAAAAATTTATGTAAAAAGAGAGTGGGGCTTGCATTTACATCACAACAAAATACATGATTTGCTCCCTTTATGGGTTTACACTTATATTTGGTACTACATATGTTTCTTGTATCATTTTTTTAGTTTTCATGGATAATTTATTACAATATAAAAAATAAAAAAAAAACATTGCTCATCATTAAAGAAAATGTTTTTAAAATGATTTAAGATTGGCCATTATTAAAAGACACAATCACTAATTCACTCCCCTCTCAGTAATTGCCTACTTTCCAAAATTTTGTAGCTTGATTCCTAAACAGTTTGATGTATTTTAGAGTTGGTGATTGTGTTTAAATCATAAGAAAAAATTAATTTTGGTTTTCCCCCGTATTTTATTGTTGCATTTTTGCATTTCTAAATGTGTTCATTTGACTTAATAATTATTAAAGGTTTTAAAATATTGATTGACAATCCCTCTTAGTATTTTCCTAGTTTCCAATACATAAGTATGAAAAAGTTAAAACCATTGTGATTTTATCCTCTTCTCTAAGTTGGGTGGTAACCATTAATAACCAACCCCTTCTCCTACATGACTTAGCAAGTTATTTAGTTTTTTTTAAATTTTAATTAGCGACCAATGTAGAATAAACTAACTATTTTTCCACATGGATGCCATTTATTTTTTCTAACCAATTGTTGAATTGGGACTAGAAGTGGAGCTAGTCGCTTTGGAGTATGCTCTTCCCCTTGCACACATAACGATATGGGGAATCATAAACATCTTCAAAACAAATTTTCATGTCCCTTTATGATCCATAAACTATTGTGGATATTCCACTAGATAGTTCAACACAACAAATCTGATAAAATTATACTTAAAAATTCAAGATCTATACTATAATATATTTTATTTCTCTTTAGATTTATATATCTATAGATTATTATTTTTTTCCATGGAAAAATCAGAAACTTTCTATTAAAACAATATAAAAAGTTACATTGAAGTATATGCACCAAGTGCATTCAAGTATTGTCCCGAAGGACTAGAAGATGTGCGTTAAGCATTCACAATAGAAAAACTACCAAAAAAGAATAAAAATTAAAATTATAAACTGATATTCTGTTTTTTTCTTTTTTTCTTATGAACTTTTTACCAAACCCCAAGAGATGGAGTAGATGAAACAATTGCCAAATCATAATTTCTTAGAAGTTTTTGGATTTATTTATATTAATTGGAGCTCTCAGAGACATGAGAATGCTTAGTTCCACCTAGTCCTTGATTTTTTCTCTTTTCCTCATGTTGGTTCTCACTGGTTGAGATCACAGCTGAGTTGTTGGGAATGCTTGCCTATTTATTCTAGTCCTTCTGATTCTCTTCCCCCTCCATTTGAGAACCTTGAAGATTATCTATATATTATTGCTAATAATTTATGTATGTGAATTAAAATTATGCAGTAAATAGAGAACAATAAAATAAAATCCACAAACACATTTGACACAAGCTATGACCTGATAAACCCTTTCGGGAGAAAAACCTAGCTGGAAGGTGAGGTTGCTCTACTCTTTTTCTTTGAATGAAAAATATCTTCGAGTGAAAATAAGTATGGTATGTGGCTTGTGGCTACTGTAGTGTATAAATCTTCTCTGTTTTATATATATCCTATAAATCTCAGTTATTTTTTCTTAATTATGGGATAAATTCACTTGAAATAATGGAACCCGTTTTCCTCCTATTTTCTTGGTTATAACATAGCCTGATAGCTTAATAGAGGTTAGGTTTGAGTACCTCAACTGTTATCCAGAGTTAAAATATATACACTTCTAGATTCTTCTTGATCATAATGAAATGGCTAACCATTTTCCATGATTTAAGGGGCTGAAGTTCATCCTCTCAAATTATGGAGGTGAAAAGAAGAAGGCTAACTTATGAATGGGATAATTTTTTCATACATACTACAATTGATTCGATTCTTGGAACATTGGAAATTTCCCTATGGGTAGAGTAGGAAAAAAGGTGTGGTTCTTAAGAAACAACGTTTTACACCCAAAGAAGTCATTTGATGCCTCAAGATGCTTAGGAAAGGTTTTAGACCACGTTTTTCAAAACTGGGTCCTGCCGGTAAAATGGTACTATGAGATGACTCCTCCAATTTCTCCACTCTAAAATAATTGAGATGGATTAAAAAATATAATGATCTAATAAATATCACATATCCCCATTTTGGGGGTATTTGTGTCCCCAAAATATTCTACTAAATATGGTGATGAAATGCTTCCACCACATTCTCTCGGTTGTACGATTTAGCTTTGCCTATAAGTTGACCTTTCAACCCAATCTTCAAAATGTCATTTTTCCTATGTATTGTAGTTGTGGAACTATTTTTAAAAACTATTTATTCTATCAACTCTTCCTAAGCATCTGGTGCAAAATCCTCCACAAAAGGTAGAACTTATTCCTCTTCCTAATCTAGCATGGAAGGATCATAGTGATTTAGATTCTCTACTTTCAAAATTGAGTAAATGTGCATATATGATACTAAAATGAGTCAATAGGAATTATCACCCACCTTTTCCAGTATTCCAAAGAGACCATACTGCAAATCCTTTATTTTCTCACCAGGTCCATGTAGACCATTTCACGCCTTGAACAATTTCTCTATTATATGTTTATCATGCATGGCCTTGTATTTCTCCTATGGATTTTGAAATTTATATTTTACCTATAATATGGATATGGCTAATATTCTTTATAATTTTTTTAGCCCTTAAGGAAAATCTTGTAAGATCTTCCCTCACTCTTTCTTTCTTGGCATATGAAATTTCCAAAGGTGAAGGTGAAAAATATCCAAAACAAGTTTCAAACGGGTATTTTCTAGTAGAAGTGTAGACTAATATGTTGTAAGAATGTTGTATATAGACCATATTTTCATCCGAGCCCTTCAAATGCTTCCGATTGTATCCCCTTAGAAGTTGCACCAAAGTTTTGTTGAATACTTCTATCTACTGATCCATTTATGGATGGAATGTTATAGATGTCTTCAATATTGTGTCCATATTCTCCCATAATGTGTTCTAGATAGCACTGCGAAATCTTGTCTCCTTGTCTGAAATGATTCTTCTTTGTATCCCAAAGTGCACCCAAACCTGTCCAAATAATAAGTTTTCTACTTCTTTTCCACTGATGGTCATTTTACAGGGAATCAAAACACACATCTTACTGAACCTATCAACTACCATGAATAGGTGACTATGTCCCTTCCTCTTTTTTGGTAAATATTCAACAAAGTCCATGGAAATAATCTTCCAAGGATGAGTGGGTATAGGTAAGGGATGATATAGACCCTGTTTCTCATTTCTAGGTTTTCTGGTACAATAAGGTGAGCGTACTCTTATGAACCTCGCTAATTGTTCTTGAATCTTGGGCCAACACACATACCTTTGTAAGTTGGAAATGAAATTACCTATATTCCATGATATTCCTTGCAACCTTGGAGGTGTGAGGCTCTCTAATTAGCTACAATCGCTCAACTTTATGAACACATAGTTTATTTAACTTATATAGTAACCCATATTGGATATGGTAGTCAACGGTGTTGTCATCATCGTGCACATGAATCTAAATATGCAACTACTGAAACACCTCCTTGAAGTCCTCATCTTCATAAAATGCCTCTCTATATGCATCATGGGTGAATGGCTCTATGTGCATAAGAGTAACCAAAGTTGTGATCTTTGATGTGGGTGGCCTTGAGAGCATGTCGACCAAGTTGTTTTTGTTTCCCTTCTTGTACTTATTCACTAAATGAAATTATTGTAGAAATCCCATCCACTTGTAGTTCCTAGTTTGTTGTAGCTTACTTTGGGCCTACACGTAGTGTAGTGGTTGGTGATCTGTGTGGATCACTATCTCCTTTCCCATAAGATAGTGCTTCCACTTTTTCACAACTTGCACTAGGGCATAGATCTCCTTATCGTAATTAGAGTAGTTAATAATTTCCCCATGAAATACTTCATAAGGGTAGCATACATGTCTTTCTCTTTGCATCAATACCACTCCCATAACATACCCACTTTCATCTGTCTCCACTTTGAAAGGATGTTGCAAGTTTGGTAATGTCAAAACTAGTGTTTCACTGATATTCTTCTTTAGCTCCTTGAAGGCAATCTATTGAGCCTTTCCCCATTGGATCACTTTATGATTAAAGGTTAAATCACATATTTTATAGGGAGGGAATAAAGAATCATGTTGTACACACATATTTTATTTCTTTCAAGGTTCATTAGAGAACTTTTGATGTCTAAAATGGGCCTCCTAATAAAAGTTTACAACCAAAATAAAATTTATAAGAACTGCTAGGATTCAAGATGGTGATGTCAACCATGGGGGATGATTCACCATTTTTGGGGTTAAAAATAAAAATATTAAACAAAATAAAATAATAAAACTACTTTTTCAACATGTATTTTCAACTTATCTCCCTAAGTTTTTACTAAAATTTTGATTCAGAGTACTTCTTGGATGCAAAATTTAATTCCTGATCCAAAGAGTACCCATGTTGCATAATTTCGATGGACCGTTCTACATGAAAAATGAAAAATACATGAAAAAAAGTGATTGCAATCACATTTATCATGATCATGTTTCATGCAACATGGGTAATCCTTCGATGAGGAATAAAATGATGCATCGAATGAGTGTTCTCGCTTGAAATGTGAGTAAACCCATAGGGAGATAACTTGAAAATATGAGTTGAAAAAATATTTTTTTCTTTTTTCCCTCTAATCTTTGATGATGTAATCTAATATTATTTTATTATTTCCACTATTATTTTATAATTTCCTTAGGAGGTCCATTTTAGAAATAAAAATTCCCCTAATTGGCAACACACATAACATAATTATATTGGAAAGTAACAAATATTGTGATATTCATATCTCTAGAATCTAATAAAAAATTATGATGTTCTCTTGACACTTTGCACCCACTACACCCCTGACACAAGAAGAGTCAATTAGTTATTCCTTGATTACTATGATATTCGCTTTGCACCCAAAGAGATTTGGGGAAATCGAAACATTAACTAGAGACTACTTAAAATTCACCAATTTTCACACCATAAGTTACACGAGCTTTGGGCCATCATCCTAAACTCATAGCCTTTTAAAAGAGTCCTAACTTAAACACATGAATTACTCCCATTGTGGGGCCACAAAATAAATTATAGTCTAAACTAGAACCGTGGGAGTAGGAATCCAATTAACCCTCCTTTCTCATTCTCATTTGAAAATTAGAATGTTTTCTTCTAGGGAAATTAAAATTCTCCATAATCTAGTATGACAAGCCCGGTGGTGAGAAGAAACCCATGAAGGGGAAAGGCTTAGAGAAAATATTATCATGGGACTCCTTGAGTCTCGAAACTCTTGGTGGTAGCTACATTTCCATGGTTTATAACTAGAAGCTAATACTCTTTCACCCACACTATATGAACATGGGCATATTTCCAAAGGTGGCGTGTGTCGGAGAAATTGCACCAATAGGAAATTTTGAACAACCTCTAAAAGAATCACTATTATTTTCATGACTTGACCCAATACACCTCATTATAAACCTCCTTTCATACCATCAATAGTTTTATTTTAATGGCTTGAGACCCCACTTTCGCAAAATATTTGAAAGGGCCAATGAATTTTGAGTAGAAGTACATTATGCCTTTTAGGATTTCATGTTCAAAAAACCCATGCCCAAAACTTGGATTATTTCAAACATTAAAACATCATAATTAAATTTGTGTTTTTGTTTTATGTATTGATACATTGGTTTTCATATTTTATATCCCCTTAATCATTTCCACAACTACAGCTTTAGGGATCATTTAGCACCTTGTCACTCTAGACACCTCCAAGGCCTCCCACCTTTGGTAGGAGTGCTAGGTTTTGTAGCTTTTTCTAAATGACGTTTTCCTAAAATATAACCAATTGATAAAAAATTTATAGGCTCTTCCATCCTTGGTGCCAATTTTATAAGAACCTCATTACCTCAAAGTATTCCTCATCGTACATAGGTTACACAACTATGGCTACCCCTACATGTAACATTCCATTAGCCACTTCACTAAATCTCCCTAATATTTTAGTGTTGACAAATGACCTTATATCTCATGACACTACACGGAAATCCATGTCTACTAAATTTCATTCAAATATACCAAAGTTTGAATGGAAACATGTGGAATATCCCACAAACCATATGATTCTCTTTCATCTATGGTGTTCTTCAAACAACATCACTGACAACTTAGTTCAACTGAGGATATTCCAATGTACTCACACTCACCCCTTGACTAAATGGTATGTTAGTGAGAGTGAAGGACTCCATAGCAAATTTGGATCCTTATTTAAGTCATTTCTCACATTTTTCCAACTATATATTGATCATGATATAGGGTTAGAGTTTATTTTATAGTTTCTACAGACATATTCAACCCACATCCAAGACCATATCTATGAGTGGCATAGACATTGTAGCATCTTCAAAATAGAATTTCTGAAAGAATTTATCTTATTATTTTTCCTCAATTCCATCTTTCATGTAACAAAAGAGGACATTTCCACCACCATATCTTAGAATGAGGAAGAATCCATAACAAAATCTCAATAGCATGATCTCATTCATGCTCGATTAGGATATATTTCTATAATGATCCCAGATTCTCCATGAGAGAAACCTTTCAATAAAGAAAATATGGGGTCGTCAAATGCTGCTAACAACCTAATTAGGTCCATTACCCAACACTAACACCATAGAGGGAACCAAATTCAGCATCAAGGAAATTCATATGGCATTAGGGGACTTTTGCGGTCTAAAATGGGCTTCCTCACAAAATTATAAAATATAGTGGAAATAATAAAATAAGATTTGATTACATCATCAAATTTTAAAGGGGAAAAAGAACAAACTACTTTTTCAGCTCGTATTTTTAACTTATCTCCCTAAGGTTTTACTCACATTTCGAGTAGGAATACTCATTCAATGCCAAATTTAATTTCTCATCGAAGGAGTACCCATGTTTCATACATTTTATGGAATCTGCTACACGAAAAATGAGAAATACATGAAAAACGTGATTGCAATCACATTTTTTCATGTACTTCCCATTTGTCGTGTTGCAGGGTCCATCACATGGATTCCACACGGGTACTCCCTGGATGAAAAATTAAATTTTGCATCCAAAAAGTACTCTCACTCTAAATTTGAGTAAACCCTTAGGGAGATAAGTTGAAAATAAGAGTTGAAAAAGTAGTTTTATTATTTTATTATTATTTAATATTTTTAATTTTTTACTCCAAAAATGGTTAATCATCCCCCATGGTTGAAATCATCATCTTGAATCCTATTGGTTGTCATAAAGTTTATTTTGGTTGTAAATTTTTCTTAGGATGCCCATTTTAAACCTCAAAATTCCCCTAATGACAATCTCCATCATTCCCACAAGTAGGCGAGATGCCATGAAAGCCCTCAACCACAAGGATACGATACCATCATAGTAATCCTACTTAGGTAAAATTACCTCAGGATTTTAATTATGGTGGTGTGTCAAAATCCCAACCCTCCTATGGAAATATCACAAAAGGAATACATATTTCCTTTTCCAAGGTCAACAAAAATATAACCCCTCACACCCTTAATTGAAGCCATGGGTAAAATTTGTTTATCCTTCATTTCATCAACAATAATAAGCATTTGAAAAACTCAATACTTCGAAACCCTCCAATAACGAGAACATAAAAAAATTAAAAAACATAAAGGAAACGATGCATAGGGTGGTAACCCACAACAACATAACACACAAGGAGAGGAAAATTCCCATGATCAGAAACCAAATCCAAATCAACGAACCAAAAACTGAAAAAAAGGGAAAGCATAGTGGTCTATGGACTAATTATCCTTGTGCTCTCTGTGATGAGTATGGACATTACACCCATCATTTCCCCCAAATTGTTAAATTCAAATGCATGAAGGATGATATGGGTAGTGGCCAATTAGGGGTTAATCAACAACCTCCAGTATGACAAACACCTTTTTCCTTGTAAGGAATAGTTACTACACAACATGAAGATGGTGCTTCCCACTAAAACAATGTCAAAAACTTCAATACCCAAGACATGGCCAACCAAAACATTTAGATGAACAAAATAGACATATTACTATAAACATGTCATCGAGACATTGGATATCCTGTTAGGCCTAACCCCCTCATTAACATATGAAATTCCATATACTTCTAACCCCCTGTTAATGATCCCACAACCTCCAATAGATGCAACTTCTAGGTTAACTAAATGAACCTTAAGGTTTCCTAACACAATTAAAAGGAAAGACATGGCTATAACATTGTTGATGACATTTCACAATCTGTTCTTGCGATGTCAACATTAGAAGTGCTTCAAACATGTCCACCTTAATGGAAGGCTTTTCGTTGAACATTAGTTATGATTGAACCTTCCAATTATTTTGTGATCACATTTTATTTAAATAACTCAGAATGTTAGTCACTTTCTAGATTCGTGTCACCATCCATGATGTCATCATAAATAGATGAATGATTTATGAAGGGGAATCTACATGCATCATTTCTAAAATGGTATGGCAAAATCTAGGATCCCCCGAACTTATAACTTCATATATTAGCCTTAGGGCACATGATGGTCAACCTTCATAACCTACAAGACCCTTTTAGAACACTGTAGTGGAACTCTTTGATAAAAAAATTCACATTAATATAGAAGTCTTTATTACCTCTCTATATTAAACATTTTGTTTAGTCGAAGTTACATGTATGTAATTAAGGTTGTAGCATCATCATTATTCTACACTATGAGCTTTCCTCATAATGGAAAAATCATAACCATAAACTAATTGACACACTATGGGTCGAGGGCCTCCCCCTCCCTTGAAACTTTGCTACCTTTTATGGTATCAAAACAATAATTGGTCTCCTCTTTCATATAAGTTAGGCTTTTAATATTCAAATATTCCACTCCCTTAGGTACATACCCAAGAGACCCTCTTGTCATGCATTCATTTTCTTCAGATATTGTATGCATAGTAACCACCTCTTTTGTCGAATAATCTCGGGAAACTCAACCAACAACAACTAACCCAATAGTGGCTTTGAAAGTGATACAACATTTTACCATATGATATCAGTCAAACTCATTTCCGATACCTTATGATTGGTTTAATCTCACATCAAGTGATGTTGACACTTACCTTACGAAACATGGCTCTAAAAATTCCTTCTTCGTATTTAGCATGAACTCCCATGTTGGTTATGTCAATGGTTGTTTTTTCCATATAAATTACATATTCCTCATATTCAAGGAACATAATCCTTTAGAAGCACCAAGAAGCATAAGGACACCACAGGGAAATTGTTGAGCTTCCAAATTTTCCTCCTTTTAACCATTCAAAACACCTATTTTCCTTTTCCCATCAACCATTAATTAAATATGTTTGTAGCATTTCATTGTGAATGTGCCACATTAATATTACACACGTTAATTAGTTAGTTATCATTATTTTCCTTTATTTTTGATGAATTAGAAAGGATTATTGTTGGTTTTACTAATGATGGTTTTCCTAGGTTTGTCCCTATATCTCTCATGCAATAACTATAATAACCTCCAATGTTGACATACTTATGCAGGCCCAAGGGAAACTCCCTCCCATGGGTTTTGTTCCTATGGATTTTGATATGAATTTATGTTACTTAACTCATACCTGAGTCAAATCCATTAGGCTCAAACTCATGATCTACAACTCAAAAAACTCATGTCAGGTAGAACCGGGTAACAAACTTCAAGCATGATTTCTAGAGAAATGATGAATAATATGGAAAATATTGACACATATTTTGTCCAAAACATCCCCAATTAGGATATTTTCAAACATTTTCTCCAAAAAGTTCATAGGTTAGGATAAATACATGGTTCTTTCAAACAAACTTTTCTTATTGTAGTTGTTTCCTAAATACATCCCAAATATAAAAATCAATCAACAAATGAAACAACTCTAGCCTATTCTAATTCCTAATATGGTTTCACGATATATTAAGCTAATGTAATTAGATATTGAGTTGCTTTTCAACTAAGATACTTTATAAACAAGTAAACACAACAATTTGTAATATATCTATAAATTTGAATCCAAATTTTTGGTAATTTGTTCCAATTTTCCCCTTTCTACTTTATAAAAAATGTATGAGCATATTAGAGGAGGGAAGTCAATTATTAATTCAATGGAGAGATTAAAAGGCATGTTGTAGTGGAATAATATAGAGGTTTCCAAATATTGGAAAGAGGGTAACTTGGGATAGCTAGGATTGTTATATAATTCACCTCTCTGGAATGAAGAGATTACCAATCATTGGAGTCATTGGTTATGTATTTTTGAAGAATTATATCTAATATCAATTATAGTTATTAGTGTTTATAGATCATGGGAGGATTGATTAATTTTCTTGTCATTTTTTAAATATAGAATAGTTTATTTATATTTCCTTTCATTGGTTACAAGTTTTGTACTTTTGTGTGAAGAGTGTGAAAAGATGTAGGCTTCTATCCATTTTCCCTACTTTTTACTTATTTTCATGTCCATTTATTTTCTTCACGTGTCCTTAGGTAGCTACGAGTTTTCTTCTATGGTATCCCTTTCACATCAATAGGATAGGAATTAGACTAATAATTCCTTGAAATCCACACACATAGTGTAGTATCTAAAACATTACTAACACCATAGTTTACAATTTATGTTAGAGTGAATGAATTATTTTAATAGAAAATAATATCACCCAACATTTTGGTTCCATTTTTGAGGATGTGCTAAAAGATATTAGGGCTTTGATAAATCTATTTATTTTTTTGTAATCAGGTTTTAATGCTGAAATGTTTTTATTCCCCCATGCACTAATCTATGTTTCGATAAGATCTACCAACTAGTAGAAGATTTTCTTGAGTATAGAAGAAATGGAACTCCATGAAATATCTCAAAAATTGACAACAATCGAATATTAGAAAAGAAGGAAATGATACCTAAAGGAATCTCTCAAATCAAAAATACAATCAGAGGCATATCCACATCACATGGGGAAATGTATTGGCTGCAATTAGCAACATATTTGCATATAAAATAAGATAAAAACAAGGAAATTATGAGTAATATCTAGAAGCATAACCTCATGAAAAATATCAAGGAGAATATGTAGTGATTTACCTTGCAGATTTGTAGAAGAAAACAACAATTCAAAAGAGCTTCATGAGGAATAGAAAATATTGCTACCTATTATTGAGGATTTTTTTTAAATTCCTATCACTAGATCCTTTATGAATTCAAGGGAGAAATAAAAAAGAAACAAAATATTTTCTTGGCATGATAAAGGAGGACATGCCAACAATTGTTAGTAAACCAGAGGGACAAGGATACATAGATCCCATTGAATATTTGTTCCAAACGATTTCCATCATAGAAAATTCCTCCATCATCCAACATCTCCTAACACCAGATGACCCAAAGAAGACATATCCTCATATTATCTTATTCAAGGCATATATTCCAAAATTGGACACGTGTATATTTGTAATATTGCTACAAACATGGATTCATTGAAAATATTCTTTCACTTCACAATATTCTCCTCTTTCAAGTAGAGTAGGATAGATTAGATGAATAAATAAGTAAAATACTAAAGATAAAAATAGGTCTAACTATGAAACTAGGACACTAGCACAGTTAGATAAGCATTTTTCGTGAAAATTAGGTTACTAGTTGGAAAAAATTTCAATAATCACTGCATCATGGTGTTGGTCCTCTAAGGGAACTCAACAAGAATTGTAGCCTTTTATTTTTGAAAATAAAAAGGGAATATCAATTGTTGAACATCTAGGATAGTAGAAGGTTTGGCCTTCATCCTCTCAAAAGCTTCAACAACCATCTTTAGGTGTTATTACTTTGTAGGTGTTATAACTCCATAGGTGTTGTTACTCTATAGTTGGTGTTACTCTATAGTTTTTGTTAGTATACATGTGATATTTCTTCATAATTTCCAAGAATTGTTATAATATGAATGATAGTGTGGTTGTTCTACCTTTCAAAATAAGATCTATGAGAAGCCTTTATCATTTCAGTGTTAAGTTGAACAAAAAAATCAAATTCACTCAAACAATAATCAAACTGACATAGTTAGTAGTTAGCAATCATTAGTCATTTACTTTTCAACACAATGGCTGAAATACATAAACACTCTATTATGGATCAAATCAATGGCACATAATTATTAGAACCAATTTTCCTAATATATTTTCTAATAATGTCAAGAGGTAAAACTTAAGGTAAAAACCAACTTAAAATTTTTTTATTTGTTGAATTTTTAGGGAATACTGATAAAATTCCACTATAAGCTTAACATACCTATCTTGTCATTTCATTGGTGTTTTTTTCTACTTGAAAAATTTTTCCAACAAGTTTCATCCCTCATTTCTTACTGCTATATCATCATCCATTATCGGATTCATTTATGTTTCATTTAGGAGTGATATCACTAAAAACTCAAGGGGAATGGGAGTAGTTACAGATTCCAAGGACATCCTAATAAATAAAAAAATTAGACATGGCTATGATAAAGTTTCCTCTATGAGATACTATTCAAGCTTTTGTTCACTGTGATTCTAGAAAACCTTGTTATCTTTCCCTAAACATGTTGGGCCTAATCTTGTTGCTAATCAACCATTCAATACTATACTAGTATGCATTGGAGGAAATTTCAGCCCAAAAGTACCCATGAAATTTTCATGTACATAATATGTGAAACAATAAAAATCCTTTAAATTAAAAAAGAGGTACATGTAAATATTTTGGAGAGAAAATAATAAAAATGACTGTTTTAATTTCTTTGTTGGCTTATCTCCTTATAAGCTTACTCAAATTTCATGTGTAGAGACTCATTGAATGAAAAAATAAATTCCACATCTAAAGAGTTCCCATTATTCATACTTTTGAGAAGACTCACATTAATAAAAATTGAAGATATATTAAAAAACATGTTCAAAACACTTTTTTCTTATATGTATTTTCAATTTTTATAATGTGGGTCTTCTCAAAAGTATGTATAATGGGTACTCGTTGGATGTGGATTTTAATTCCACATCCAATGGGTGTCTACACATGAAATTTGAGTAGGTATATAAGGAGATAAGCTAAAAATACAATAAAAAATAGTAGTTTTATTCTTTCCCTACAAAATTCATAACTCCTTTTTTATTATTTCAACTATTATTTTATTATGTTTCCTTAAGAGGCCACTTTTAAGCTAAAATTTCCTCTAATGCAACAACTGCACAGTAGGTTTATATTATTTTTCTCCCTGGTGATAATAACTCATCCTATTGTATATAGAAAGAACTCCATACCATCTACCTAGCTAACCATGTTATAGAAAGAAACAATTAAATTATTAACAATTTCGCCACCGTCAACATTGGATGTAAAGGAAATGAAAAAAATGAGCCTAAAATATAGTGTTCTAAAAAATTAAGGAGAATATTTAACTTTTTTGGCACTATGAAGTGATTATTAGTTTAGTTAAGGTTGTTAAGAAATCTTACAACTAAAGGTGCAAATTTTCATGGAAAGGAGCTTGGAAAACTTTCATTTTCTTCCTTCAAAGTTGAAATGTTTTATGGTAAGATCAGTTGGTTGTTTTCGAAGAAAGAGGTATGAGGACATGATAATATTTTCAATTCTTTGTATTTATGTTATCTATATATATATATATATATATATATATATATATATATATATATATATATATACACACACACACACAGATGTTTCTCAATCCATGTCTTATGCAAAGAGGCCCATGTGAAAATTATGCATCAGAATTATAATTCTCTATATGAAGGGGAGAATGTGGAATGTTGTTCTTCCCCTCTAGCGAAACCTAGTTGAAAAATTATTAGAGGAAAATTTGCATGTAACCTATGCTAACCTTCTTTAGAATGTGATTTATTCAATTATCCTTAGTCTCCAATAAAACATTTTCTACCAAGAGATTTTGTTCTTGACCTATTTTCTGAGTACAACTGCGTCAAAAGGATGAACAATTTGTTATTTTTTCAAATTTTTGTATAAATGCACTTTTAGACAATGTATTCTAAAGGCTCACCAGATATATTTAATTCAAGACTTTTCTTGGCATCAATACAAACTGCATTAATGGATGTAACAACAACCTCAGATGAAGATAATGTTTCTAACTTGGGTGTTATTTATCATAGCTTTACAAGTAGAGATGAAAAATTTGAATTGAAAATAGAGTATTTATAACATGAATTATCAATACCATGACCTGTGATCCTAAGAGTTTAGTAATTTTGCAGAGTAATTACATGCACAATCTAAAATGAACTTGGAGAGTTCATTTATTTGCAATTACTAGGGCCCATCTGAATAAAGATGATTCTAAAAATTGGACCAGGCCTACGTTGTTTGCATAAAGACATGTAAAAGTGAAGGCATGGGGGAATTTTTTTTGCAAAATATGGAATGTGCTATTACTCTAGTTTGGTGTGCTGAAAGTAAAGCTCAGTTGAAGAAGGTTAGGAGCAAGATAGAGTTCCAGCTTGGGTTGCTGAGGACAAGAAAAATAATTTTGGTAATTTCTCATTCATTCACACTATTTTTTTCATACAAAATGAAAAAAATTACTCAAGGACATCTTCCAATTTTTTCATCCAATGGAAACAAAATTTGGACAAGGGAAACATTAAGGTAAGATGAAAAAACCTGGAAACTTTTAAGAAAAATCACTATATTATTTTTCATAAATTAAGCATCACCACCTACAACCATTTTTCTTATATATCAGGATCCATGCATCACATGGATCTAATTTTTGGTGTGGAGAAGCATTAACATAGTAAAAACTTGCTCATATAATTCCATCAAAATCGAGTTTGTACTTTGTGATAAATTATTTAATAATTTTTTCTACTATAACTATAATAGTTTGTTCCAACTCATCTAGGAACATATTTTTTATATCTTGGTATCTATGGACTGGTTTGTTGTGATTTTTGGTAGATAATGACATTAAATTGTTACAAGCATACCAACCAAAAATTTCCTCAATCTAAATTATTGATTCCATGAAATGTAAATTTCTTTGAATATGTTGCAACTCCATGTACATAGTGTGGAAACTTAGGTTGTTGCAAATCCATCGGAATTGATAACAGGCTACTTTCAAAGGTATGTTGGCTACGGGAGTTGAGCATAGGATTGATAATTTGAAAGAAATGTCATTAATTAGATCTCTTATTTTTTGTTAAATATTATGCAACAAATTCCCAATAAAACATCAACACTACCACATCGAAAATAGTTTTGAACATAGCACAAATTGAATCAATGTTTCCACACAAGAAACAACATTGGATATGAAAAGGAAAAGTTTATACAAAAGAACTATTTTGGGAATAAGAGAAATGATCAAGGATGAGAAGTCAGTGTCGATAGAATTATTTTAATGGAATCATTTGTGGAGGAGAATGGACAAGCAACAAGAAAATAATTCAAAGTAAAGGGAAAAGTGATAATAGAAAGCTTGTGGCAGTCCCTTCCTTTGTCACCAATCAATGTGGCCACAATGTGGTGCACAGGTAACTACTATTGTAGCCTATATTCTTTTTCAAAAATAGTTCATGTCTTAACTATGACACAAATTTATCGTATATGATGCCATAAATGGAAGAAAATTCCCTTGTTTCGCCCATTAAAAGAGCATTTCCATGCACACGCAGAAGGTATTCACTAAAAAAATTAGTGTATAAATTATAGTATAAGAGAATGATGGAAACATTGTAATGTAAAACAAAAATACTCCCTTTAATAGGGTAAAGAAAATTTTGTAATGGAAGCAACAATCTCTCCTAGTGGTGGAATGGAAAATTATGAGAGTGCCATTAAGAATAGGTCACTCTCTGTTGTCAACTATACCATGTTTACATAAGGACATGGAAAAGTGTGGGTGTGGGGGAGATGTTGAGTCACCAAATTTTTGTCTCTTTTTTCATTCAAAACACTTATTTACCTTTTCCAATCACCCATTAATTACTTACTTTTGTCACAATTCTTCATGAATGTGCCACAATACGATTGAAAATATTGACATAGTTAATTACCATTATTGTCCTTTATTTTTGATGAATTAGGAAGGATTATTGTTGGTTTTATCAATGATGGATTTGCTAGCTCCAACATAATAGTTTTAATGTAATCAATGTAACAACTTCCACGATTGGAATAATTACAAAGGTCCAAGAGAAATTCCAGAACATGGGTTTTGTTCGTAGAGACGTTGACGTGGACTTACATTACCTAACTTGTACCCAGTTCAACTCCATTAGGATCCAAATCATGATATATAACTTAGACAACTCATATCAGAATTCTCCAAAATGTTCATGTACTGCCATATGCACCTGGTTCTTCCAAGGTGACCTTTCTTGTTGCGATCATTTCCTAACAATATTAAAAACATATCAATCAATTAGCAAATGAAACAACTCAAACCTATTCTAATATAGTCTCAGTGATAGATTAAACTAATGCAATCAAATATTGATTTTTTTTTCCAGCTAATATACTACAAAACTAAGTAAACACAATAAGTTGTAATCTATCCAGAGCTTTGACAATCCAAATTTGGGGTATTTTGTTCCAATTTTCCATTGCTTCTTTGTAAAAAATGTATGGGCGTATCAGAGGAGGGAATTCAATTAGCATGTTAGTGGCATAATTGAGAGGGAGGTTATATTAGAATAATAGGGAGGTTTCAAAATATTGCATAGTGTAGCTAGGATTTCCTGATCATTCACCTCTCTATAATGAAGGGTTTGTCGATCATTAGAGTTATTGGTTATGTATTGTTGAATATTTATTTTAAATAAAAATGATAATTTTTGGTGTTTACAAAACATGGGTTGATTGATTACCTTTCCTATCCTTTTTGAAATACAAAATAGTTTAGCTTTCTTTCCTTTCATTGCTTACAGGTTATTTGGTTTTTTATGAAGAGTGTGAGTAGATGTAGGCTCCTATCCATTTTCCATGTCTTTTAATTCCCTTATATAGCTCTGTGTTTTCTTCTTTGGTATCGATTTTTTAGAAATAGCATAATGAAGACTATCAATTACTTTAAATCCACACATATTATGTAGTATCTCAATGTTTAGAAATACCCTGGATGAAAATTTATGTTAGTGTGAATTGACATGTTTTTAATAGATAAATAAATCACCCAATAAAAAAAATAAATCGCAAGGGGGAAAGAATAAATGGAAATAACCTCTATCCCTAATTACTCCTAAGTTAATATCCCAATGTGATATTTATGATACACTAGGCCATCCAACCATTCAATGATCTATGCTAAAGGAGTTGAAGGTTCTTAGTCATGCCACTTAGGAACCCCCATTGATCCCCACTATATAAGATGATAAAAATACCTCATCATGTGATAAGGGTTTCCGAACCAATTAGTCATCTGCCATTTTTGTGTAACACAAACACTATATTTCATGATTTTCCCAATCTCTCATGATATCAAAATGCATTAGTAGCCATATTCCATGCATCGAAAATTGCACCAACACTTCGAGCAACCTTTAATACTGATGATGCACATCCACCATTTATTATTTCACGACCGTGTTCAATTAATGGATGACATTCCCTTGCATGCTTTGTGCCAAGGACACCAACTTCACTTATGTGTTTCCTCCACTCATCACAACCAATGAAACTGCATGAATCTACTAACATGTCTGCCTCTGTAGAATCCCACTCTACCTTAGAGTAAGGATGCTCATGAGACACCAAGTACCTCAACCATTTCAAGGGAAGAATCCACCACTAGCATGATTCCCACAATATTGGTGCAACCACCCTAAGTTCAAATTTACCCAGCAATTAGATGTTGCACATAATATTTTCATTGATGACAAATAACCTCATTGATGCCAAATGGGATGACTAAGGAAGGAACAATATTTTAAAGGAAGTGGTATGATGGTATGATCTCTTACATGTCCTCATTAAGTGAAGTCAAAGGGGTTTTAATTTTGTTGAGTGTTTGTCATAGTTATGATATCCTATTGATTCTATGAATGGTATGGTTTGATATCCCAATCTGAGGTATTTCCAATGGTATATCCTACTTGGAAAAAAATTCTCCCAGATGAGAAGTTATTATCATTTGATGTTGGAAGCTATAATGAGACCCAAACCACCAAATTTATTAAAAAAACCTTTTTTTTAAACAATGATCATTTTTTGTGTAGATCTATGGTTTTGTGGTTAAATATATAATGTATATCACTTAGATATGCACACTATTTAATCGATCAAAGTATAGGCATCTGCGTCAGGATTTGGCTGTCAAAATTCCAGTGTGCTATGAATGATATGTCAAACATAATCAAAGTTTAACAAGAGGCTTCCCTTCCATGTCGGTCTCATATGCTTGTGACATGTGGCCTTTTGTGATGACATGGGAAAATAGGATGATGTGGGTGATTGAGGATGACATGGCACATGAGTGGCATCCTATCATTGTGCCACATGGCATGTCAATATGGGAATTTTCAGTCAACCAATAGTTATGATTCAATGTGACATATGCTCCTCTTGGAATGAACCATTTGGTAAGCGTGATTTCATGATGACATCATTACTCGAACACCTTGTGATCATTAGATCATGTTAATTTCACATGGTATGATGAGTGTTGTAAAGGTCAGCACATCCCTAAAATCTAGATCCTAGCAAGTATATATACAGAGTCATGATTTTGACTAAGATACCTCAATTGTGAAGAAACAACATATGTGAAAGTCTATCTTCATGGAAATTTGGAGGAAATTGGGTTGATTAGTCATAGGGTAAAAAACATGTAGCTTGATAATTTTCCACAGTTGGTTTGATGACTTAGAACTATTGTTTGCATGTATATATATGACTTGTCACATTTTTTTTGGCTCATATAAGCTATGGCTCACTATGACTTGGAACAATTGGCTTGTTCCTGTAGCTCGATGGTGCAACATATTTTCCTCGAGTAGCTCTGCTCTGGATCAATGAATTGGAATTGTTGTTAGCTAATATAGATCTAACTTTGATCTGTTTTTCATTGGACCATATAAGCTATGAATTGATTATATCATATAAATTTGTCTTGATGACTTGGAACAATTCACTCATATAGCTGTACTCTAGCTTGATGAATTGGAAGTATTGGCTTGTATAACTTTGAATTGGCACAAATTTTTTGAATAACTTGGCACAATTGTGATAGGCTCGTCTAGGTGATGTGAGATATTTGTGATTGAATCAACCTTAGTAATTGTAGTCGTGATTTGGCAAGGCCTCTTTGAATTTGTTCAAATAAAACAAATAAGTCCACCATTATGCAAGGTATGTTGTATCACAGTTGGTTGGAATGTGGTTTGTTTCCTATGAAGTCAAGGGTTTGAATGTGATGATTGGTTGATTATTTTATTGTTTCTATTTTTATTTTTATAATAGAGACTCATTTTTCAAAAATTTAATCCAACCGACAACAAATATTTTGTAGAATTCCTGTCAGACCGTATCCAAGTTGTAGAATGCACACCATAAAAAACTGTTTTCTAGAAAAAATAATTTTTATATAGATTTATATGTTTTTTTGGAATGATATTTTAGCCAAATTTAATCCTTGAAGAGGGGAAATGATCATAACTCTATGGTGATTCATGTAGAGGTCATGAAGAATCACGAAGATACATTTTTGTTACTATAAATAGACATTTATTGTTTTGGGAGTTATGAACATGTTGTAGGTTTTTTGAGAAACTGTTACATAAATTATCGAATCAGTATTAGGGATGGTGTAATGGTACCATATTGATGAACATATTATTATGTGTAGGTTATGAAAATATTGTGACAACTGCAACATGATCATGTTTGAATACCTATATTGAAGTGCATGTGGATCCAATTTGAAATAATGTGAAAAGTGGTTCATATGAGATTGAAGGAGGAGGTGGGTTCCTCCACTGAAGTTGGTGCCTCAACTAAGTTGATTCCAACAAAAATTTTAAGCTTGCACATTCTCAAGGTTGTTTCCTCAATTAGTTTGTAGCCTATTGCAAATGGGTGCTTGCACATTATAAAGGTTGGTGCCACAATCAGGTTGTAGATTATTGCAAGTTGGTGCTTGCACATATTCAAGGTTGGTTCGTCAATTAGGTTTTTAGTATTTTGGAATAATTTTCTTGCACATGTTGGGAGTGAGTTCCTCTAGCAAGTCAATGTCTACAAATTTAGGCAAATGAATTGAAGAAGTAGAAGAAAAATAATTTGTGGTTTTATCTCACAACGGTTTCCACATAAAATTTTGTGTTATATTGTGTTAAAATGATGTTAGTTTCTTAATGTATAGTTTAACTCATTGTTATTTTTATGATACATTAATACATGGCTAATTATTTATGAAATGTTTTGAAATCATAAGTTTTCCACTAGATTGATTCATCCCCTGTCTCAGTGTAATATTCGTCTAACAATTGGTATTAGAGCCAGTTCCTTTAGGAACAATTAATTAATGGAAGGCTGATTTTAGGAAAAAATGGTTGCTATATGATCATATTGCAAGCCACCTCATTTTTATGGATCCAACTACATTTTCTTAAAAATAAGAATGGAGACCTATCTCATTTCCTTTTGAGACCTATCTCTATACATATAATGCAATATCTAAGCATGTCGTCTTGAGTTGTCTATCAGATTTAGAATTTTTCAAAGTAGTGCATTGTATGTCATACCATGACATATGGAACACATGTAAAAATTGTTATGAAGGGAACAAGAGGGTAAAGGAAGCCAAGCTACAATATTTCATGATTCAATTCTAATGTTTGAAAATGGAATAATATGAGTATATTTGTTGATATTTTCTTCAAGTAGACAAGATTTTAAACTCTACTAGAGGTCTCAGTGGATAAATCAAGGACGATGTTTTTGTTCAAAAAATATTGAGATGTCCTTCATTAATATTTAATCCCAAAGTATCATCCCTTCAATAAATATCACATATAGATATAATGAACATGGATTTACTTCATGGAACACTCTCAATATATGCGCTAAGGTTAGAGGAGGACAAATCAATAATGGAGGAAGAAACATTCCAAACAACCAAAGAAGGAAGAAAGAGTGAGAATCAGGTAGACTCTAGTCATGAATCTAATGAAGAAGAATCCAAGTTCATCAAAAATTTGAAGAGGGGAACAATAAATTTCAATGGTAAGCTTCATTTCAAATGCTTTGAATGTGGAAGAATAAGAAATTATTCTTCCAAATTTCCTTATAAAATAATGAATCGTAGTGATGAAAAATTAAGGTTTAATTCTAAGAATCAAAAGAAGAAATGAGATGGAAAAAATAAGAACTTCTTCTCTATTGGCTTGAGGGGTCCTGACCTGGGTTTGAAGGTGAAGGTTTGCCAGCAAACCCCTATACTACTGGCCCTGTCAGCAATAACCTATTTGCGCAGGCCAAGGTCTCACTCGAAGTAGTATGGGAGAGTTTTGGAACCAGGTTTCTGCACCCCGAGAGAGAGAGGGTAAGTCTAGGCAGACCTAGGTCACAACTTATTAGGTTCGAATAGAATGAGTCTGTACACAGCTCTTTTAACAATGTAATCAACAAATAACCATAAAAAATCTATTAGATCTAATCAGTACATTCGCATCCACATACGCATTACCAAATACCATCACAGAGCACTATAATCGCAGCTAATATTATATCACAAATATACTCATGCCAATTCCAAAATACAGATACATTCACAGCTTAAATAAATATCACAGATGTGCTTCAGCAGCCAACACAACCAGTTCAAATAACACATGGATACTTCAACTATACTTCGTATTCATTAACATCAAAGATCCACTTACAACCCAACACAACTTTTGCACACAACTTAGTGGGGTCCGCATACAACAGAACTGAGGATCTTCGTGCACAGAGCCAACAGGAGTCCTTACCCCAAAACAACCTGAAAAAATCTAACAGTTCGCACGTAGAATCAATCTATCAACTTACTTACCTACTAGAACTAGCTATATATCTATTTATAATATCGTAACCTTCGCTATTCTATGGTCCAAAAACCATGGTCTCCAGACCCTACAGCTACCCCTTAACCCATTACAAAACATTAGGGGATTTTACCCACCCCAAAACCCCTATACAGGACTGACTATTACAAAATTTATACAAAAAAGTGTAGGTTAGGGAACCCTATTCCAACAGGAACCCAACACAATCTTGGGACTCATCCCGAGTCACTGCAGCCATGGGGTCTGCATCTTCACCTGCAGCTGCTTGATCACATCAACTAGAGGGGGTAGCAGTCCTTTTCTCTGCACAACATCATTTGGAGCAATATCCACCAAATTTGGTGAAGTAGGACCTTATATAGTAGCAGTGATGCTCTCCAAAGTCTGGTTCAGTTGCAACTTGGCCTGTAAAGCTGCAATCTATTGTTCCATCTCTATCTTGAAAGCTTGGATCTCAGTCCTCGAATCCTTTAGTGCTACAACAAGCCCTTCAATCTTGGCCGGGGGGGTGGCAGACACTGGGATATCCTTAGTGATATATGTGCAGAACCTACTGATTAAGTGTTCCAACTTTGTTTGTTGCATGGTGGCGAGGGTGTATGCAACCTGTGCTGGGGTCACTTCAGGGGTCTTCTCCACAATCCTCTGCTCAGCTGTATTGAGCTATTGGTGCACTCGAAGGTCTCTGTGTTGAATTTCTTTGAAAATGGATATGTGGAGGACCTGCACTGGTTCATGTGGCAGTCAGGCTAAATCCAACTGCACCTCTGTGTAGGCCTATACTTGCGCGCCTAATTTGGGTGGGCTCAGCATGAGCATTGCACCTGGTAGAGGGAAAAGGTGGCTTTCCGTTGTAATTATCAATGCGCCACTTGTTGCTGGGGCCGACCTTTCCTGAATCATACTCTTTTGCAGGGTGTTATCCTTAAGCTATAGAGCCCAGAGCTTAGCCTGGAGTGTATCAACCATTGCCTTCTGCTGCTCTTCCAGAACCAGTCATTTATCTTCTGCGAGAAGGGTGACTGCATCTACGATTTGCTCCAGGTCATTTTCTGTCAGAGTAACTCATGTGTCTTGTTCCAACCTTTGAGCTCATTGCTTCTTCCGTGGTCCTTTAACAGGGTCACCAGTCCGTTTCATACCTCGATGGGAGTCAATACCTCCCGCATCCAGACCCTTTGTGCCCTGATCCTGCTGTGAATCATTTTACGATTTCGGGTCCACTCCCTTCCCAATACTCTTTCCCTATCTGTCCTTCTGTGATTCCGGGTCCACTCCCTTCTTAGTACTCTTGGCTTGTCCTCCAGTCTCTTTAGTGGTGGTGGGTGGGGTGACCTTTGTGGTGCTCATACCTACAGTGTCCTATGTACCTAACTTGAAGCCTAATTTCCAATGCGGAGGCCAAGTAGAAATAAGGCAATCCACCTCCTCGTCAGCGACCATATACGGGAGTGATACCGATGCGGGATCCTTACAAAACCTGATTTGTACATTGTGCATTATTACTTAAAATTTTTTGATGCTATTTTACTTGTCATAAATTGCTGGTGACAAGCGTGGCCAAGAGTGAATGGCAGCTAAAAGCCCACTCTAAAATAGGACCCAGAAGACCTTATTATCTTCAATTCGCCTTTCATCCTTCGAATCCCACAGATTCGCATACCGTGCCCCTTCGCACATATCCGACTCTAGCTCAGGGAGGACTGAATCTTCTGGGGCTTCCCCTGCAACCAACGTGATGAGGAGCATAAACTAGGAGTAAAAGAAGGCCCTTCCATGATCCTGGGCTTCACGCATGTTCTCTATAAATTCAGTGCACAGGAACTGGGACTAGTTGAAGCAGACCCCCTTTTCGCAGCAGCCGACCAACTGGATTACATATGCGGGGACCGTGGGAACCTGGCACTTGCACATCCTCTTGCATGCTAACAACAAGGTGCCCATGCGTGCACCGAGGTCAATGATACTGCTGATCATGAATCCCCTAGTGTTCTGCTCAACGTGATAATCCTCACGCACCTTATCAGTGATCTGTTGTTCATATTTCTTCTCGACACGTTTCATGGGATTCATCCCTTTCATGGGCAGACTAGTGATATAGTGAATGAGTGTTGCATCTATGGGAATGCGGTCCCGAATCCATAAGTAGCCGTCATGGACCAGAGCGAGAAAATGTTGCACAATCCTGTTAGTGATATCATAGTGAATGAAATAAGGCATATGCAACAAATTTAATAACCCGAACCCAGCCAATCGAGTTTCCCATGACATAGGGACTACCTTCAGTACATCATCCTCTAATACCCTCTCTAGATACAATTCAGGTGCCAGCTCAGGGAAGCCCTCTAGGTTTTCTAGGTCATGATCATCGAACTTTACCATGTGGAGCTTTCCAAAGGAGTCTCCAATGATGGGGACCTCTCCCTGAATCAGAGGCATCTACAGATAGGTGTGCATCCCATCGATATTCTTGGGCGTGTGGACCGAGGGCCTGCAAGGCCACACATAGGGTGGCAGGCAGCTTATTGGTTCAACGATTTGGGCCTCTTCCTCATCAGACATAGGTAACTTTAATGGGTTGGGTGAATGTGCCCATGGCACCATTCGTGGTGAGTTTACATTTTGAGGGGAAGTACATGGCTTCACCCCATCCCACTTCGCAGGTTTCCTCGGTCCTTGCTCCTGTCCTTTTCCCTTCCCCTTCTGATTTCCTATGCTCAATGCAGACATAACCTCCTCAGCTTTAGGGGTGACTTCCGGTACTTCCTCAGATTCCTTCTCCATCAAGCCCATGGTCTGGGAAAATTCAACAGGATTATTCATAGTCATTCTTGCATGAAAAATGAACTAAGGGGTGCTACTATCAGAGGGCGAAGCATGCTCAGACATGAACAAAGTGCAATAGTCATAGAACTTCGTAAAGAAAAAATTGTTCAAGATACATGGAACCCTCTTCTAAGCTATCCTTTCACTTTTATAACCTTGGCGATCAACCAATGGTTGGGTGAGGCTTATCAAAATCTTACCATCAAGTAAACGGTAAAAAATATTCGAAAATGGACTCATTAATTTCCTGCTGCCCGCTCCTTTCAATGGTAAAATTTTCTTTTTACCTAGTTTTATTGTTCCAATAGCTAATTTTCATAGTTTTAGATTACCCCTGTGTTTCTAGTGCACCTCCTGCGCTCTGAGCACACCCCTATGCTCCCAACGCACCTCTCTGTGCTTCTAGACCTAGGATTGAGACCTGAGTGTACCACGGTCCTGCTTGCGATTGTCCTCTTGTCTAAGCATATTTCGCCCCACACAAGTACTCCAGCCATATAGTCATTTGAGCCGGTATGGTTTGAACTGGCTGCCATTGACATATCCTGGTACCATATCACCATGCAGGGTGGCTAACTGGACCGCTTCTCCATCAGTAATTTCCTTGTCCATATAGGGACCTAGCCAGTGCTGACGGAACTTCCTTGGGTTTTTTGAAAACTGGCTATCATATAGCAGGACCAATTATCCCTTCGCAAATGTATTTTTCCGAATATGTCGCTCATGCCATGCCTTGTTCTAGGCCTTCTTAACTTGCTTATGGAAGTTAATAATGAAACGATCTTCTTCCAAGGCTACAAGCTATGCTAACTGCTCCTCCATGATATCAGACTCCGCCATGTTGGTAAAGGTTGTAATGCGCAAGCTAGGAACAATATACTCTATGGGAATAATGGCCTCCTTGCCATAAAACATCCAAAACGGTGTTTTCCCAGTCAGCTTCTTACAGGTGGTTCGATAAGCCCAAAGGACTGACGGGATGCACACGTCCTAGTCGCTGCGATCAACATTACATACCTTGGTCAGTGCCTGCTCCAATATTTTATTAAAATCTTCTACAAGTCCATTTTGCAATGGATGATACGGGGGGCTTTTCGCGTGGTGGATCTGAAATTCTTTAGTCAAGGCCTGTATTGTTTCATTAAAAAAATGCATACCCCTATCGCTTATTAGGATATTTAGGTAGCCAAAATTGGTTATAATATGTTCAAAAATGAAGTGCGTAGTGGTATATGCAGTGCAGTCATTCACAGCTTGTGCTTCAGTCCATCTAGTTACATAATCAGTCACAGTGATGATGTAGTGCGCACTTGTCTTCCTTCATGGCAGGATGATGGGCTCAACGAAGTCAATGACCCATTTTTCAAATGCTTACAGGGCCATTTGCAGTTTTAGGGGCATTTCATCTTTGCGCGATCGCCTTCCTATCCTTTGGCACATATCGCAGGCTCTGCAATAATCATGAGAGTCGCTATGCAGTGTGGGCCACCATAGCCTAGCTCTCAAGATCTTTTGGTTCGTTAATTTTCCTGTGTAGTGACCACCTGCTACGCCCCCATGGGATTTTGCTAATATGGAATTCCTTTCATACTCCAACACATATCTTCGCAGCACCTCGTCAGCTCCTAGCTTATACAGATGGTCTGCGATGATGGTAAAATATGTTGCGCGGGTTACCAACTCTTTCTTCTGTTGTACCGACTACTCCGCAGGTGCCATCCCCCTAGTCAAGAAGTGAATGTCATCAACAAAGTGTGCATGAACCACCATAATCGCAAAAAACTACGCATCGGGCAATCCTTCTTCCACGTTAGTTAGTTCCTCACTGCTCTTGATTCGGTATAAGTGGTTTCGTCCAACATTCAACTTCCCCAGATTCACGATGATCTCAAAGTCATATTCTTGAAACAATAGTAGCCATCAGCAGATTCCCTCCCCCAACACAGGCTTATTCACTAGGTACTTCGAAGCCGAGTGATCTGCAAACATCTTGAAGTGCGCTCCTAACATATAATGCTGGTATTTTTGTAGGGCGTATACCATGGCCAACTCCTCACGTTTAGTAGTGGAGTAGTTGCACTCTGCACTAGAAATTTTACTACTAGAAAATTCAAGTGGATGGTCAAGAGTACTGGGAAGGGAGTGGACCTGAAATCATAGAAGGATGGACAAGGAAAGAGTACTGGGAAGGGAGTGGATCTGGATTCACAGAAGGATTCGCAGCAGGATCGGGGCAGGGTTTGGATGCGAGAGTTGCTAACTCCCCTCAAGGTACGAAAAAGACTTGTGACCCTGTTAAAGGACCACGAAAGAAGCAACGAGCTCAATGTCCGAAACGAGACATAAGAGTTACTCTGATAGAAGAGGACCTGGAGCAGATCACAGACACAGTCACCCTTGCCACAAAAGATAAATGGCTAGCTCTCGAAGAGCAGCAGAAGGCCACAGTTGATACACTTTAGGCTGAGCTCCGGGCTCTATAACTCAAGGCTCACACCCTGCAAACGAGTATGATTCAGGCAAGGCCAACCCCAACAACAAGCGGCGCATTGATCATTACAACAGAAATCCACCTTTTCCCTCTACTAGGCACAACCCTCATGCTGAGTCCACCCAACTTAGGCATGCAAGTACAAGCCTGCGCAAAGGTGCAGTTGGATTTAGCCCGGCTGCCACATGAACCATTGCAACTCCTCCACACATCCCTTTTTGAAAAAATTCAACACAAAGAACACCAGGTGCACCAACAGCATAGTACAACTGAGCAGACGATTGTGAAGAAGGCCATTTAAGTGACCCAGGCATAGGATACATACACCCTTACCATCACGCAATAGACAGAGTTGAAACACCTAATCAGTAGGCTCTGCACAGATGTCACTGAGGATATCCCGGCGTCTGCTACCCCCCTAGCCAAGATTGAAGGGCTTGTTACAACAGTAAAGGCTTCGAGGACTGAGATCTAGTCTGTCAATACAGAGATGGAACAACAGATTGCAGCTTTACAGGCCAAGTTGCAGCCAGAAACTCCACCTGAGGTAAGAGCCCAGTGAGCTGCGTTGGTAATCGAGGCCACCAATACTATCACAAATCAGATTTCTCAAGGTGAAACGTTGTTGGAGAAAGTTATGCAGTTGTGGTCTAAGGTGCAGTGTGATCCCTTCCTACGATATTTTACTCAAGAACTATGCCAGAAGGAGGAAGAGTTTGAATAGCTTGAGGCTACTATGTCATCCTTGATCCCCGCTCAGCGCTTGGCATGAATATGTACCAACCACCAACTTAGATATAACATTGAAGAGCTTTGCAATAAAAATAAGGTTCTCCACAACCACCTCAAGCCTTGGGCCGATGAAGCCCTCGAGCTCTCTCAAGACGTTGATATCGTAGTCAAGCAACTGAACCAGACTTTGGAGAGCGTCACTGTTGGTACAAAAGGTCCAAATTCGCAGAAGTTGGTGGAGATTTCTCAGAATGCTGTGGTGTAGAGCAAAGGAGTGCTTCCCTCGCTAGTTGATGCGATCAAGAAACTTCAAGCAAAGATGCAGACCCCACAGCAACAGTGACTCAGGACGAGTCACAAGATTGTGTTGGGGGCGTGTTTGAATAGGGTTCCCTAACCTGCTTTTTTTTGTCTAAATTTTGTAATAGTTGGTCCTGCGTAGGGGTTTTGGGGTGTGTCAAAGCCCTTAATTTTTTGTAATGGGTAAAGGGGTAACTCTAGGGGCGAAGGCTACGATATTATAAATATATAGATAGTTGGGTCTACTAGGTAAGTAAGTTGATAGATTGATGCTACGTGCGAACTATTAGATCTGTTTGGGTTGTTTTGGGGTAAGGATTGCTGCTGCCTATGTGCGTAGAGATCCTCAGTCCTGCTATGTGCTAGGCTATGTGCATAGGATGTGTTGGCTTGTAAGTGGATCTTTGATGTTAATGAATGCAAAGTATAGTGAAATATGTGTGTGTCATCTGAATTGGTTGTGTTGGCTACTAAAGTGCATCTGTGATATTTATTTAAGCTATGAATGTATCTGTATTTTGGAATTGGCATGAGTATATCTATGATCTGATATTAGCTGTGATTATAGTTCTCTATGATGGTATTTGGTAATGTGTGCATGGATGTGAATGTACTGATTATATCTAATAGCTTTTTTATTGTTATATGTTGATTACACTGTTAAAAGAGTTGTGTATAGACTCATTATGTGTGAACGTAATAAGTTGCGACCTAGATCTGCATTGACTTACCCTCTCTCTCTGAGGGTGTGGAAACCTAGTTTCAACACCCTCCCATACTACTTCGGGTGAGACCTTGGCCTACGCAAATAGGTCATTGCTGAAAGAGCCAGTAGTGTAGGGGTTTTTTGGAAAACCTTCACCTTTGAACCTAGGTCAGGACCCCTCAAGCTAAAAAATAGTGCTGGCAATGGAACCATTTGTTGGCTTGAGGGGTCTTGACCCATGTTCGGATGTGAACGTTTGCCAACAAACTCCTATACTACTAGCCCTTTCGGCAATGACCTGCTTGCGCAGGCCAAGGTCTCACCCGAAGTAGTATGGGAGGGTATTGGAACTAGGTTTCCACAGCCGGAGAGAGAGAGGGTAAGTTGAGGTAGATCTAGGTCGTAGCTTACTAGGTTCACACAGAATGAGTCTATACGCAACTCTTTTAATAGTGTAACCAACATATAACCATAACAAAGCTATCAGATCTAATCAGTACATTAGCATCCACGTGCGCATTACCAAATACCATCATAGAGCACTATAATTGCAACAAATATCAGATCATAGATATACTCGTGCCAATTCCAAAATACTGATACATTCCCAGCTTAAATAAATATCATAGATGTGCTTCATCAACCAATACAACCAATTCAGATAACACATAGATACTTCAACTATAATTTGCATTCATTACCATTGAAGATCCACTTACAACCCAACACAGCCCACGCACACAGCCTAGCGGGGTCCGAACACAGCAGGACTGAGCATCTCTGCACACACAGCCAACAGGAGTCCTTACCCCAAAACAACCCAAACATATCTAATAGTTCACATGTAGCATCAATCTATCAACTTACTTACCTACTAGACCCAACTATCTCTCTATTTATAATATCGTAGCCTTCCTTAACCCATTAAAAAACATTACGGGCTTTGACCCACCCCAAAACCCCTGTGTAGGACTGACTATTACAAAATTTATACAAAAAACGTACATTAGGGAACCCTGTTGCAACATTCTCAATTAAATAAGAAAGAAACTATGTGAGTAAGGTAAGAATAAATGCTGATGAAAGAGGTGAAATATTTTTCTTCATTGAAATAAAATAAATTGAAGTAGAAATAGATTAATAAGGAGAACTCAAAACAACATTAAAAGACATAGAAAACCATTAGAAAGAGTGTGGTTCAACGAGAGAAAAAAATCCAAGGAAAATACCTAAATGAAGAATCCTTCATTAGTCTCAAGGTTGAGCAAGAAGGAGACAAAAGGATAAAGTATTTTTTGTTAGAAAAAATAAATAATAATGAAGAACTTTGTTAAATATTAGAAGAGGAAGTTGTGTTTTTGAAAGAATAATTGGAACAACTCAAACACAACTTAATTCTTCGCAAAGGGTATGAATCTCTAGATCATATTCTCAACATTCAAATATCTTCTCTCCTAAAAACACGTCTTGGTTATTAAGAAGGTTGTGGGACATGCAACGAAATCTCTTTCAAGAACATCAAATGAAGATAATCCAAATAAGCTTAATTAAACATTCATTGGATCAAGTAGAAACTCATTTGAAGATCCTTAACAAGTGATGAATAAGCCCAATCATGTTTAGTTCAACATTTCTAATGATCCTTAGAATTATTTTTAGGAATCAACAAGGTACATCTATTTCATGAAGTAAAATGAACTAGAATGTTGAAATTGGAAATAATAACATGCTTCTAATTTAATTTTCACTTAATTAAATTAGAAGGAAATTGTAATTCCACATTACATGACAACTTGTACGAGTTAACTGAGTTGGGAAGAGTTAATTTGCTCAGTAAATTCCAGTTGAGGGTCAAATTGGAGGAATGTAGAGTTCTCTCTAAGTTTTAGGGGGTCCAATTATAGTTTGTTTTGAGCTGTAATTATTCTACTCAATTATTTGAGTTAAAATCAGTTTAAGTAGTTCTAACTGATGCAGGTACTACTGGGATATCTAGTGAATTAAATATGATTTAATTCACATGTAGTGATTAATCATATAACATATAATTCACTATAAATAGTTGTTTCATGTCATTACTGAGGAAGACGCAGTTGAGATTTGAGTTAAAGGGAAGTATACTATCAGTTTTATAATTAGAAAATTGTACAAGTCATGCATGAAGTCAAGAAAATACCTTAGATGTATTGTGAAACCAATTATTTGGAATTTCCTAATTAATAGGGGCTCAATTGCCCTATGGATTGCAAAAGAAATCCTGAGCATCTAGAGGCAAGAAATTGGTTTAGTATTGGACCAAACTTGCTTGGATCAATGTGAAACAGTTAGAGATAGTGCAGATAGATCTCAAGCCTAAGGGAAGCATTGTATCGTTTCATATTATTGAATTAATGGAATATACAAATAGCAAGGTTTTTCAGCTGAGGCTTTCCCGAGATACATCTTTGTCTTATGCGATTGATATTATTTGTCTTTCTTGTGGATGTGATTGTGAGATCATAATTGGTTTTCGAAAAAGTATTTTGTTTTAGCATATTACAAGATCAGTTGAATCTAGGAGGAATTTATGCATGGTATCAGATAAGAATCACTATAGAATAGAAGAATATGAGTTTGTTTCAAACAAGTGAATCGAATTCACAGATCCACTCTTCAGGACAAGAAACAAAATCAGGATGTATTTTTGTGGATTGAGACTCGAATATGATCTAGAGCGTAGTTAGGATTACATATATTGGAAGGACATGTTGGTGGTGGTGTTGGAGGACAACATGTTGAAGCAGCTCATAGAAAATGATATTCCCAGGCTTGCAACAATATATGCTCAAAATCTTGGAGCATAGAAGAAGAATGTAGCAAATTCGAGAAGGATTTTGTTAGAAGGAGTTCAATATCACATTGTCTCAAACCTACATGGAAAGGAAACTCCATATGCTATGTGGAAGGCCTTAACATATATGTTTCAGAACAATCGTGACCATAGGAATTTATCATTGTAGGAAAATCTCGAAAAAATTAATATAGAGAAGGGTGACACAATACCAAAATACTTGATGAAGTTCACTCAATGTTGAGGTGAGCTTGGAAGTGTGGGTGTTATAGTTCCCGAGGATGATCTGTAGAGCCTAGCACTACTAGGACTTCCCAAGATCTAGAAAAACTACCAGGATTCGGTGAATGGGAGGGAGAAGCTACTGGAGTGGGAGCGATTATGGTCTGACGTGGTACAAGAAGAGATTCAACAAAATACTAGATATTGATCCTCATCAAAAACTGATGATGAGGATAATTGTCCCTTGCCTAAAAAGGTGATGAAAGGGAAAGGGAAGGAATCCCATTCCAAATCAGATTCTAGTCAGGAAGGCAAGAAGAATGACTTGTCAAAGATAAAAAAAATTATATTGTCATGATATTAGACAATATGCTACAAAGTGTCTGCACAAGAAGGCCTAAAATAAGCCCTCAGGAGGAGTAGAAGGTGAAGAAATTCCTTCAAAATTCGAGTTGGATTTCACTCTGATCGCATGCATGGTGTCATTGGTGATGGGTTCTCTATGCTACCTAGCTAGTGAAGGTTCATTCCATATGACCGACAACTAAGAATTATTCAACAACTCCGAGGAGAATGATCTCTAGATGGACATCGAGATGGGATATGATGAGAGGTATAACACGACCGAAATAGGTATTTTTACAATTCAGAGGGAGTGTGGTACTCCTCTCACATTAAAATATTCCATGTATGTTCCTGGTTTAAAGAAGAATTTAGTTTCAGTTGCTATGTTGGAAGACTGTGGCTATGATGTGATATTTATCAAATGAAAATCGTTCCTTTGTAAAAAACTTATGAGACAGGTGAAGAGGATTGGAGTTCAGGTAAAGAACATATAAAAATTGGATGTAGAAGACTCTGCTACCTTGAGCATGAAAATATAGAAGGTGCAGAGTTGAGACATCACTAATTTATGGCATAAAAGATTGGGCCATCTACACCATGGCACTTTGAAATAATGCAACAGATTTACTCAAGACTTCCAAAGGGTGCACTTGAGCAGCAAGATACATGCAAATGGTGTACATTAGGGAAGTACACAAAATCCACCTTTAATGATAAGGAAATCAAAGTAAAGGTGATCCTTGAAAGAGTTCAATCAGATGTGTCTAGACTGTTCCTGACAACCTCCACAACAAAACAAAGGTATTATGTGATTTTTGTAGATTTTTTTTCACGCAAGTGCTGGATATTATTCATGCATAAAAAATATCATACGTTCTAAAATTTTTGTGAGTATAAATAACTTTTCTAGAAATATAGAACAAAGAAGGTGAAGGATCTCAAGAGAACCAATGGTGGATATTATGTCTCGAATGAATTCAAGAACTTTTGTGCTTCAGAAGGAATAAAATAGAATTGATAGCACCTCATAACTCACAGTAGAATGGAGTTGCAGAAAGGAAGAACGAAACTATTGTGGGTGAAGCACAAGTGATGTTGCATGTTCTTGGCCTACTGTTGCATTTGTGGGCTGCAGAATTCAACACAACAATATTTGTGTAGAACAAAATTCCTTATCGGATTATCAGGAAGAATACACTAGAGGAAGATTTTTCATGTAAGAAACCAGATGTGGTGCATTTTAAAATATTTGTTTCATCAATTTATTTCCATGTAACGAAAGAGTCCAGGAAAAAACTAGATCTAACAACTTATTTGGGAATATTTTTGGGGTACACTGATACACCTCACAACTATTCGATGTAATTTCCAGCACACAGGATGAGAATCATCAGAAGAGATGTGAAATTTGATGAAGAGAAGGCCATGTGGATTTCCCTTGAGAGGGAGCTTAAGTTGCATGTAGTTGAGGAGCTCTTAGCTCCAAAAGAAGAACCTAAAGATCTGGAGAAGCCACAAGTAGAGGAACAGAAAGTGGAAGAACCGACTCATGTGAAGACATCCTAAGACGAAAGGAAGCGAACTAGAGAGGCTAAAATACTGGTGCTTAATGCTAAAGATAATGTGCTATCACCCACATCACATCAAAGGGATAGAAGGTCCTTAGAGCGGTACACTAGCTACATGGTTCTTATGTGTGAGAGTGTAGAGATTGATCCATCCTAATTCGAGGAAGCAGTTCATAAACATGTTTGGGTTGATGCCATGGTAGAGAAGAGTGACTCCATCATAAAAAAAAAATGCATGGGAAGTTTTCCCAAGACCAAAGCATAAGTTAGTTGTAGGATCGAGGTGTATCTACAAGGTGAATGAGGCACTAGATGGGAGTTTTGAGAAATATAAGGCCAGATTTTTGGTCAGACGGTTCTCTCAGGTGGAGGGGATTGATTATGAGGAGACCTTTGCACCAATCGCAAGGTACTCATCAATCATATCTATCATTGCAATTTCAGCGGAGATGGGATGGAAGATACATCATATGGATGTAAGGAAAAGATTCATCAACGAAGTGATTGAGGAAGAGGTGTACATTGAGAAGACCAAAGGTTTTGAGACCTTCGACAGAGAGTTGCATGTGTAACGTCTCTTCCTGCACCCCCAAATTTTTTTTCCTGTTGTTAACCTATTAATATAGGCATTTTACTTACACGAAATTTTCTTAAGGTTCTCACTTTGGTAACTCTCTTGTTTTCTTACTAGCATTGTGTCTTCTGCAATTACCATATGTTTTTCCCTATACATGAATTTCAATTAACCATTTAATTTCTATCTATTTGTAAGGATATACATGTACCTTTTTTTTCTATATATATATTTTCCATATATATATATATGTCTTAAATGCTAACATGAATCCCTTTTTGTTAACACTTCCCATGGTTGTTAACTCCATGCGTTCTCCTTTAATTTAACTATGTACTAATTGATCCATTTCATATTTTTCTCGGCCCCACATAAATACAATGTGGTTGTAGTTAACATAGCTTCAAAGACAAGTATATAAATTCGAATCTATTATAATGGAGGAATATCGAATTTCCACTTGAGTTTCGATTTCCTATACGTGTAAAGTAACTCTACCAGTTTGTCGTTCAATCTTAATGCCAACCATTGAATAGTTAAAATAATATATAATTTGTGGTTCCTGCTCACGAATTAATGAAAAGCATGCTACGCCATCATTGATACGACTTCGCTTGGGTTGGCTCATACGTCCTGTGGTAAGGTTGATGTGTTGCGTGACCTTGATCCTTACGTTACATGGTCATACTACATAGTATTGATTTACTGTTTAATCTTCCGCAGTCGAATTCGCGTTATGAACTGGCTACTCGTACCTTGGATGTGACATGCGTGTATTATTTTTCCCTTTATTCCTGGTACTCGGTGTATATGGGGATTCATTTTTTTTCAAGTTATGGATTCGAGGGTTGATCTCTCCTCGAGGTCAATAAATGTTGTACCGGGTAATTAAATTTTGGATCGTCGTCGATTTACTTCTCGGGCTTTCAGATTTCCCACCCTCGATCTCTGCAACCCTAAATTAACTGTGAGTCTCATTCGAGACTTAGGGTTTCCTATCATGTTTAAAATCTGTCATTCCTCTCGGCAAAAAACCTTTTGTGTTTCATTTGGTTTGGCCGCATGGTGCTCTCACGCAGAGATAGAGAAATTGGAACCTATGCCTCAGCAGAAGAATGTAGACATTGTCACGCCGATCCGGGCTTCCAGGTAATCCACCTCTTAGTGAACGATCTCGCCTAGCTTGTGGTTTATATCAGCGCTATTCCTATTCGTTTGGTTTTCTTCAGTTTAACTGAATATCAGAGTTGGTTCTTGGTTATCTCTGAAGCTCATAGTTTTCATTTTTCAAGTATTGTCATTCGACTTGCAGCCTATCGAGGCGGAAATTTATAGTTTGCATTGCATTGTTGTTTCGTGTTGGGGAAATCTGGTTATACGAATTTCGCCCACGACTAATATAATTTTTTTCTTGCTAATGGTCGAGGACATAGATTCCCTCTATGAGTTAGATGCCTTCCAAGCCTACTGAAGAATGCTATCACTGGGTTTGATTTTGTCCCACCCAAAAAGCCATGAATGCCACTTCCTCATTTGATAGTCGAAAGGGTAAATTGTCAACTCTGATATCATTGTAATTATTTACAAGGTCGTTCTAATTTCTTGCTCATAGGTTTATGCTTGAGCTCAGTCATTTACTCGGCGAGTTTGTTTTTGTGATTCTAACTGTGTTATTCCTCACAGGAATGTATTCGGTGACCAAGCTTCCGGCCTCAACCAGGTATCTAATCCTTTATTTTCTCTCGATCAAATCCATTTCTCCTTCGATTACGTTTGCATATGGGTTCATAGAAATCCTGTATAGATTTTGCATTGTAATTCCATTTAATTTATGGTGAACGCAGGTACTCCCTATCGCACCATTTCATGGAATCTCTCTTCGGCTGTCTGGTAGGTTTATATTCTGACCCCCGGACTTTCGTTTTTACTTATGCAGGGTTAATATCCTGCAGGCTCGAATTCGATAATGACTTCTCCTTCTGGAGATTCAAACCCAATCCGGGTTCTCGACACTTTTGTGTATTTTTTTTTTTTTCAAAATTACCCTGGATCACTGTATATGAACATTAATATTTAACTGCTCCAATGTCTATTTAATATCTGCGGGAAGAAACTCAAATGAACATTGTCATGTCAGACCTTCCTAATACATATACAATTTTTCTAACTTAAATTTGACTACGAGTATTATACTTTGTTTTACTCAGGCGCTGAGTTTATTTCTTCTATTTCTTTTACTTGTTTGTCCATTTCTCCCGTGGTTACTATCATAACTATACAGTGGTATAGTTTTGATGATTCCCCTTCGGATGTAGTGATTATAATTTACAGAGGCATTTTATATTAATCATAGAAATAATAACTGAAGTTTGAGTTAAGACTCTATTTATTTTCGATTTTCCATGGTTAACGTGAAACATCTAAATTTTTATCTCTAGTGTTTATTCCCACAAGGTACTTGTTCCATAATTTTAACATGACTTAAGATATATTCCAAATGTTTTCTTATCTCCTACTAGGAAATAGGAAAGTTCTATTTAGAGTTATTATCTTATATTTCTATGTCACTTATGTTTTTACTACTTCCAGTAAATATTTCCTTTTGTGCTCATTCTTCAATAATTTCTAACAATTATTTATATGAAATTTAATTAACTACTAATCAACCCAACTGATGTAAAGGCCATTGTCACTCACCTTTCCTTCAATTAGTAGTCTCAACTTCATATAAAAGTTTATCTCATCATGCTAAATCTTAGTTGACAGCCTTATGTTACTTAACTGTGTGTATATGTATATTACCAATAGAGCTTTGACTGGTTTAATCACTAGACAATCTACGCTCATGTCTATTCCCTAATATTTAATTCATTATTTTATAGAAATAGATTGATATGTGCAGGAAATGAATTTCCCTTTTTCTTCTGTTGTGTATCGATAATGTATTTATCATAGTACATCATGTGTTTTCTATCATCTTATACACAACACAGATGTCAGTTTGTCTAGTTCTATTTGAGATATCTGTGTATGACTATCATGCTTCTTTCTCCTGTGTATATAAATCAGAATCATTTTATTTAACCAGAAGCAGATTAAATTTAAATCACTAAGTTATCTGTGGAGTAACGTGTATCCTCAGATTTAAACCAACATTGGTTTAGAGACTATGCTGGATTATCCTACACAAATTTCTATTTCTACAACTCTACAGAATTAAGAAGGTTAATTCCTTCTATGCAATTATGTTAAATGTAGAAACTAACAAATCAAATATCTTAATCGAACAGTTATGTATAACCAATTTGTACAGAAATAAGTACTAAAACCATTCAGACTTAGAGACATACCACTGTTGCAATTAACCAACGTCACAACCTTAGAGTTCTTCTGTCTCCCAGAACTCACCCTCGAGCTGAGATCATCTCCTAGAACAGACCAACCTCTAATATGTTCAGGAATAGCTTATTTAAGCTTTTTCTCCCCAAATCCTGTTTCTAATTCTGTGTCCAGAATATCAACATGCTTTTCTTCCTGTTTCCCTAGGCTTCCCTTATTTAGGGATTTTTAAAGATGCTTTCCACCTTTCCCAGCTTTTTACCCCTTCCCAACTATTCTCCACCTCATTGGGGAAATTAGATTTTCCTCAAAATTTAGTTTGGAAATAAATTCTTTCAAGGATTTTTTGAAAGATTTTTGGGGAAAGTATTTGCTTCTTTCCATCCTCATGGATTTAGCAAGTGATCTCATAATTCTCATTTTGGTCAAAATGCACAGAATTATTTTATTTAATTTCCATAATTAAATATTTAATTACATCCACCAAATACTTATCAATTGGGGTCCACTCCCCTTTGGATTTAAGTTCAAATGTCTAACTTTGAAAGAAACATAAACTATGGGTGTTACAGCATGTGTGTAGACTCCAGAGAGTGTTGTATGGACTGAAATAAGAACCTCATTCTTGGTAAACAAGGATAAAAAACTACTTCACTAAGTTGGGCTTCACCAAAAGTGAAGCAGATGAAAACCTTTACTATATTGTGGTAGAAGGTAAAATTTTTATCATTATACTTTATCTCTATGATTATATTTTGAAAGGTGATGAGAAACTCATCAAGTCTTGCAAATAGGATGCTGCAACAGAATTTGAGATAAAGGATATGGGGCTCTTGCATTATTTCCTAGGATTTAAAATTTGGCAAAGAGATGGGTAACTATTTGTATCTCAAGGAAAGTATTCCAATGATATTCTAAAGAATTTTGACATGAATGGAAGCAAACACATGGAAACCCCTCTAGCAGGAAATTGGAGGAAGGAGGATGATACTTCAGGGAAAGTTGTAGATGCTACAATCTACAAGAAGCTTGTGGGTTCACTCATGTATTTGGTGAACACATGACCATACATACACTATAAGGTTAACTAGCTTAGTCAAGCTATGGTTAAGGCTACCAAGCTCTTTTGGAAGGAAGGCAAGAATGTGTTGAGATACGTTAGAGGCTACCACATAGTTTGGGCTAGGTATAGGCAGAAAGAGGGAGTGAAACTTCAAGGCTTCACAGATGTAGATTGGGTAGGGAGTCCATCCGATAGGAAGAGCACATCACGGGGAATCTTTAGCATTGGGTCAACAGTAGTTTCGTGGTACAACATGAAACAAAGATCAGTTGCACTCAGTTTAGTAGAGGCAGAGTACATGGATTCTAGTCAAGAAACTTGTGAGGCCACATGGATGAGGAAGATACTTGTTGGTTTGTTTGGTCAATAGATAGATCTGATTGTGATTTATTGTGATAAAAAAAGTTGCATCAAACTCTTGGTTAACCCATTTTTTCATGATAGGTCCAAGCATATTGATATCCGGTATCACCATCTCAGAGATTGTGTACAAAGGAGGATTATGTCATTAGAGTACATTCCTACAGAGGAGTGGGATGTAGACATATTAATGAAGGCACTGTCAAGAGGGAAATTTGAGGTCCATAGAGGCAGTATCGGGGTAGCAGACAATCACTTTATTATTGAGAGGGTGTGTTGAAATTGGCAACAAGAACAAGTTTCTAATTTAATTTTCCTTTAATTAAATTAGAAGGAAATTTTAACTCCACATCACATGACAACTTGTACAAGTTAAATTAGTTGGGAAGACTTCGTTAGCTCAATCAGTTCGATTTGAGGGTCAAAATGGAGGCATGAAGGGTTCTCTCTAAGTTTTAGGGGGCCTAGTTACAATTTACTTTTAGTTGTAATTATTTAAATTAATTATTTGAGTTAAAATAAGTTTAACTAGTTCTAGCTAATGGTGGAACTAGTGAGAGGTCCAGTGAATTAAATTTTCTTTAATTCACATGTAGTGAACAATCAGATAACTAATAATTCACCAATAGTTGTTGCATATAAATTCTGAGGAAGACCCATTTGATATTCGAGTTAAAGGGAAGTATAATATCAGTTGTATAGTTAGAAAAATGTATAGGTCATGCATGAGGTCAGCGGAAGGCCTTAGATGTATTGCACAACGAATTATTTGGAATTTCCTAATTAATAGGGGCTCAATTTCCATAGGTATTTCAGAAGAAAGGTTGAGCATCGAGAGGAAAGTATTGGACCGAACTTTCTTGGATCAGTGTGAGACAGTTAGAGATGGTGCATAGATATTTCAAGGCTAAGAGAAACATTGTGTTTTTTCATATTATTGACTTAATTCAATATACATATAGTGGGGTTTCTAGCTAAGGCTTTCCCCAGATACATATTTTTTTTGTGAAAATGAAATTCTTTCTCGTTCTTGTTCATGTAATTGTGCGATCATAATTGGTTTCCACTATTTGTAGAATAGATTCAAGTATTTTGTTCTAGCATATTACAAGATCATTTGAATCTATGTGGATTTTCTACACATAATAAAAGTATAAAACTTTCCATGACATAAAATATTCACAAAGTATATAAAAGCAACAATGGAATGAGGATAAGAAGTCAACAAGAGGAAGAGGCTCTTCCAGGGAAAAAATTTAGAAGATATGTCACATCAAGAACCTCTTAAGCCACCTTGTATGAAAATACATTATTTGGTTATGTATTTCATGCACAAAATATGGCCACAAAGAAGAAGATTGTGAAACCTATGATATTATTATAATAGACGATATGATCAAGTTCACAAGCTCATACATATGAATCAAATCAAAAAATAGATCATATCGGACATTTCCGCCATTTTTCAAGCCCAGTATTGAATTTTAAATATGTCACAATGAAGGACACATAACACGAGACTGCAAACTCAACTTGAGATATCATAAGATAGAATGACTCACTATTAACCTAAGAATGAAACTATGTGATGGAAAAGGGAAGAAAAAATGATAGATTTTGGACCTCAGATCTAATACCTTAGTGAAGGCTTCTTTAAGATTATATTTTTTTTGAATTGAAATTTGAAGAAGAAATATTATTTTGGAAACATGATCATTTGTAGAAAATATGTTATTGGTATTGTTGGGGCTCCCATGTTTTGGCTAGATTGGTAAGACCAAAAGATGAGACAACATAAAAACCACTTTGGGGCCCTAGGATCTAGCCCTCCTAGACCCGGAGAAGGATATCTCCAGTAAAGCAAAGAATGGTATATCTTTGAAAGCTCAAAATGAGGTATTAGGCTAGGTATGAAGCACAAAGGGGGGTTTAAAATGATTTGGTTGGCTGGTTGCTGGGTTGGTCATGAGATCATAGACTGAGAAAGTAATGGGAGAAACATAAAAAAACAGCAAGATGTTTCAGCAAAGAGGATAGGTCAAGAAAGTGAAATCCATTGGGCTATGGAGTCATGAAAGGTGATTACATGCAACAACTAGCCAAAGCTTTCAGAGGGCAAGTCATCTAATACTAAAGGATATTTTAGATTAGACGGTGGGATGGAACATTAAGGAAAGAAAGTGAGATAAGGAAAGCAACCTAATTTCTGTCTATAGATCAGGTCAGAGGTCATTTAACTCCAGACCTGCTTGGACATACTAATAGGCAACTCTCAAAGGAGAGACAAAGGGGCAACTTATAGATCGGACCAGAGGTCATTTAACTCCAGGTCAGCTTTAGCATGCTCCAAGGGAAAACAAAGATAAGTTTAACAGAGAGATCTTATAAAGGCCAGCTGGTCGCACAAGGATCCTAGTGGACAGGGCTAACTCTAATCCCCAGTGTTCCCAAATCTTCCAGCTTAAACCCAACAAGAACGTCTAAAGACAGATTCATTTAATTCATACGTCAGCTACCAGCATAAGGAACTACTACACTGGTTAAATTAACTGAAAACAACCCTTAGATAAAACATTTAGCAGAAAACATAGAAGGCAAGGATAGAAGAAGCATAGGGTATCTAACAAGGGTAAATCCTATACCATATTTCTGATGCAAGCCAACAGAAAATGAACATTATGAAAATGTAATAAACAGATTTAGAAAAACATCACCAATAGTAATAGACCAGGATCCTGTGAAATGTGATTTGATTAATTGATGCAAAACCAGTCACATACACTGAGCTCAATAGCTGTTACAATCCAAAATTATCCTCCCAACCTACCACATAACAACTACTCTGCTAATCCCTCCCAAGACTGTTCTAACAGTCGAACTGAACCCTTCTAACTACAATGGAAGCAGCCTAACAACAACCAAAAAAACAAACCCTGAGCCTTATAACTAGCCTAACATCTTAAACTCTGAGCTTCAAAGATATAAACCTTTACTTATATATAGAGATCCCTCTCTGGACCCAGGAGGGCTAGATCCTGAGGTCTGAAAGTGGTTTGATGTTGTCTCATCTTTTGGTTTTGCCAATCTGGCCAAAACATGGGAACCCCAACAGGTATAATTGAAATAACATGATATAAGAAATTATGTGCATGAACATGGAGGCATATTGATAGGGGCAGATTCCCAAAACATTATGTATGTTCTTAGGGAATATTTCATTGATCAGGTCCATAGGTAAATTTAGAAAGAATTATAGAGAATTAGCAGGAATTTAACAGTAAAGAGGTTACACACATGAAGTGCAGGTCCACCATTAAAAATAGGTACACAATTAAAATAGTAGATTAGAGGAAGTTTATACAAGAAGATGGGAAGGGAAGATTCACGTGAAATGGAAAAAAAATTCCCAAGGGGAGAATTATAATTACAATAGGATCAAGTCCACAGGAAAGTACAAGAATGGTCATGGGGCATTGGTAGGGAGACATGTCCCTTTCCCATTGATGTCAAAGGAGGAAATAATGTATGCATTTTAAAGTAGGTATTGAAGTAGACAAAGGAGAGAAAAAGGAGGGTAAATTAGGAAGAATCTTTGTATCCAGTAAATGGGAGTCCCGAGTAGTATGTCAGGGGGGAGTTTGGTCCATTGCAATAAATGACCATCAACATAGTGGTGTTTCCATCAATGAAAAAGGGGAATATTTTTTCACATAATGTTGTCATTGATGAAAAATACTTTCATTGATGTCAAAGGAGATGAATAAGGATGAAAAAATATCTTAAATGAAGTGTTATGATGGTCTAATCTCTTGCATGTCCTCATCAAGTGAAGTCAAATAGGTTTGATGTTTATGTTTTTTTGATAGTTAGTATTCCATAATGATTTTACAGATTATATGTCTGGATAGTCCTCTACAAGATATTTCAAACAATATATCCCACTTGAAAAATCTCCTCTCGGATAAGAATTTTTGATCTTTTGAACTTGGGAGATATAATGATCCCCAAAACACCAAATTTATTGCGAAGCACCAATTTTTTTAAACAAAAGGAATTTTCAAGTAGGATATATGGTTTTGTGGTGAAATATATGGTGGATATCACTTTGACATGCACACTATTTAATGGATTAAATTTTAGGCATTTTCTTCAGCATCTAGCTGTCAAAAATCTAGTGTATGATGGATGATATGTCAAAAATAATCAAATTTTAAAATGAATTTTCCCTTCCATGACGACATAGTCCTAATGTGACATGTGGAATTTTGTGATGACATGGAAGAAGAAGATGACATGTCCGATTGAGGTTGATGCGGAACATGACATGGCATCTTATGTTTGTGTGACATGGCATCTTATGTTTATGTGACATGGCATCTTATGTTTATGTGACATGGCATGTTAGTATGGCCATTTTCAGTTGACCAATAAGCGAGATTCAATGTTATACATGACCCACTTGGAATGAGCCATGCGGCCTATGTGATACCATGATGAGATCAAGACTCAAGTGCCTTATGATCCTTAGATCATGATCATTGGCATGGTGCCATGTATGTTTTAAAGGTTAGCCCATCCCTAAAATATGGCCCCCATTTTGTAGATATATGGATGCATGATCATGGTTAAGACACATCAACTGTGAATGAACAACATATGTGAAATTTTGTATTCACAGAGAGTCTAAGGAATTTGGGTTAGTTGATTGTAGGGTTCAAACCATGTAGCTCGATGATATGTAACAATTAGCTCATTGATATGGCTCAATGAATTGGAACTATTTTTTGTGCGTATAGGTTTGACTTGCCATCATTTTTTATTGGATCACATAAGATCTAGATTGATGAATTGGAATAGTTGGAACTTTTATTTGGATCGATGATTTGGTGTAGTTGACTCATATAGTTTTATTCCGGTTGAATGACTTGGCACTATTTATTAGCTAGTATAGCTCTGAATTGGCACATTTTTTTGTTAGATTGTATAAAATTTGACTCGATTAGCTCATATATCTCTAGCTCGATGACTTGGCACAATTAGCTCATATAGCTCTACTATGGATCAATGGCTTCACGCTATTGGCTCGTATAACCCTGACTTAGCACACCTTTTTAGAATGATTTGGCGCAATTGTGATAAGCTCAACTTTATGATGTGAGATAGTTTTTATTGGCTTAGTTGTAGTAACATATACTGTGATGTGGCAAGGCCTTTTAGAATTGGTTCAAATAAAATTGAAATCTCCACCACTACACGATGTATGTTGTAGCATAGTTGGTTTCCATGTGGTTTTTCTTCCATGAGGTCAAGGGTTTGAGCTCAATGGTTGGTTGATTATTCTATTGATTCTTTAATATTGCCAATGGAGACTTACTCTGACGAATAGGTAAGCCTACCGAAAATGACTCTTTTGTATAATGCCCATCATACCTTGTCCAAATTGTAGAATTCATGCCACAAAAACTTATTTTGTAGAATATTTAATTTTATATAAGTTCTATATTGATTTTTTGGAATGATTATTGAGCTAAATTGAATTATGAAAGAGGATAAATGATCATAACCCAATGGTGATTCATCTAGAGGTCATGTAGAATCACGAAGATACATTTTTGGTATTGAAAATATATATTTATTTTTTAGGGGGTTACGAACAGGTTGTAGGTTTTTTAAGAAGGTGTTATATAAATGATCAAATTAGAATCAAGGAAGGTGTCACAGTACTAGATTGATGAAAATATTATTTTGAGAAAGTTATGAGCCGGTAATGAAAATATTGTGACAACTAGAAAATGATCAATTTTGAAGAACTATATTGAATTTCATGTGGATCCAAGCTGAAATATTGTGAAAAGTGGTCCATAGGAGTTTGAATAAGGAGGTGGTTGCCTTTATGAAGTTGGTACCTTAATCAAATTGATTCCCATAGAAAGTTAGAGCTTACACATTCTCTAGGTTGGTTCCTAAATCAATTTGTGGCCTATTGCAAGTGGGTGCTTGCACCTTTTTGAGGTTAGTGACTCAATCAGTTTGTAGCCTATTGCAAGTGGGTGCTTGCACATTTTTGAGGTCAGTTCCTTAATAAAGTTATAGCCTATTTCAGGTATTTTCTTACACATATTGTCGGTGGGTACTTCCAATAGAGATTCCTACAAATACATGTAAACTATTTGAATAAGAAGAATAAAAATAATTTGTGGTTTTTGTCTGCAAGCATTTCCACATAAAAACTTGTGTTCTCTTTCATTGATGTGAACATGTCTTCTTGATCAATATTTTAACTCATTATTATTGTCATTAAACTTTTATACATGGTTAGTTATTGATGAAATGTTCTGAAATGATAATTTTTCCACTACATTGATTCACCCCCCCCTAGTGTGATCTTTGGTCTAATATTAGATCTAAGAAAGAGATTCTTCCACCCCGCAATACTAAAAACAAAAAGAATCAATCAAATATTTACTATATTTCCTAATTTAAAGGAGCAATGATACTAACCTTCTACTCATCATTCTATGGTGTGAAATGTTTTTCATCCAAAAAGAAGGTAGCACCAACAAGGACAACATAGACCCACCCTATCAAAATTATGTTCACATTCATTGGCCATACTAAATCTAGTGAGATATCATACCATTTCATGTACATCAGTAATTATTCATGCATACTATTCTATCACGGCCCATCGATGATACCATAGCCCTTTACTAGTTTTTTCCACTAATATGGGGACATCCTCGAGGCCATGACAATGCCAGCGTATCCCTGGGATTTCATAGACAATTTTTCATTATTCACCTCAAGGATATTTCACACCTTCTATAACATCTAGTGATAGTGTGTGAATATTGGAAATGAAGGAATTCATTCCCACAAGCTATGCCAACCCCACTTCTACACCATACACCTTTGAAAAAGGTAATATGGATAACACATCTCCAAACATCAAAGTTGACATTTCAACAAAGATTGATATCATTAAAGAAATAAAATTGGGGGAATATTGATCCCAATAATAATTTGGCACCTATAATGACTTATTCTATGGGTATGATGGTATTTTTCTTGGTCATTTGCATAAATTTCCGACCTAAGTCCAATCATTGTAGAACACCATGTCAAGACATGACTTGAAGCATATCTAATTTAGTAGAAGAAACATCAAATGAACCCTTCAAAATCTACAATGATCAAAGAAAAAATTGAAAAATCTCATAAACTAGGGTTCATATACTCTATTTCTTACAATTCATGGTTTTCCAACCCAATTCTAGTCATGAAGAAATAGGGGACTATTCAGATTTGCATCGAATTCTAGTATTTGAACAAAGAATTCCTAAAGTATAAGTTCTCCACATATTCATAAATGATGTCATTAATGCATGTGTGGGGCATGATGCCTCATCTTTCATGGACAACTTCTCGAGCTACAACTATATTCCAATATACAATATAGATAAATACAAAGCCACCTTCACTATTCCTTGGGAAACGTTCTTATATCTTATAATGCATTTTGTGCTTAAAAATGATAATGCCACTTTCGAGTGAGACATGAATTTAATTTTTCATGATTTGGTCAATATTTTCTAGCTTATTTGTATGACGTCATTGCTCATTCAAAATATTTCTCTCACCACCTAGAGGATCCATGCATTGTATTCTAGTTGTTCAAACAGTTAGAATTTCACTTGAACACTCTTAACTTCATATTCTACATATATTTTATATGCTTTCTTGGATTCATTATTTCCAATAGGGTTATGGTAAACCACCTTAAGGTCAAAGCCATTTGGGAGATCCGCTGACCAAAAAATCTGCACCAATTGTAGATCCTCCATGGGAATACCAATTGTTTGTGTTTTTTTGTCCAAAACTATGCCACTTGCACTCATGGTTTTCTATATCTCATTCATTAAGATATCCTTTTCGAATGGGATGAACAAGTGCAACAAGATTTCAATGATTTAAAAGATGCATTATCAGAAGCATTGATGATAATATCTTCTGACTATAATGATGACATGTTGAAGAAGAAGTACTTGTTACAATACAAAATTAACAAGGAATAACCATTGTTGAAACAAAATAAAATGTATTGGAAATGTAATAATAAAATGACCTTTCTAAAACATAAGAACTAGTAGGTATGGATGAAGGAGAGAATTAAAACCCTACTACAACACAAGAACCAACAAGCAAAAAATTGTAAGACGATTCTTCCTCAAATCAATAGGAACAAGTAGGGGAAGGAAGGGCTATAACACCAAGTGTGGGAGAAGAAATAAGAAGTTACAAATTTGTGGTCCATTACTAATGCTCAAAGCCTGAGGAGTGTATCGAATTCTGGAGAGATGAAGAAAGCTATAGGTACACTTTCTTAACACCTTTTCATTCCTTTATTTTCAAGAGAAATAAAATATTCGAAATGAAAAACAAGGAACTAAAAAATAAAGTTAAATATTTAGAGGCCAAATTTTTGGGGAATCAACCTTGCGAAGGATAAGTATACCTTTCTCAGGCAGTGGATATCCTTTACACAAGTGAAAAAGAAGAGGATTTTCCTAGCTGATATGTAACCATTCAGAAAGAGACATATAAAGAGAAAATCCCAAACCAAGAGGAGGTTTTCCAAATTGAAGACACCACACTTGAATTTTTAAGAGTAACCACGGAGAAAGAGCCCAATTTAATTTTAAAAAAGACCATATAGATAGACCTTATATATGTGTGGGAAATATCGAACGATGCAATATGGAAGGAAATGATACAACATTATGAAGAAAGGATATTTTCCATTATGGAGAATCACTAGGCTATAAAAATACATAGGGAGAATAGGGAAGAACACTTATAGGCCCATAGATATTAGTGATATCACTAGATTAAGGTGATCAAATATAAAGAGGAGAAACAATCCAAGCTACAAATATAGGTGCATGTGAAGAAGTAGAGATTGAAAATATTTAGCTAGGGTTGTTGGTGGAATCTTCACTCACCCACAATAGACCCTGCCCTATCGACACGAAGTGCCTATAGTAAAAATATTTCATGTTTCAATGGAGGCCATAATGACTAGTAAATAGTATGAGATCACTTCTCCAAGGAGCTCTATAAAGGCCTATTATGAAAGCACAAATGAAAAGGATAACTTGCTATATCATCTATACCAACCTAAAATTTTGTTACAACATGATCCAACATGTAATCTCGACCACTTTGTGGGATATGTCCAGTTGATATCCTTAGTGTCTTACTTGAATAACTATTCTTACTAGGTAATTACTCAGAAAGTGATAGAAAAAAACTATAAATTCTATCTATGGATTAGGGAAGAGTGTTATAGGCATAAGAATATTCTCATAAAACATTATTGCTAGGTGAACACCCATAAATATTGTTAGGTAAAACTTGATTTTATGGAAGAGACAAAGTTATTCATTAAAACAATGGTGAGTTTAGGCATATAACTTTTGTTTGCCATGGATGGCATGTAATGAGGCCTTTAAAAGTCATGGGAATACTTTTTTGTAATGGGCCAAGGATGTGAGTGACAAAGGATCACATAGTCAGGTTTATAGGGTGTTGGCCAAGGGAATACTATAATATTCTATTATCTAGTTTTTTTCTCATGATTGGGATTTTCTGGGATAATCATTGTGTTTATGTGTGTTTTCTTTGTTGCTAGAAAATGCATCTTTCTTACTTAATTTATCTGTGTAATTTTTTAACATGATATCAAAGCCCTGGGGTGAGGTTAAATCCAAGATAGAAACTTGATGTGTTTTAATCATCAGGTGCATGAATGAGAATAACCATTGAGATGTGAAAGGAGGCATACAATAACACGCACAAAAAGCCTCTAAATGAAAATATATTAATGTCAAGGATGCACGCAAAGTGTTTGATGACATTTTTTAGTTGTTGGAAATTGGATAAACCAACACTCCCCATGTGTTTCGTGACATGGACTAACCGCCTCTCATGGATCCTTATCTCTGGTGATGCAATCGTTGACTAAGACCTGCGAGTTTTGGTCTAACGACAATCGTGATTCTGAACAAGTGGTATCAGAGCATAGGTCATGAGTTCGATACACACCTGACTAGCATTGGGGGGGAGATTGTTGGACATTTGATAAACCAACTCTCCCCATGTGTTTCACAACATGGACTAGCCGCCTCTCGTGGATCCTTATCTCTGGTGAAATTATTGTTGAGTAACACCTCCGTGTTTTGGTCTAATGACAATCGTGATTCCCAACATTAGTGAGGTGATATATCAGGGTTTGTTTGATTTATATTATATATTTGTAATGGTGAGGTGGGTGACCTATGGTAGAGATATATTTTGTTTGTGTATTGTTAAAAAAAACAATAATATTTCAAAGTCAATACTATAATGGAGTTGGAACTATTTTTTAATTAGATGTAAATGAGCATATAACTGTAAGATATGGTAAGGAATGCATAACCCTAGGAAATTATTAGTAAAGTATGGAGTTAGACCTAAGTGACAAGAGGGCAGGTCTAATTACCAAAACCCTGAATATGAAAGGTTTAGGTGTAGGGCCTATAAGTGATTGGTGTTGGCTCAGTTGGCAGGTTTAGCTAAATCTAGTCAAGGGAACCCCTAAGTTAAGGTTTAAGGTGGTATTACTATGTATAACTTGATTCAATGAAAGCGTTAAATATGATCATTTAGACATTGGTGGTTTTGGGCATATGGTATTGGTTTCCCATGGATTGCATGTAATGAAGTCTTTAAAATTATTGGGAATAATTCATTATAATGGGAAAAGTATGTGAGAAAACAAGGATAAATTGATTGGGATGGAAATGTTTTGGTTAATGGAATAATATAATATTTTATTAGTTGGTTCTTTCTTCTAGATTACATTTTTTCCCAAATAAAAATTGTCTTTATGTGTGTTTTTTTGTTGTTGGTAAAAATTATATTTCTAAGTTAATTCCTCTTCGTAATTTTTTAATATAAATGCAGAGTTCATGGCCCATAATAGACGAGAATTCCATTATATCTACATAAAAAAATAGAGGTATTAGAGAAGAAATCTATAAAAGTTTGCACTCAATGGTGGAAGCATGTCATAAAGGAAATAAATTCAAACGGGCCACTTAACCCCAATAATATTGTGTTGGCACTAGAGAGAGTGAATTGATACATCAAGTGCATGGAGTATTGTGGGAATTAATGGATAAGCCTCAATTTCCAATATCCAACAATGTTAGGTCCCTATAATACTTGTGTAGCGCCTATATTATTATTGTCATTCTTCATAGAAGCCCAATATTTTTATTGTTGTGCCCTTACATTATTATTTGTATGTAGGCCCAAACTATAATTTGACCCTTCTAAATCCTATATATACGAAAGAGGTATTTTCATTTGAATCATCCAAGGATTGTTCATTTATGTCATGTAAAAAGAGGTTTAACACTCGAAGTGGTTTATTGTCAAGGCATTGATTTATTAATTCTTATTTTTTTGTGTTATTTTGATTTGTGTATTTAAAATTTTGTATAAGAGCTCTAGATACAAGGGTTTTTATACTTCACGCATGTTGTTGTGGCTCGTTTGCAATATCCTTTATTTTTAATTTTCAAAAATACAAAAAAAAATAGAAAATTATCAAAATATATGTTAAAGTATAAGGTTTCATGTAATTTAGGATAAATATGTAATATTCGTTACAATAAGTTTAAAGTTTAAATATTTTAAGCGTTTGTGGAGGCGGGTTTCATCATATAGACTAAAAAGCGAGCATGTTATGGAGCGGGATTCGTTGATTTATTAGACAAGGAATAAAAGTGTCAACCCGCGAGCACTTTCAGCAACCAGGTTAACAAGGAGGATGCCTCTGCAGTTGACCCTGTTGACTCCAGAGTTGATCTAGATCAACGGTCGAGATTCACTGCGGGGTCATGAACCCGACGAGCTCTCCGTACCTTGATACCTCCCGTAGTGATGTAAATAGCTAGTTGGTGACAACTATCATCCATGTCGGGGTATTTCTAATGGTATTTTGGTGCATCTTTTCAGCATTTAATTCTCAAGCTTGTGCCACCTATTTAAGATGGATTCTCATTTTTGTAAGGTTATTATTGTTAGTTTTTATTTGAGGTTTTGTCTGCGGTGTTTCTTTACTTGCTATCTTCCACCGTGTCGATTGTCCATCACCCTAAGCTAAATTATGGCCAAGTGTCCATCCCTTTCAGGTTCTTCTAGTCACATCCCTCTCATGGAAACTGAGAGGGACATCCAAGATTGTTAGGTCCCTATATTACTAGTATAGTCCCTTATTGTTGTTAGTGTAACCCACTTATTTTTATTATTGTACCCTTGCAACCCCCATATTGTTATTATTGTGTCCTTAAATTATTATTGTTAGGTCGGCTAGGATTACATTGTGGCCCCATGGACTCCTATATATAGAAAAGAGGTTTTGTAATTTGTATCATCCAATAATTATTCATTCATGTAATGTATAGGAGGTTTCCCCCTTGAAGTGGCTTATCTCTAAGGCATTGATATCTCTTTTCTTCTATTTTTCGAGCTACTTTCACAACATTTGGTATAAGAGCTTTGGTTTCTAGGGTTTCGCTACCCCAAACAGGTCATCATGGCATTTTCGCTATAACTCTTTTTCTACGAAGGTTCAGAAGCTGAAATTTTGAGAGTACGAAGATGAAATCCTGAGGAACATCATCAAAAAATTTCAGAGCATGGTTCGCAATATTTCGTAGATATGATTTGTGGAAGTTAGGGCTTTTTGCAGGCTTCTGAATTTAACTTGAACAGGTCATCAAGGAATTTTCACTATAAATTTTGTTCTACGAAGTTTCAGAAGCTGAAATTTTTAGAGAGCGAAGAAAATATCCTGAGGAAAATCATCGCAAAATTTCAGAGCTTGGTTCGTAAAATTTTTGGAGATATGATCTGTGGAAGTTAGGTCTTTTTCAGGCTCTTGAATTTCATCTCAAAGAGGTTATCGTGGGAAATTTTTCATAACTCTCTCTCTAAGCATCGGATTGGAATGCTGTAAAAAGTGGCTGCAAGTACACGGACTGTGGTTTATTTTCTATCAATTTTAGAGCCAAAGGATGAAACAATGAGACATGGAAAGTCGTACATGTTTTCTATACTGAACCAGTCCATAATTGGGTCATTGTAAGGTAGCCAAGGAATTGAATTGTTTCCTATACCCAACACCAGAATGTCAAGTGATGGTTGTAAATGGAGGAACTATAAATTGCTCTAGAAAATTCCATAATATCAAGCTATCCATGGGGGAGTATGTATTGAATAGTCCAATTCTTTCCATCCCAATGGGAGGTGCTGATGTCATACTAGGAGTACAATGGTTACAATATTTGGGGATGATAGCTTTTAATTTTCAAGAACTTTTCTTGAAATTTTTTTCAAAAGGAAAGGAAATCGAATTATGGGGTATCACAGGGAAGCCAGGAAAGATAATAAGCTCTAATGTCATGACAAAGCTTCTGAAGAAAGAACAACATGGCGTAGTTGCACAAGTATGCTCACTAGGAGTTCCAACATCAAAATCATCTATTTCTTCTGATCTCCAAATACTCTTGGACAATAATTCCAATGTGTTTGATACTCCCAAAGGACTCCCACCTATTTCTGATCATGATCATGATATTCATTTTATTCCGGGAAGTGTTCCTCCAAATGCCCGACCTTACAGAGATCCTTTTGTCCAAAAGAGTGAAATTGAACGTATGATTGTAGAAATGTTAGAGGCTGGTGTAATTCAACCTAGTCAAAGTTCTTTCTCTACTCCTATAGTATTGGTACACAAGAAGGATGGATCATGGCACATGTGTCCCGATTATAGGGAGCTCAATAAGCTCACCATTAAAGATAAATTTCCCATTCCCGTGATTGATGAATTATTGGATGAATTACATGGAGCAATGTATTTTACCAATTTGGATCTTCGTTCAAGATATCATCAAATTAGAATGAAGACTGAAGATATTCCGAAAACAACATTTCAAACCCATGAGGGTTGTTATGAATTTTCGGTCATGCCTTTTGGCCTTACCAATGCACCTTCTACATTTCAAGGGTTGATGAATTCCATTTTCAAACCCTTCCTTAGAAAATTTGTGCTAGTATTTTTTTATGATTTAATAATCTACAACAGGTCTTGGAAGGATCATGTTCAACATGTTGATAGGGTGCTCAAACTATTGCAGGAGAAACAATTATATGAAAAAAAATCCAAATGTTTCTTTGGAGTACAAGAGGTAGAATATCCAGGTCATATTGTATCTCACGAGAGTGTTAAGGTAGACTGATGCAGGGGGATTAGGTGCGATAAAATAATTTTTATTTAAGTAGACATAGGGGGGTCTGATGCTTCTAATTTCTTATGTAATCATTAGGATTTTAAATAAATATTAGGATAAAATTTTAAATGTTCCCAAATTATTGGAGAACACGAGGGAATCTAATTAGTTAGGAATGTGAAGCGTTAGTTTCAGTAAATATAGGGATTTAGGCTAAATTGAGAAATCCAAGAGTTTTTTCGAGCTGTAAGGGAGTTGAATCGATTCATTAATCTTTTGTATAAATGTAAGTATCAAGGATCAGATCTAGAGATCTGCAGAGGGTGAGGGTTTCAGTTCTGGGCAAACATGGTTTGTTCCTGTAAGCCTACAGGCAGTTGCAGAAGGGCCAATTGATTTGAAGATCAGGCCAAAAGACAAGAAGTTTTTGTAAGTAATTTTATTTGCATATATGAATAATCCAGTTAAGAGTTAAATGGGTATTGATTGATTTTAACTCTGTGTGAATGGGATTTGAATTTTGATAAATAATTGTATGAATAATGCAGGATATAATCTCTGAAATTGTGGTTTTGAATGCAATAATAATTTGCATATACAGTTGAGAAGATTTGATAAATTTATAATTGGGTCATCGGTGTTTGAATAGATCGATGACACAGTCACATTTAAATCAATATTGTGACTGATTGTGTGAGTGATATATATGATCTGGGGTCATTGCGGGGTTAAGACATAAGGGGAAATTCCAAGTAAGAAATTTGTACTTGAAGAGAATACAATACATTTGAATTAATAGAAAATATTCTGATCGAACCGTGTGTTTGAATCAGTATCAAACTAGTGGAAATTGGAATCGTTATTCAACATGTAACAAAGGGTAATTTCCTATTCAACGAAATGGTGTCAATATATTGATCCATATCAGTAAAGAGAAAGGCACAGTCCTTGACCTGAAAGTGGCTCTGAATAGGTGAATATAGAACTGGTGGGATAATCTGCATAAGTAATCAAGCAATTATAGATAATTCATTGTAGATGAATGCACATGGAGGTTCGTGGATGAATGGTAAAGTGTTTTTATAAATCCTATTCAAAATGTTGAATTAAGCCATCGTGGAGGGATTCGATGGGTTGTGATTCACGAAATATGCAAAATGGCAAAGGAATGGTGTGTGGAGTCTTGAGGATGCGGAACTGTGAGCGATGGTGGAACCAAGTGAAGGTGGTTTTGAGAACAAAAAATAGCAATATAGAGCAGTATTTTGAATGGTAAGTTGTTTTACCTTTTTCAACGCGATAGCGTTAGGTGTTGGACGCGTGGCATTGAGTGGTTTTTAGTTACCACTTTTATCACATGATTTCTGGTGGTTAAAGACCGGGAGTGATTTGAACGCGACTTGCGTCGGATTATAATGGTTCAAGATCGGATGACCTTTGGATTGTGAAGGTGCATGAACGATAAACCAAGGTAAGTTAAGTGTTAGTCATCGTGGGACCCAATATTTATGCGCAGTGGTTTATATTTTGCTGGTCATTGAGTTTTATTAAGGGTCAAACTTTTAATTTAATGAAATGTCCACATGATTGGAATGTGGGGCCCAAACAAGAGATACATTGATATGTTGGGGTTTAAACAAAGTTTAGAATGGTAATATGGTTCGAATACTATTAACATTATTTACAATTGAGTGGTGTACTCAAACCCACAGGATGAATGTTAATATAAACCAAGTATATATCTGGTGAATGGCGGATATTAAGGTGTGAGTTGAAGATAATGCATATTGATACTTTGATAAACTCTATCAAGGTCAAAGTAATAAATGAATTCATAGATGCTTCGAGTTGTTTATAAAGGGAATTTGACTACGGTTTAAGTCATAGATTCTTCAAGGAGGTAAACTTCAGCATTAATTTGAAATTTATCAGATTAGGAATTTGAGCTGGAGTGAGAGGTGGTTTTAAAGCCATAAGAGAAATTTAATTTAATATCTCAAATCTGTGATTTGAGATATTAAATCTTCCGCGTTTATTTATTTAAATTTCCAGTTCAGAAAATAGAATATTGAATTGCCCAGGTTGAGAATTTGTATTGGATTGAAATTTGGAGATGCATTGTTATATGCATTGATAGTGGATTATGTGGGTTTGGCAGGGTAAGCCGGCCCCCATCAAGTGGTATCGGAGCTGGAATAGCTCGTTTGAAAATTAATTGTGGAATGCAGACGTGTGCTAAAAGTAATGAGAAAAATTTGAAGTTTTAAATCTGTTTAAAGTGATTGCAGATTTGAAGAGGTGTGAAGTGAAGGTATTCAGATTTGCAGAATCTGAATTTGAAGGCAAAGTGTTGTGAATATTGCCAGGATATGTTCTGAAGATGTGAACACAGGTGTGATGGTGATGCCAAAGAGATCAGATTTAAATCTGACAGGACAACGTGCAGTGTAGCAGAGCATTGGGAGAAATTGCAGAAACAATTGCAAGTGGATGTTGAACAACCCTTGAAGCTGAGGAATTATGATTTTGTTTGAAGATATTGTTTGCAGAATGCAGATTGCAAGCAATTGAGGAGCATCTCAGCAAGAAGATCACAGCTTTGAAAAGCAATGATGAAGGAAACCATTGAAGGTTTCTAAAGAGAAAGGAAAGCATGGCAGAACCTTGAGAATTTCCAACAGAGGTTGGATGAAAAGAGAACATATGTTTTCTTGAGAGGTTGGAGATGAGTGAAGATTGAAGGAGCAAAGAAGATGCTCAAGAGGTTCCACACATAGTGGACCTGTACTTTCCAAAAGACCGGATCTAGGGAGAGGATTAGTGAGGTAAGTTATGACAAGGGGGACTTGTTACTGCAGAGGTTTCAGTGCAGCCCGTGATGAATGAGTGAGAACTCATGAAGGATAAGATGGCTACTGATAGTCATAGTAGAGGTGATGGAGGTTATTATAGAGGCCACAACAGAATGAAGATGAAGAAAGAGGATGGCAAGACAGATGGCATGCAGAGACAGTTAAAGAAAGAAGAGTATGAGAAAGAGGTAGCTGAGATCAGGGAACAATTCAAAAAATTGGAAATGATGATAGAGGAAAGCCAGAGAGTTGGTTGGCTCATGAGGAAGAAAGTAAAGTGGCACAGGCTACAGATGAAGAAAGAGTAGATGATACATGCTCATCAGAAAGAGAGATTAATCAGAATGATTGAGTATTTGGAGAAGGACTTGAAGACTGAGAATTCAAGTGAGACCAAGAGGTCAAATGGCCTTACATCTGACAAATTTTGTATGTTTGTAGGAAAAACATATGGAGAAGGACAAACTCTTGATATTGTCACTAAGGAAGAAAATGAGACAGCTAGATATTTTGAAAATGTCCATACACAGTTGGGGAAAGGTTTTTCTTTCCAACATATTGGAAGCAGAGGATATTTAACTTATGATGATGGCCAAAAGGTGGAAATTGAGCAGTCGATTCGACAGCTTGAAGAAACTGAAGAGAACACTATTGAATAATTTTTTAAATGTATAGAAGGCTTGGAACAACAGGAGGATTTGGTGATTAAATCATCAAATGAGACCATGGGGTCTTATAGTTTTAAAACTGACAAGTTGTGTGTGAATGCAGGTATTGACAAAAATAGTTCATATGATGAAACTGTATTCAGTGAAGCTGGAAGTTTCTAAGTCACATATGATGATTATCTTTCAGATGAAGATCAAACTGAATTACTGCAGCAGAAGGAATTCATAACTTCCTTGTTTAATGAAAGAGATTGTTTCAATGGGGACATGACAATTATGTCTGATGGTGATAAATTTGTTATTAATGATGATAATGACAAATTGATTTTGTTAAATGGAAAAATGAAAAGTGATGGATAGATAATTGAAGCTATTACAGAGATGGGAAATCAGAATTCTATTTTGATGAAAGCTGAAGAGGTAGTGACAACAAGAAACTTGACTTGTGATAAAGAGGAAGGTAGTGAAGATTGCACACAAAGTTTCTCAGAGGAGATGACATATTTGTGGCATGAGTTAAGTGTTATAGAGCAGAGACTAGAAACACAGAGAATAAGTGTTCAGATTGTAAAGGTAGAGTTGAATGAGAATGAGAAGGTTTATTTTTATGAACCAAAGCAGGGAGACATTCTTGAAGAGGATGATGCAGAGGAGAGACTAGCTGACAGTCTCGAGAATTATTTGAAATATTGGAATAAGCATACTGATGTGCTGATGACAGATCAACAGAATGAAGTGTTTCTAGAAGAAATGACAGAGCAGCAGAATGAAGTGTTGCTGGAAGAAATGACAGGGCAGCAGATTGAAGTGTTGCTGGAAGAAATGATAGAACAACAGATTGAAGTGTTTCCAGAAGAGGAGGTAGAGACACAAATATTTTATAATTTTGATGTTTTTTTTACGATTGCAGGTATTGAGGGAAGGACTAAGGAATTTTTAGTCCACGAGAAGGAAAGAGTTGATGACAGTGACTGGCATTTTAAATACTAGTCCAAGAAATTGCTGAAGTCAGAGAATGAAGAAATTGTCATGGGAGAGAATCAGGAAGAGTTTTTATATTGTAGAAAACAAGAGGGTATGGATGATAGGGTGGCATTAAGAGTCCAACAAGCAAGGGCTCAACAATTAAGAGCAAGAGGCAGAGTAAAGGCAACAACAAGAGTTCAACAATCGAAAGGAAGCAGTATCCAGCAGTCAGAAGACATATTAGATGAAGAAATTGAATTGATAAGAAGGTTGATGATGAAAGTGTCTGAGAAGAAGACAACAACAAGAAAGTAGAGAAGCAGAAAAAAGAAGAAGAAGACTGTTATAGACTGTGAAAGCATAGAAAGCGGGAAGATGCATCATAAAGTATGGAAGCCTGGAGAAGTGCAGAAGAAAAATATTGCAGTGGATGATCAGCTGCAGAACAAAGTGTGGGATCTAGGAAGGAAAGGACTGAAAGCACATGATTAGGAGATCATGATTAATTTTAACCTTGGGAGTCTAATGCAGGGGCATTAGGCGTGATAAAATACTTTGTATTTAAGTAGACATAGGGGGTCTGATGTTTCTAATTTCTTATTTAATCATTAGGATTTTAAATAAATATTGGGAGAAAATTGTAAATGTTCCAAAATGATTGGAGAACACGACGGAATCTGATTATTTAGGAATGTGTAGAGTTAGTTTCATTAAATATAGGGATTTAGGCTAAATTGAGAAATCCAAGAGTTTTGTCGAGCTGTAAGGGAGCTAAATCGATTCATTAATCTTTTGTATAAATGTAAGCATCAAGGATCAGATCTAAATATCTGGAGAGGGTGAGGGTTTCAGTTTTGGGAAAATAGGGTTTGTTCCTGTAAGCCTATGGGCAGTTGCAGAAGGGCTAATTTATTTGAAGATCAGGCCAAAAGACAAGAAGTTTTTGTAAGTAATTTTTTTTGCATATATGAAGACTCTGGTTCATAATTAAATGGGTACTGATTGATTTGAACTCTGTGTGAATGGGATCTCAATTTTAATAAATAATTGTATGAATAACACGGGATATAATCTCTGAAATTGTGGTTTTGAATGCAATAATAATTTTCATATATAGCTGAGAAGATTTGATAAATTTATAATTGGGTCATCGGTCTTTGAACAGATCAATGACACAGTGACATTTAAATCAATACTGTGACTCATTTTGTGAGTGATATATATGATCTGGCTTCATTGCGGGGTTAAGACATAAGGTGAAATTCCAAGTAAGCAATTGGGACTTGAAGAAAATAAAATACATTTTAATTAATAGACAATATTCTTATCGAACCGTGTGTTTGAATCAGTATCAAACTAGTGGAAATTAGAATCGTTATTCAACCTGTAACAGAGGGTAATTTCCTGTTCAGTGAAATGGTGTCAATATATTGATTCATATCACTAAAGAGCAAGGCGTAGCCCTTGAACTGGAAGTGAATCTGAATAGTTGAATATAGAACTGGTCGGATAATCTGCATAGGAAATCGAGCAATTATAGAGAATTCATTGCGGATGAATGCTCACGGAGGTTTGTGGATGAATGGTAAAGGGTTTTTATAAAGCCTATTCAAAATGTTGAATTAAGCCATCGTGGAGGAATTCGATGGGTTGTGATTCACGAAATATGCAGAATGGCAAAGGAATGGCATGTGGAGTCTTGAGAATGCGGAACTATGAGCGATGGTGGAACCAAGTGAAGGTGGTTTTGAGAACAAAAACTAGAAGTATCACACGGCATTTTGAATGGTAATTTTTTTTACCTTTTTGAACGCAATAGCATTAGGTGTTGGATGCGTGGCGTTGAGTGGTTTTTAGTTACCACTTTTATAGCGTGATTTCTGGTGGTTAAAGACTAGGAGTGATTTGAACACGACTTGCATCGGATTTTAATGATTCAAGATTGGATGGCGTTTGCGTTGTGAAGGTGCATGAATGATAAAGCAAGGTAAGTTAACTGTTAGTCATCGTGGGACCCAATATTTATGTGCGGTGGTTTATATTTTTCTAGTCATTGAGTTTTATTAAGGGCCGAACTTTTAATTTAATGAAATGTTCGCATGATTGGAATGTGGGGCCAAAACAAGAGATAATTTTATATGTTGGGTTTTAAAAAAAGTTTAGAATGCTTATATGCTTCGAATACTATTAATGTTATTTGCAATCGAGTGGCGTACTCAAACCCAAAGGATGAATGTTAATATAAACCAAGTATATATCTGGTGAATGGCGGATATTAAGGTGTGAGTCGAAGATAATGCATATTGATACTTTGATAAACTCTATCAAGGTAAAAGTAATAAACACATTCATAGATGCTCCAAGTTGTTTATAAAGGGAATTCGACTATGGTTTAAGTCATAGATTCTTCAAGGAGGTAAACTTAAGCATTAATTCAAAATTTCTCAGATTAGGAATTTGAGCCGGAGTGAGAGGTGGTTTTAAAACCATAAGAGAAATTTAATTCAATATCTCAAATCTGTGATTTGAGATATTAAAGCTTCCGCATTTATTTATTTAAATTGCCAGTTTAGAAGATAGAATATTGAATTTCCCAGGTTGAGAATTTGTATTGGATTGAAATTTGGAGATGCATTGTTATATGCATTGATAGTGGAGTATGTGGGTTTGGCAGGGTGAGCCTGCCATCATAGACCCTAACAAAATTAAAGCCATTAAGGAATGGAAAGTCCCCACAACCATAAAGCAGTTGCGAGGATTTCTTGGGTTAACAGGGTATTATCGCAAGTTTGTTAAGAATTATGGGAGAATAGAAATACCTCTAACAACATTATTGAAGAAAGATTCATTTTCATGGACTCCTGAAGAAACTAAGGCCTTTGAACATCTTAAATAGGAAATGTGCCTAGCACCGGTCTTAGCTATGACATACTTCGCAACAAACTTTATTGCGGAATTTGATGCATCAAGAAATGGAAATGGTGTTGTTTTAATGAAAGAAGGAAGACCCATTTCTTTTGAAAGTCATCCAATCAAAGGAAAGTATATACATAAAACTATTTATGACAAGGAAATGTTAGCAATACTGCATGCACTAAAGAAATGGAGGACTTACCTAATGGGTAGACACTTCAAGGTAAAAACTGATCATCATAGTCTTAAACACTTTTTGGAACAAAGAATATCTTCAAAAGAGTAGTAAAAATGGGTCACAAATATGTTGGGTTATGAATTTGAAATAATCTCCAAAAAAGGGAAGCTAAATGTTGTTGCAGATGCAATCTCAAGAAAGAATGAAGAGGTGGAAGCATTGCTTTGTGCCATTTCTATTATCCAACCAGGTTGGATAACTGAACCAAGAGATGAATGGAAGAAGGACGAAGATGTGTGGACACTCATTCAAAAGTTGCATCAAGATCCTAGTACATCTGATACATTTAGTTGGAAAAATGATTGCTTATGGTACAAAGATCACTTATATCCTTGTAAGAATTCCCAACTAAAACAAAATATTCTTTTGGAATTGCACACTTCTCCTTTAGGAGGACATTCAGGATTTTTAAAAACTTACCATAGGGTGAAGAAATAATTTTTATTGGATGGCCTTAAATCTGATATTCAAAATTTTGTGCTGGAATGTTTGGTTTTCCAACAGAATCAAGTTGAGACAATTAAGTCCTCGAGTCTTCTACAACCTTTATCCATTCGAATTCAACGTTGGGAGGAGATTTCAATGGATTTTATCATAGGTTTACCTAAGTCTGAAGGAAAGAGTGTCATCATGGTGGTAGTTGATAGACTTACCAAGTATGCACACTTATTTGCATTATCTCATCCTCTTAAAGAAAGTACAGTTTCTACTACATTTATGGACACAATTCAAAAGCTACATGGATACCCAAGGGTTATTGTGAGTGACAGAGATCCCATTTTTACTGGAAATTTTTGGATGGAGTTATTTTCTTGTTTGGGTACTCAAGAAGCTCATAGCTCATCTTATCATCCTCAATCCGATGGTCAAACTGAGATAGTAAATAAATGTTTGGAAGGATATCTTCATTGTTTTGTATCTGATAAACAAACACAATGGGTCAAGTGTTTACCTCTCGCTGCATGGTGGTATAACACTTCCTTCCATATTGCAGCAAAAATGCCCTATTTATGGCACTTTATGGATATCATCCACCATCCATCACATCATCTTTAAGAGAAAATTCGAAGGTTCAAGTAGTGGAAAATCACATTGAGCATCAACAAGAAGTTCTCCAACTCTTAATGGACAACCTGAATTTGGCACAAAATCGAATGAAACAATAGGCAAATCAACATCGAAGCGAGAGAAGTTTTGATGTGGGAGACTGGGTATTTTTACGACTACAACCATATAAAAAAATGTCCCTCAAGAAAGCTAAGAAGGATAATAAATTATCGCCAAAGTATTATGGTCCTTACAAGGTGTTGCAAAAGATTCGTATTTTGGCATAAAAATTGGAGCTTCCTGCTTCTTCACGAGTGCATCCAATTTTCCATGTTTCATGCTTAAAGAAGGTTATAGGTGAAAATATTCCAGTTCAAACAATATTGCCAGAACTTGATGAGGAAGGAAAAATCATATTGGAACCTGAAGTGGTCACGGAAACAAGAAATCGACAGCTATGAAATCGATCAATTTTAGAGTATCTCATCAAGTGGAAGAACTTACCCACTGAAGATTCTACATGGGAGGATGAGAATTTTATACAGAAGCACCCAGAGCTACTCAAGCGTTGAGGACAACACTTTTTTTAAGGAGAGGGGCATGTTAGGTCCTTATATTACTAGTATAGTCTCTTATTGTTGTTAGTGTAACCCCTTTATTGTTATTATTGTCCCGTTGTAACCCCCATATTGTTATTATTGTGCCCTTAAATTATTATTGTTAGGTCGGATAGGATTACACTGTGGCCCCACTAGGATTAGATTGTGGCCCCATGGACTCGTATATATAGAAAGGAGGTCTTGTAGTTTGTATCATCCAAGAATTGTTCATTCACGTAATGTATTGGAGGTTTCCCCCTCGAAGTGGCTTATTTCTAAGGCGTTGATATCTCTTTTCTTATATTTTTGGAGCTGCTTTCACAACAAAGATACTATCTGTTTTCTATACCACATTCCATTTTCAACAGGTTTGTTTAAACGATAAATCTTCTCCAATTTACACTGCCATGGTTAAAACTCGTGTATTGTTTGCATGCATTCCAAGAACACACCTTTTTCCCAAATTTGTGTATTAGATAGTGTCTGTCATGTACCAGGAAAGTGTTTTGTAATGAATATTCAAGGAGAAAATGTTCTGCAAGTCTCAGGCCAACTAATTCGTCAAGCTCTATGTTACCCTGAGTCAGATTTGTATGTCCAATTCACTGATGATTCATTGTTGGCACATTATGATAGCCTTGCAGGTCAAGAGTTCAACCAATTCATTTTTTTCTGAAGCCAGTTACAAAGTAGTTTGCACCTAATAGTAAATAATTATCTATGGAGGTTTTTGATGTAGAAGCCAAACCTCTATTGAGGTGCATCTCAAATATTTTGGGAAAATATGACGACAATAGAATAGACAAACCAGTTCTGTGAATGTTCACCCTGATGATGAAGCCACAAGTAGTGTTGGATATCCCTTCTTATTGAAAAGAAGCTGTCAATTCTCTATTTATGAGCTTATCACTAACGAGTTCATTCAAGTTTCTCTCTCTTGTTATTTCTCTATTTTTATATCAAAATGTAGAAGAATTCATGCATCTGGGGTTAAATATAATGGATATGAATAATAAGAGGTAGTTAGTGGTATTTTGGACAGAAATAGTAAGGAAACAACAAAATGAGGAAGGTTTGTTTGACTTTGCAAGTCATTTTATGTCTACTTCATATAGGATTTTGAATGGAATTTCTCCCCCACGCTTCCCGCCAAAGGCTCAAGAGTTCTTGCAGTTGGGGATGCATTGTAAGTTTGGTGATTGGTATGTATTTCTAGGTTATTATGAAATTAGACTCTATGGAGCAGGTGTGGAACCTTATAGGCTTCCAGTATTTGTGCCCATGAGATTATTTTCTTTGGAATTCATTAGGAAAATTTTAAATGTTGATCAAATTCATTTTGTGCCTATGAATAAAGGTCATATGTTTAAGTTTCCAACGACTGTTGGTCCTTTTATAGTTAATATGAGACAAGCAACTGATGAAGTCACTAATATGTTAGATGAGATGCACTTATTGTTAGGAGAGAAGTGGTCTTATGAACCACATAGTGTGATTTGTAATAGGATAATTGAAAATGGGTATTCAGCATTCATTCATGAAAGCAAACATGATGTAGAAAAGATGGCAAATAAAGGTTTTGTAGGTTCCGTGAGCTCAAATGTACAAACTCCTGTCATATCAGAGAAGTCAAATGAGAGAGGTAAAGAAGCAGTGGTTGATTCAAAGGATGAAGAACAAGGGACTAAAAAGAGGACGAAGCTCAGTGTGTATTATGTAGATACTCAACCTGGTTTCTCACTACAACTAAGAGATGAGAAAAATGTCCCTCCTTCACCAAGAAGTCATGAAAGCACTCAGGAACAAGTGCCCTTAATTAAACAATTTTTTTCTTAGATTGCAGAAAGAAATCCGAAAATTAAGGAAAGCATGGAGGGTCAAGATGACTACTAGATAACCCTGGAGAAAACAAGACTGCTAACTGCAATGGATCTTGAAAATGATCAATTTAAGATTTCCCTATCACATCCATCTAATATGTCTATTGGTTCATCCAATCATTTTAATACTGTGAATCTAACTGTAGATGTAAAGAAAATTCCATTGCTTGACAAATTGAATCTACATATGCAATCAGATCAGATGATTGTGAATGACTTAACCAAAAATAATGCAATGGAAATCAAGGATGAAAACATGCTTGGAAAAGCTATCAAGAAATTGAAGTTAGAGAAACCAAATTCCAAGGCTTTAACAAATCAAAACGAAGAACTAAAAAAGATTATTTTGAAGATTGGGGTAGATCCCAGTGACAAGTTTGTTGTACAGACGCTTCTGCAAAGTGCTGAATCAAAAATCTATGTGCTGAAGAAGATATTGAAATTTCCTACACGAGAGCACTCCATGGCAGTAGAGGTTGATGAAGTATAAAATGATAAAGAGAAACTTCTTCAGCGACTCTTGCAAAAGGAATAAGAAATCAATAAATTAAAGAAAATTGCATTATCATTACAGAATGACATTGAATATCATACATGCACTTTTGTTTTTCCATTTGGTAATGAAGATCTAGTAGCAAAAATATCTCAACTAGCCACTGAATTGAAGATGGCAGAGAGGGATCGCAAAAAGTCAGAAGATGATTTGGAGATAGCAACAAATATCATACAAGACAAGGAGGGGGAAGTTAGTAAATACGTAACATATTGTCAAACTGCTAATGATGAGATTAAAAGTGTCAAGGAAAAATTAAAGGGAAATATATCCCTAATACAGGCTAAGGATATCATCTCGAATGATATCATTGTAGAAATTAAAGCAATTTGGGGTTTTCTAACTGTTGTAGCAAAGAAAAGAAGTATTATCATAGATTTTGAAGAACAAGTCATGGCATACAAGAAAAAGGAAATTAACAGGGCCATTTGGGCAAGAAAAATCATTGATCTCATTGATTCCAAAATTGATCAAGATTTGGAAGAGAATGATAAAGAAAGGATTTTATATGCTGTGGAAATTAATAAGATGATTGTAAAAAATGATTGCAGGAAGTCTACATAGAAGAAGTTGATTGAGCTAAAGGAATTAGTGAGCCAGTTTGATAATTTATTTGAGAAAATAGAAAGAGCAGGTTTTCCATCATGTTGGGGTTTTGGAGGTAGTATTTTATCATGGGATTCTTATGAACCCTTATTAATACTCATGAAAGGACTCAGACTCTTAAAGGAGCAACAATGATCAATTTCCTTCAAAGAGATTTTCAGCTGTTGTGGTTAGTGAAGAATTTATTTACAGAGAGGCCATCATTCAACAGAATCACTGCCTTTAGATTGGAATATCACAAGATGGTTGATTCACCTAAGACAAACATTGATAGAAGGAACAAATGCAGAGCCTGGATAATAGATCTACCAAAGGATCCCTCGAATTCGAAGAAAGATAAACCAGTCATTCAAGGAAATGCAACAACAACATCATCAATTCAAATTCAACAAATATATTAGGATTTATGTTTTATGTTATTTTCCTCTTTTGAAGAGAACGTAATCGTAATAATATATTTTTGATGACATGTAATGGATAGTTGATGAAGTCCTAAGTAGTTGAGGCAGTTAGGATTAGGTCCAGGAGTTACAAACTGCTTTCTATTGTATTTAAAGAGATAAACAAGAAAGAGTAAGGTTCCGAGTTTTGGACCTTTAGACAACAAATTTTGTACTCAGTTTTAAAATGATTAATGAATGAAAAGCAAGTTTCTGGCATTTGTTGATATTGATATGTTTTCCAGTCTACATTGTGTATTTTCAGTTCTTGAATAAAATGAAGTAATAAAGCTGGAGGTCTCTTTTTACATATGTGAACAAGAGTTAGAATCCTTAATGGACACTCCTTCATTTTAACTAATATTCTATCATATAACTCTTCTGAAGTTTAAAGTGATGGATAATATTTATCAGCATATCAATTTAGATTTCTTCCCTTGATATTCTTCTCATCATTCCATTTAATATCCGCAAATAATGACATTGCAAAGTGTTTATTGCATTTGATTCTTGAGGGTTTAATAATAGAACATCTGAAGGTGATTAAGCAGACAACTTTGATATTAAAACTCTGTGACATACACATGAAAATGTCTTAAGCACTGATTCCTTAATACATCCAAGGGATTGCCTCTTAAGGTACAACATTTTTTGGCGCCATTGTTTGGAACGAAAAAGCGAAGTTCTTTCCTTGGGTTTTATTCACATTTCTCTGGTTATTCAGAGAGGAGGAAATGTCAGGCTGTGTCTTTAATTTATAATTCTAGCATACAAAAGGCCACATACGAGGTCAGATACCTCTCAGCAGAAAGCTCCTATTCTATCAGATCCTGAAAAGCTGGTTCCTAAAAAAGGCCAGAAATCAAGAATGCTTTCTACACCTAATGCTACACTTCCTGCACTAGGCAACAGATCCCATACCCTTTCATCCAAGGATATTTTCCAAAAACTCATTTTCTCGTAACAAGAATCATTGTCCCCACCTATTCATTTACAAGAACCAAAGTTAGAAGAAAAATATTTCGAGTCTGTTTCATTCACATTTATAGAAGCTTAGCCTAATACAGTTGCCAGTTCTTTTGCTATTGTTCATCAACCCCTTCCCATATCAGTTTTTTCACCTCATCCATCCACATTTACAACTAGTATACAAACCCCACCTACTCAAGGAGCAGTTAATCAAGGCATAAACATGGCAACCCCTGTCACTGCTTTCTTGATGAATATATATGCACCATTAGATCTTCCACAACCTATGAATGCAATGCCCTATGAATACTTTAAGTTAATTCCTAGATTTACTGGTGAAGATGAAGTAACTGCAGAACAACACTTGCCTTTGTTTTGCAATTTTGCTGAAAATTTAAATGTTGAACATCTTGATTTAGTAATGGGTCTTTTTGTACAGTCTCTGAATGGAGAGGAAAGAAAATGGTTTAAAGGATTTCCAAATGGCTCAATTAATAATTGGGATGAATTAGAAACATAATTATTCCAAGGATGGGGCAAAAAGAGAGATCATGGTTATTCATTAACAGAGTTTAATGCTATCAAGTAAAAGTCAGATGAAAAAATGACTTATTTCATTAAAGGGTTCAATAAATTGTATAATGGTTTGCCTGCAGAAATGAAGCCTCCTCCTGTTGGAGCAAGAGTTTTTTTTGCTGGGGCTTTTGTATTTGATTTTAGTTTCACTTTGAGAGAGAGAATATCTGCTACTCTTGAACAAATCCGAATAGATGCTTTGGAGATTGAAGCAAAAATGACTACTGCTAGAAAAAAACAAGAAAAGCAGTCAGTTCAAGATAAAGGTAAGGCCAAAGAAGATTCATCACAAGATCAAAGGATTGATGACATGAAAAAGGTTATCAAGAACTTTTCAAATAAATTAGTGAATATGGAATTGGACAATAAGAAACATGCGTAACAAAACAAAGGAGTTTTCAATCAACAGTGTAGAAAGCAGCCCTTGCAGATTTTGCAGAGGGAAAGAAGAGATCAGGATCAAGTTCAAGAACCTTTGTATATAGAAGCAACACCTTCACATTTTGCTGAGGAGGATCAGAAAGAAGTTGAAGATCAGACATATGCTATTTATATGGAAGATTATGAGGAAGAAGACGAATGTGATCAAGAATGCACAGAAGTTGATGTGTCATTTGATCAGGAAGAAATGGATGATTATTGTAAGAAATTCACAGATTTTATGCAAGAAAAACTGCATAAGAAGTATGAATTAAGATAAAAAAAGAGACTAAGAACTGAGGATGATGAGGAAAAAGAGCCAAAGTCAGTCCCTTCTCCAATGCCGTCTCCACAACCAAAGAAATCAAATAAAAAAATCATACATGGGGAAACAACCTATAAATTCAGTGAATGGAAATGAAAAACAACAAGCTGAGGCTTCCCAGAATAAGTCTATTGATTCTAATATTTTGGAGAAGATTGTTACTATACCTGAGAAAAATGCTAATTCTAACAAGAATCAAGAAGAACCTAAGAAAATTATTAAAAATAATAAAACTTTTAGTCTATCCAAAGAATTAGAAAAGATAAAAATTCAAGTACCCTTGCTTGAGTTAGCTAAGACACCTGGTTACAAGAAGGAAATTACAGAATTTATTAATCTTTCTCAGTCTGGTGATATTGGTGATACTGTGATTTACAAGAAGAAAAACCAATGGTCACTTTTGGTCCACATGTGGAATAGGTAGATTCTTCTATTCCTCCATTTTATATATCAGTGCTTCTTCATGATCTCATTCTACATAATTGTATGTTAGATTTTGGTGCATCACATAATCTCATGCCCATATCTGTAATGAAAGAATTAAATTTAAAAATTACTAAGCCCTATAGTGACCTTTATTCATTTTATTTAAAAAGTGAGAAGTGCGTTGGTCTTATCAAAGACATGGTGGTATCCCTAGCCCAATTTTTAGCCAAGAGTATTATGATGGATGTAGTAGTTGCGGATATTCCAGCCAAATTTGGTATGCTTTTGTCCATATCTTGGGGAGCAAAGCTTGGAGGTGTTTTAAAGCTGGACTTCACATATGCTATCATTCCTGTGTTTAATGGGGAAGAAAAGAGGTTATACAGAGAAACAAGATTTGTAAGGACTACCACAAAGAAAGATGCAGGAAATTCCCCTATCTATGGCCAAGAGAAAGAAGGTATCTCTTGTTTTATGCTGCATGAAGATGCAAAATTTGTTGAAGACTCACATAAACAACTCTCTTTAGAAATTGTACATAAATATTTGGATTCAAATCAAATTTGGAATTTTTATTTTGATGGTGCCTATTCTAAGGATGGCACACGAGCTAGACTTTTACTGATTTATGTTGGGTGTGGAGCTTGATTTTCATCCTGATTCAGAGATCCTTGTTTTCTCTGGATGTATATCCAAGGAAAACTGTACACCCCTGTAGCGAGGGGGACTTGTCCCCCCCACGGGGTCCAGGGGCCAGCAGTCCCCTGGTGGGGGGTTTCGGGGGCAGCGCCCCTGAAGCTAAAAATATATGTAAAATTGCCTTGTAAAAGTATAGTAATTTCTAGTCAATCTGGGTCGTTCATTACGTGGATGATCTAACGGTAGAATTTATGTTTAGTTTAGGTTTTTTTTCCCTAGAAGGAAACCTCTCGCTTGAATGAAGGTATTTTATTGTGGCTGTGTATTGTATGTGTATTCTTAGAGAAAGAAATAGATAGGGAGACTGTGACAGAGAACAGAGGATATTACAATAGATCTACTGTAGGTTGTGTCTCTTCATTTTTTTGGATAATAGAAAGGAAGGACTGGCTATTCGGGGTGCACGTAGCCCAAACTAGGTGAACCACGTATATCTGTGTCTCTCTGGTTTTATGTGTTTTCTGTTCTTGTGTTTTCCACATATTTAATTTGTTTCATTGCTTTGTAATATATAATTTCCGAACAACTAGTATCAGAGACGAAGGTCTATTTGGCTGATAAACTCGTAGGAAAGAAGGGTTCCTGGTTCGAGTGGGAGTAATGGCGAAAGATGGTAAGTTTAGGGTCGAGAAATTTAACGGCCAAAAATTCCCGCTGTGGAAGATGCAGATGGAAGATTATCTGTATCAGAAAGATCTGTACCTACCATTGAGTGGAAAAACAAAGAATTCGACGGCTATGATAGATGCATAATGGGAGATTCTTAATAGAAAGGCACTTGGAACAGTACGGTTGTGTATCACAGCATTGGTAGCCTTCAATATTTCGAAGGAAAAAACAACAGAGGGTTTGATTAAGATGTTGGAGAAACTATATGAAAAACCCTCGGCCTCAAATAATGTATTTCTTATGAAACATTTATTTAATATGAAGATGTCGGAACGTGGATCTGTTACAGACCATTTAAATGATTTTAATACAGTTACCAGTCAGTTAAGTTTTGTAGGGTTAAAATTTGATGATGATGTTAGGACTCTTTTATTTCTGTGCTCATTTCCAAAAGGCTGGAATGGTTTAGTAATGGCCATTAGTAACTCTATATCTAGATCTATTACTTTAAAGTTTGATGATGTTGTTGGTGCTATCCCTAGTGAGGAAATGCGACAGAAAAGCTCTGGTGAGACATCGAGAAATTCTTTGAGTGCAGATTCTAGGGTAAGAAGAATGGAAAGAGGAAAGAGCTCAAGATATTGCAGTAAATCAAGGAAAGGCAGATCCAAGTCTAGATCGGGGATAGTGTGCTGGAAATGCAGAAAGAAAGGAACCTAAAGAAACACTGTAGATCTCGGAATGGAAAAGAAGGAGATGCACAACAAGAAAACAATCATGAAGAAAATGTGATAGGTGATGTCTTACAAGATGCTTTGATTCTTTCTTTAGAAAATGTTACTCATTCCTGGGTGGTAGATTCAGGGGCCTCATTCCATGCCACACCTGATAAGAAATATTTTCATGACTATGTTCAAGGAGATTTTAGACAAGTCCATTTGGGTGATGATAAAACCTGTAAAATTGTTGGAATGGGTAAATTTCTTGTAAAAAAATAGAATGGAAACCAATGGATACTAAAGGAGGTAAGGCATGCTCTAGATCCGAGGAAAAATATGATTTCAACAGGGTATTTAGGGGGTGAAGGTTGTGTGACAACTTTCAGAGATAAAACTTGGAAGGTCACCAAAGGAGCCCTGGTAATAGAAAAAGGTGAAAGGGTTGGTACATTGTATTTATGCAGTGGTATTTCTAGCTCTGTTAATGCTTTAACTTCCAAAGGAGAAGATGCAACAATATGGCATCATAGGCTCAGACAGATGAGTGAGAAAGGGATGAAGATTATTCACTCAAAAAATTTGTTGCTGGGTTTTAAGAATGTTGATTTGGATTTTTATGAGAATTGTATTTATGGAAAACAAGAGAGAGTCAGATTTCTCAGAGTTGGGAAAGAAAAGAAGAGCGAAAAATTAGAGCTTGTGCATACAGATGCGTTGTCCAGGTAAATTCTCTCTATGGACAGAGACGATCCCTCTAGCCCTAGGGTGGGTCTAGCAACTACGTGAACATACTAACATCTACCTCCCTAGATTGTAAATGAATTTCAAATCAAGGAATATGACCTACCTCATTCTGATGCTATGTTGTCATCTTCCGTTGAAGCTTCTTGATCCGTCTCTCTCCTCAAGCTCGACACATGGTGCTACCAACGTTTGATTACCTGTACAAACAGTCAAGACAACACGACACGCATAAAACCATGAAAAACATAAAAACAATTGAAACCTATCTAACTGATCAAGGAATGCTAGAAATATCATTATAAATGTAAAAAACAGTGGAAGATAAACATCAGATGCATTTTATTATGATAAAGATGAGGGGAGTTTACAACCAAGCCTTGATGTTGAGGCTCTCCTTCGGTAGGTCTGTATCCAAGCATGTTTGTCACACCCTCATGAAAAAAGGTCCAAGATCTCACTATGTTCTCAACACACACAAACAATCACACTCTTCACTATTCTCCCGAAGCTATGATTGCTTCTTCTCTATGCTAACTTTTTCAGCTATCTGTTCAACTAGAACATGTTCAACTAGCACATCAATGGAATATGGCTATATTTATAGAGGAGACGAGGAGGTTGGGATCCCTGCAATAGTGGAAGGGAGGCCTTATCCCTTGGGAGGTTTCCCCATAATGTGGAAATAAGAGGCCAAAGGAGGAAGGCCGTGGTTATTCAGTCGAACCACTCCCTATGACTCATCCATGAAGTTGTTATGATCGAAACTTCACCTCTATTTTTAAAAAAATTTCCATAAATAGATTGGCACAGGCAACTCACTGAGATAGAGCACCAACTTGTGCGAGCTTAGTGTTAATTTTCCTCATTGGTGCGAGGGCATAATGGGCTACCAGCACCAAGGAAAAAATAGGTGTTTTTAGTGGTCTACTTAGGAAATGGTCGACAAAGGGAATGATTTCCTTATGGAAAGGGATGCAATGATGGTATTTGCAAGGAATGACACTGCTTATTGATCACAAAAATGACCCTCCAATGGGTGAGATGGGGATTTCAAGGACAGTGACAAATTACTATGTAACAGATGCCCCGAAAGTATGAAGTCCGAACATGAGTGAGGGGTGAAATGCTTTACAAGTACGTGCAAGGAACCAGATGCTGCTATCGAGAGACCTGCAAATCAAGCATAGACACATATACATAACTGAAATGTCTGATGAAAATACATGAATCCATGGTATAGGCGCAGCTATCCATCAAGAAAAGGATCATGTGCATGGATCCTCGACATGGACGCAACCATTGAACGAAGAGATCATATGAAATAGATCCATGGTATGGGTGCAACCATCCATATAAAGAGGATTAAAACAAGAGAACCCACGGTATGGTCGCAACCATCCGTCTAAAGAATCATGTATATAATCATGAATGGCTCATCACTCCTCGCAACCTAGACTTTTGTGATCGAAGCCTAGGGTATTGCGCTCCAACACCACCCAATCAAAGTACAAATTCCAACATGTGAATAGGCGTGTTGAAGTCAAACATGTTAGAAAATCACTTGATTACTGGTCAATGATGTGAACCGTTAACAAGTGCGAGAGAAACCACCCATAATGTCAATGGCTCTCAAGGTACTACTAGTACAATCCATGGATGTGAACAATGATCTGAATTCGAACACCCATGATATCACCCGATCGAAGGCCAATGATGTGAAACTGTCATCGAATGCGAAGAACTTGCCATTAGGGCATGCAAGCACTAAGGTACCAGAAAGGAGTCTCTAGATCAATTTCCCGGATAATGAACTGAAGTTGATAGGAAGTAATCCGTCGAAGGAGGGTCATAATGAATCCCACATCATCGACACGAAACAGATAAGGTAATATGAGTGTGAATCAAGACTGAAATAGAGGATCATGGAATGTACAAACTGCAGAAGGATTTTCTCTTGAACATATCGGCGACATGACTCTTGAATTTGGAAACATTTGACTCAGATAGGATCAAAGGTCATGTTGACAAGATTTGTAATCGAATGAGATGAAAACGGATTTCCAAAACCCATGGAGGAAAAGTGACAAAATGAAGATATCCCAACCCGACGTGAACTGCAGACAAGTGTCATGTTCAAGAGTGACATACTGCTGACACAACTGATGAATAACTTGCATTTTCCCCCACCATTTCTTGCAAGTACCTCTTTATTTTTACACAAGCTTGAAGAGGATACCATATGCTTTTCATATAAATTTGTCCTTCGGGCAAATCCAACCTAGTACATTTTACGAGCCCTAGGAAGGAGGAACTCGAATAACGTCATAATGACAGAGTCCGATGTCATCAGTTTTAATGAGTCTGACAAAGGAAGAACTTGACAGCTTTTCATGTTTAGAGACTTTGAAAAGAAGGCTGAAAAGAAAACTACAGTAGTCCCTTTTCGTAGGTAGTATCACAGATCCGAAAAGGTAGAAAACTATGTCTAAGACAACCTCTTAGTAGCGATAGGCTAAGGTATTCCTTTTTCATAAATAATCTATCCTAGCCTGAAAAAGGGGTAAACGTATACTAGGTAGATATTGCTTCGTAGCCATTTATCGAGTTCAAAATGACAAGCTTCTCGACAATATTTTCAAATTTAGAGAGTTAGAAAAGAGCTGAAAGGTGACTCCCCCTAGAGGAACGAGTGCTATAAAGGGCAGCAACTAGTTCTGGTGATGGTGGAACGAATCAGAATAGGATAAAGGTCCAGAGGCTGGCTAACAAGACCACTCATCAAAATGGTTCCTCGGGAATGGGTAAAATAACCAAGTGAAGGCATATGATTGGCCAAGCAGATAGTGACGGTGGAATGAGAAAACCAAGGCTCATTTGGAAAAATAGGTTGATAAAATGGCAATCATTAGAGGTAAAATGGGAATGGTTTCATTTTTAGACAAGCTTGAAATCAGAAAAATTTGCTTGAAGTTGGTTTCATTTTTACAGAAGCTTGAAACGGAAACAAACTATGCTTGAAATTTTTTTGCATGCCCCCAGCATGGTGAATCAATTCGAGGTACATGCCCCACAAGCTTCAATCCATATGAAAGGCATTTGGAGTGAAGGTTCAAGTTACAAGATTAAGGGAAATACTTGACTGGGATTTTACGAGATCTAAACAAAGACTCGAGTTGAACGGGAACATGTTTCATTGTTTTAACGAGGTTGACACTTTAAAAGAACTATCCTCAGAAGAGTTTGTTTCATTTTTTAAGGAGCTTGACACAAGAAAACGAACTCTGATCTGACAACCTTATTTCATTTTTTAAGGAGCTTGACACAAGAAAACAAACTCTACTTCGACGAGCTTGTTTCATTTTTTAAGGAGCTTGACACAAGAAAACGAACTCTTCTCTGACAAACTTGTTTCATTTTTTAAGGAGCTTGACATAAGAAAAACGAACTGTGCTCTGATGACAACTCATCATGATGAATAAGAATTCATGGCTTCCAAGAGGTTCTCATCTGATGGGAGAACAACATCTCGGAAATCAAGACCCAATGCTCCCAACACATGATGAACAATGGCACTATCACTAAATGTAGGCACGGGATAGGTAGCCACATAATTGACCTACGATGGGGAAGACACAACCAGCGGATCAAGACTGGGAAGGGAATATGGTGGGCCAGCCGCCATCTCGGGACCAAAGAATGAAAGCTGATTAATGGTTACGATTCGACCTTTGTGTGGAAAACAAATCACATGAAACAAGGAGGAGACAAGTGCACCCATGGCATAGTTATAATCGCGCCCCAAGAGTAAATTGAAATCCAAGGTGCCTGGAACAACCATCACATCTACATAGATAGTTTTCCCTCCCAAAGTAACAGGCAACTTCAGAAGGATCCCTAATGATTGACTAGTTCCTCTGTTAAAAGCCAACAGATTCTGAGTAACAGGCATAAGTGGTGGAGAACTAAAAGCTTGCCAAGTAGTGGAAGACAAAATACTAATAGATGCACCTTCATCTATAATAGTGTTGAGTATGACCAGATCAAAGGTTTGTATCATTATCTCGAAAGGCACATAAGATGGAAGGCAACATCTTGAAAATGAACTCCAATGAAAGGAAGTGACAAAACTACTTAGGGGGGGTACCATCGAACTAAGATGGTCTTCCTCTGGTGTTACCGGAGTAAGAGGAGCATCCTCCTAGACCTCCATCACGGAATCAGGAGGATAAAATTCTTGAATTACAGGGACGGGATGATCTTTCTCCAATTCCGAGGAATCTGAAGAAACAAGAGTAACGTGAGGGGGATGAGATCCACTCTCGACGAAAAATACCTGATGAACCGTAGGTAGGATCAAGTCGACCGATTCCACATCCAATGGTTGGTTAGGAATGGATTCCTGAATTTGAATTTCCGGGGGAGCGGGATCGACCAAGGATGACTCTTGACCGATCGTGGAATCAACTAGTGGAGGAGTCAAAGAAAGTTTCTGGTAACTAGCCGGAAGGCAGGGTGCAGAAACAGTAAAGTTGTTCAACACTCTCCTGGCTTCATCCATGTATCAAAAAAGGTGAAAGGGATGATGCTCTTCACACAACTTACAGCGATTGGTAACCTTACCCTGTTTCTTACGAGTCTTATTAGCACTAGTTGAGGATGTGTTACCAACATGACTCGAGGAAGTCAAAGGCAATGGTGGATGACTATCGGACCATACTTCAAGTACCTTGGGAATGCTAGTGCAATCTCGAAGAAGGTGGTCACTTTTGCACAACATGCAACGGAATTTTACTTTCCATGGAAGGTTGGATGGTTTATCAATGGAAGGATTCTTAGGAGAAATAGATGCAGCATTAGCCTCTCGCTTATCTAACTTCTTCTTCTTCGTCTTCTTCTACTTCTTCTTAGCCACCTGGTTACTAGAATCCAAACTTTCACCAGGCGAAGTACGAGAAGAGGATGAAGAAACAGGCGAAGAAGGGGAGAGATCCACTTTAGATTCAACATGATGTTGTCCAGGTGGAGGAGATGGTTGCACGGTGGGCAGAACACTCAAGGGCACAAAGGTTGAGAATAACTAAACAGGCAACCCAACAATTAAGCCAAGAAGGGACAATGTTGCCATATAAGGAGCACCAACATTCCCAAAAGTAGGAAAAGGACCAGGACTCCCTTCGGAGGGGATTCCTTGGTTGGTAAAATCCAGAAAGGTTGCCATTAGAAACAATGTTAAAACAAAATGCTAAGGAAAATAACTTTAACCAACAATCTTTCGTGGATAGTTAATTTTAAGACACTGAAACCAAACTCTACCATTTCATCTTTTAAGAGTCGAGAAATAGGAAAAAGGTGACTCTATCACTTTCAAGTTGAAACAAGCATGAAAGGACAAGTGCTCGATGATCTTTTCAAATTTATGGAGTCAGTAAAGATCGAAAATGACTGATCAGATAGTCTAGGCAAAAGGGTGTACTAGGTTCCCGTGAAATACCATATACACCTTGGTAATCAAATGAAAGAAGAATTCAACCAAGGACTTGACATACGTGCAGGTAGTCTCCCCAAATGTTGTGTTCGTTGTATCACGGTTACAAGGCGGTAGACTCGGCTTCCTATGGATAAAAGGATTGCAACCTAGAAGGGTCTCCCTTTATATACTCGACGGTATGGGGAGTACAAGTCCGTACTAGCACTGTCTAAAGCCAGATGGTGAACGACAACTACTAGGTTTTAAGATGCTGGAACACGTCTCTAGCCTAGACTACTAAACTTTTTGCGTTAAGTTCCAATGTTTCCTTAGGTTCATTGAGTAAATTTTAAAGTTAATCTTGAATTACGTCTCAGTTTCAAGGCCCTACTGCATGTCATCTAACAATCTCCTCTATGCAACTATATGAGAAAAAAAATATTTCAATTCGATGAATGTTATCTAGTTAAGGGAAGAGTCTCAAACAATGATGCAACATATAGTAATACTATAAATGAAACGTTTCCAAACTAGATGACTTTCACTATCCAAAATTAATCTAAAACATTCAACGATGAAAATTATGAAATGTAATCTATGCAAAATCCACTTTTTTGAAAACTATGCAATTGTAATCTATGCAAAATTTCTTTTTTTTGAAAGAATAACAATGCACTCAATTAATTTTTCGATGAAATGAGAATCTACCTAATGTATGTTTTTAATGAAATATAATGCACTCAATGTGATTTTTAGCTTTCAATCATTAATCAATGTGATCTAATTTCAATTATAAATCTCAAAAATACTTTTCAATGCAATGTGATCTAATGCATTTTAACGAAAAGAAAAATTTAAGACAAAAAATAAATGAACGCAAATATCCTTAATGGAAGGATGAATGCAAAAGGGATGCAAAACCACACTAAGAATGTAATCATTGTTTTAAACACTTTGTAACGAAATTCCTCAAAAGGCTACAAGACATATGAGGTCAAGCACAAAAAGGACTTCCAAAGCATGAGCTCAAAACAAGGCATTCATTCCCTTTTACATCAAGCAATCAAGAAAGAAGACTTTTTAGTTGAACAAATACCAATGTAATCTATGCTCATAAGTGAAAAAGTAGAGGAGAGAACGAGTAAATCATATAGAGAAAAATACCAGAAGGGAAAGACACACTGGTGAAGGATTTAGGGAAAAAAACTCAATTTTTCATACACTCTGAAATTGGCACGACTTTGGTGGGTGAAACTAGCACTAATTGGCGCGGGTTGCTAATTGAAAACTAGTGCCAATGGCCAATTGGCACGGGTTGCTAACTGACAACTAGTGCCAATTGGTGTGACTATCAGAAAAATAAAAGTGCCAATGCCTAAACAGGAAAAAAAAAAAAAAAATCTCCCAACCAAGACCAGACTCACCACTTCAAGAAAGAACTAAAAGATCATAACTGATGAAAAAAATAGGAACAAACAGGGAAATGGTCGTTCGACTAAATCCGTCAAATGAATAAAACCTCAAATAGTGACAAACTCAAAGGAAAATCCCCAGCAGAGTCGCCAATTTGTTTTCTAGGTAAATCCTCTCTCCGGACAGAGACGATCCCTCTAGCCCTAGGGTGGGTCTACCAACTACGGGAACATACTAACATCTACCTCCCTAGATTGTAAATGAAATTCAGATCAAGGAATATGACCTACCTCATTCTGATGCTATGTTGTCGTCTTCCGTTGAAGCTTCTTGATCCGTCGCTCTTTTCAAGCTCGACACACGCTACTACCAACGTTCGATTACCTGTATAGATAGTCAAGCCAACATGACACGCGTAAAACCAAGAAAAACATAAAAACAATTATAACCTATCTAACTGATCAAGGAATGCTAGAAATCTCATTATAAATGTAAACAAGAGTGGAAGATAAACATCAGATGCATTTTATTATGATAAAGATGAGGGAATTTTACAACCAAGCCTTGATGTTGAGGCTCTCCTTCGGCAGGTTTGTATCCAAGCACGTTTGTCACACCCCAAGAAAAAAGGTCCAAGATCTCACTATGCTCTCAACACACACAAACAATCACACTCTTCACTATTCTCCCGAAGCTATGATTGCTTCTTCTCTATGCTAACTTTTTCATCTATCTGTTCAACTAGAACATGTTCAAATAGCACATCAATGGAAGATGGCTATATTTATAGAGGAGAGGAGGAGGTTGGGATCCCTACAATAGTGGAAGGGAGGCCCTATCCCTTGGGAGGTTTCCCCATAAGGTGGAAACAAGAGGCCAAAGGAGGAAGGCCATGGTTATTCAGTCGAACCACTCCCTATGACTCATCCACGAAGTTGTTGTGATCGAAACTTCGCCTCTATTTTTTAAAAAAATTCCATAAATAGATTGGCGGGGGTAGCTCACTGAGACAGATCGCCAACTGGTGCAGGCTCAGTGTTAATTTTCTTCATTGGCGCGAGGGCATAACGGGCTAGCAGCGCCAAGGCAAAAACAAGTGTTTTTGGTGGTCTGCTCAGGAAATGGTCAATAGAGGGAATGTTGTCCTTATGGCAAGGGATGCAATGATGGTATTTGCAAGGCATGACACTACTTATTGATCACAAAAATGACCCTCCAATGGGAGAGATGGGGATTGCAGGGACAGTGACAAATTACTATGTAACAAGATATATGGGGACCTGCTCAGGTATCATCTCTCAGTGGCTCTCATTATTATGTTACTTTTATTGATGATGAAACTAGAAAACCTTGGATTTATTGTATTTAGAATAAATTTGATGTATTTGATACTTTCAACAAATGGAAAGATTTGGTTGAGATTGAGACAGGAAATAAGTTGAAGTGTCTCAGATCAGACAATGGACGCGAATATTGCAGTAAATATTTTGATAGGTACTGTTCAGAGCATGGAATTCACAAAGAGAAGATAGTTCCAAGTAAACCACAAGAAAATGGTGTGTCAGAAAGGATGAAGAAAACAATTATGGAGTGTGCAAGGTGCATGAGATTGCATGCAGGATTGCCTTTACAGTTTTGGGCAGATGTTGTAGATACTTTTCTTTATCTAATAAACAGAGGGCCTTCAAGCTCCTTGGATGGTGGTATTCCAGAGGAAGCATGGACAGGTAAAAAGGTAAACTACTCTTTTTTAAAGCCTTTTGGTTGTGAGGCCTTTGTCTATATTAATAAATAAAATAGAACAAAGCTTGAGGCAAAATAAAATAAATGTACCTTTATTGGATATGGTGTTAATTATTTTGGTTATCGCTTATATGATTATGAAAATCACAAAAACATTAGGAGAATAGATGTAATATTCAATGAAAAGGTCTTGTATAAGAATCAGTTGTAGGAAAAGAAACAGGAAAAGGAAAACAAAGAATACACAGTTCCTGATGAGATCACATAAAAAGTAAAGGTGCCTGCAAATAATAATAATCAGCAGCCACAACAACAACAACCACCACAACAACAAATGCACCTCAAACACCTGAAAGTGGTGTTAGAAGATCTACCAAGACAAGTAGACCCCCTGAATGATACTCTCCTTCGTTATATTATTTATTGTTGACTGATTCTGGTGAGCCTGAATGTTATGAAGAAGCAATGCAGGTTGAAACCAGGAAGAAGTGGGAGCTAGCCATGAAAGAAGAGATGGAATCCTTAATGCATAACCAGACTTGGGATGTAGTGAGGTTGCCTATAGGTAAAACTACATTGCAGAATAAATGGGTTTACAGGGTGAAGGAAGAAGATGGAGGACAACAAAGGTACAAAGCTAGACTTGTGGTGAAGGGGTTTGGACAAAAGAAAGGTATTGATTTTGATGAAATATTTTCTCCTGTTGTTAATATGACTTCAATCAGAACTATTTTAAGTCTTGTAGCAGCGAAATATTTACATCTTGAACAGTTAGATGTAAAGACAAAATTTCTCCATGGAGATTTGGAGGAAGAGATTTATATGGAGCAGCCAGAAGGATATGAGGTCAAAGGGAAAGAAAAATTAGTGTGCAGGTTCAAGAAGAGTTGTATGGATTAAAACAGGCTCCAAGGCTGTGGTATCTAAAATTTGACAGGTTTATGTCTGAACAAGGTTATACTAGATGTCACTCTGATCGTTGTGTTTATCTGGAAAAAGAAAAATGATGGAAGCTATATTATTTTGTTATTGTATCTAGATGGCATGCTTGTTTTAGGGTCTAACGTGCAGGAGATAAATGTGCTCAAAAGAAAATTGGAAAATTCATTTGAAATGAACGATTTGGGAGTTGGAAAACAAATCATTGGTATGAGAATAACTAGAGATAGGAAAAATTGCAAATTAACACTATCTCAGAATGAGTACATACAAAAGGCATTGAAAATATTTAATATGCAGAATGCAAAACTAGTTAGTACACCTTTTGCTAGCCATTTCAAACATAGTAAGGAGTTGTGCCCCAAGCCCCAAGAAGAAATGGACTATATGTATAAATTTCCATATGCATTAGTAGCTGGAAGCTTAATGTATGCAATAGTCTGCATAAGGTTTGATATTGCACATGCAGTGGGAGTTGTAAGCAGGTACATGAACAATCCAGGAAAAGAAAATTGGATGGAAGTGAAGTGGATTCTCAAATATCTGAGAGGTACCACAAATCAAGCATTATGCTTTAGTGGTTCAAACATTGCTCTACAGGGATATGTTGATGCAGATATGGCAGGTGACAGAGATAACAGGAGGAGCACTATAGGATATGCATTTACTATAGGTAAAATAGTTGTCAGTTGGGTTTCAAAAATCCAAAGTGTTGTTGCACTTTCAACAACAAAAGTAGAGTATGTTGTTACTACAAAGGCTAGTAAAGAAATGATTTGGTTACAAAGGTTTATGGATGAATTGGGTAAGAATCATGATATGGGCACGTTATACAGTGATAGCCAAAGTGTCATTCATCTTGTAAAGAACTCAAATTTTCATTCCAAGACTAAACACATACAACTCAAGTACCATTTCATATGGTCAATACTGGAAGATGGACAGTTGAAGCTGGAAAAGATACACACTACCCAGAATCCTGCGGATATGCTAACAAAAGTTGTAACCACAGAGAAACTGAGAATAAGCTCAGTTTCAATTGGTCCTCAAGGATGACGATAAAGATGAGAAACATCCAGGTCCAAATAGGAGTCATTGTCTAGAAAATGAAGCAGGGGTGGACTTTCTACAATCAGTCTCCAAGTGGGAGATTGTTGGGTGTGGATCGTGATTTAGAGATCCTTGTTTTAGCTAGATGTATACCTCGAGAAACCAGAGACATCTCTCACAGTGACTTCTTTGGGCTTGGGGGCTAACCTCCTTTGCATGGCGGTCCCAGAAGCCAGTAGTCCCCCGGTTTCCTGCAGCGCCCAAGGAAAAGAACATGTGTTCTCTCAAAAGTATAGAATTTTAAGGTCAATCCCATGCTCATTAGGACATCCCACGTAGAAGTTGTTTAGTTATGGTTTTAATTAGTAACTCTGCCGCAGGGCTATCACTGTATTGTATGTTTATTCTCAGAGAGAGAAACAGATAGGGAGACTGTGAGAGAGAACAAAGGATATTACAGCAGATCTGCTGTAGGTTGTGTCTCTTCATTTTGCTGGATAATATAAAGGATGGAATAGCTGTTTGGGGTGGATGTAGCCCAAACTGGGTGAACCACGTATATTTTCATCTCTCTGGTTTTATGTGTTTTGTGTGCTTGTGTTTTCCGCATATTTAATGTGTTTCATTTCTCTGTAATAGATAATTTTCTAACAATTTCTCCAGAAGGTAATCTTTTTCCTTTTTCTTTTGAGAATGAATTTGAATCAAAAAATAATGTATATGAGTATCAGGCTCTAATTTTGTGTCTCCAAACTGCAAAAAAAAATGATAATTCAATGTATTTCCATTTTTTGTGATTCTGAGTCGATTATAGGACATATTAAAAATTTGTGTCAAACCAAGCATCCAAGGTTGAGATCATATAGGAATGAGGTCTGGGACCTTATTGAGAATTATTTTCAAGCTTTTAATCTTCAATTCATTCCAAGAGAAGAAAACAGAATGACCGATTCACTGGAAGTTGCAGCCAGAACATTCAAGCCACCAATCAATCCCAAATTGAGATATGAGATTGAGTTGTGGCATAGACTCTCAATTCTTGATAATGTTAAACACTGGAAGGTTTTCGAAGATGATGAGTAGATAAATGATTTTCTAACAATGATTGGAAACTTTCAAGATAGTGAAATAGAATAGGAAAGTGAGCAGACTGATCAGAATGAGGAGTTGACAAATATTAAGAAATCAATAAGTGATCAAAAGATAATACAATTGAAATATAATGTATTACCCAGAGGTTTGGTTCCTCTTGAAAGGTGGTTTGATGCAAATGATGTAGCACTGGATAAAAAGAAGGTATCTCAAGAAGGTGAGATGGAGGACTGTAATCTAGGAACTCAGCAGGAGCCCAAGGTTGTTAAGATATTTAGAGGAGTCCCAAAGGATTATAAATAAAGGTATGTTGATATTTTCAAAAAGTTTATGGATGTATTTTCATAATCCTATGATTATTCAAAAACATATGATTTAGATATTATTCAACATAAAATACCATTAAAATATGGGGTCAAGCCTCATAGGCAGAAACACAGGCAGATAAATCCACTGCTCCTCGCCCCAATTGAAAAAGAGGTGAAGAAATTTCTGCAAGAAAAAATCATATTCCCACTTAGATATTCAGAATGGGTTTCTAATCTGGTTCTTGTGAGGAAGAATAATGGAGGGATAAGGCTATGTGTTGATTTCAAGAATTTGAATAGAGCTTCTCTAAAAGGCAATTATCCTTTGCCAAAGATGGATTATGTTTTACAAAAAGTGATAGGAGCTTATAGATTATCTATGGTTGATGGTTTCTCCGGGTACAACCAAATAGCTATTGAAAAGGAAGATCAGAAGAAAACAACTTTTACCACACCTTGGGGAACATTCATGTATGCCCGGATGCCATTTGGTCTCATGAATGCATGGGCTACTTTTCAAAGGGCAATGGACATAGAATTTGTGGGTGACAAGTTTATAGTCATATATTTGGATGATCTAACTATTTTTTCAAGCTCTTATGATGAACACTTGGAGCATTTGTAGAAGGCTTTCCTAAAATGCAGGAAGTTTGGGTTATCATTGAATCCTAAGAAATCTATGTTTGCTTTGGAAGAAGGTAAGTTACTGGGGCATATTGTTTCAAATCAAGGGGTGAAAATTGATCCAGCAAGAGTTGAAGCTATACAATAAATTCCTTTGCCTAGAAGTAAGAAAGATATCCAAAGGTTTCTAGGAAAAAATAATTTCTTGAGAAGATTTGTCCCAAATTATGCTGAGATTTTCATAAACATAACAGATATTCTGAAGAAAATGCAAGAGGGTCCTTTGTCAGGATTAAAGAAGCTCCTATTTTAATGAGTCCATATGATCAAAAGCCTTTCCAAATGTTTTCATTTGCATCACCTTCTACCATTGCTACTGTGTTGCTGCAGAAGAATGAAGAGGGAAAAGAGCAACCTGTCACATTTTTTAGTAAAGTTCTCAGAGATACAGAACTCAAATACAATATCTTGGAGAAATAGGTATATGCCTTAGTTAAAGCATTAGAAGCCTTCAAAAATTATGTGCTGCAATCTCAAATAGTTGCATATGTACCTAGCTCAGCTATAAAAGATGTATTAGTTCAAAGTTACATTGAAGGAAAAAGAGGAAAGTGGACTGCTAAAATCCAGGAGTATGACTTAGACATTAAACCTACTAAATTGGTAAAAGGACAGGGCTTGGAAAACCTGCTAACAGAATCTAATTTTCAAGCTCTGGGAATTAATTTTCTTTCACCCTTGGATGAAGTTGTTGATGAAATGAGTCAAAGCAGCACAAAGTCAACAATTAAATACAAGTTTCTCTGCTCTGATTGGTATAACGATATTATTCACTACTTGTGCTTTTTCTCTTGTCCACCTTCATAAAAAAAAGAAAGTACAGAGCTCTTAAAATCAAATCTCAACCTTATGTTATAATTAATACTAAATTGTATTGGAAAGATCCTGCAGGCATTTTGTTGTTGTGTTTCACAGAAGGGGAGTCAATGAAAGTTATTAAAGAATACCGTGAAATTCTGTGTGGATGCCATTATAGTTGGAAGGCTACTGCTCATAAAATCCTCAAATCAGGTTTTTAATGGCCTTCTTTAATTGATGATGTGTATAGATTGGTTAGAAGCTGCCAAAAATGTCAATTTTTTGCAGAGAAGAAAAGGTTAGCTCCTATACCTCTTCTCCATGTATTTGTTGAAGAACCCTTTAGACAATGGGGATTAGATTTTGTTGGAGAAATAAATCCACCATCAAGTGGGCAGTTCAAGTGGATCCTAAATGCCACTGATTATTTTACAAAGTGGGTGGGATCAATACCTACCAGAAAAGCAAATGATTTGGTAGAAATGAAGTTTCTGGAAGAAAACATCTTCAGCAGGTTTGGGTGTCCAGTCAAGATTGTAACAAACAATGCTCAGGTATTCAATTCAGTCAGAATCATTAATTTTTTTCAAAAATATAATGTCATTTTGTCTCATTCTACAACATATCATCCTCAAGGGAATGGGATAGCTGAATCTTCCAACAAGACATTGGTTTAGATTTTGAAGAAAACAATTAATGAAAATCAGGAAAACTAGAATTAAAAGTTGATATTTTCTCTCTGGGTAGTAAGAATGACTACTATAAGATCTATTGGTAAGTCCCCTTATGAATTGGTATATGGTACTCAATATTTGTTTCCTACTCAACTAGCTAGACCAATAATTTCTTTTCTTCAAGAAGCACAAGAAGAACCTGATGCATTGATAAGAAGGTTGAACAAGGTGATAGAGTTGAGTGAGAGCAGGAATAAAGTAAGGGAAAACTTGGTCACCTATCAAGAAAGTATGAATACCATTTTTGATAGAAAAGCAAAGGAGATTCATTTTCAAACTAGAGATTTGGTATTAAGATGGGATACCAGAAGAGAAGAAAAGAGAAAGCATGGTAATTTTGATCCACTTTGCTATGGCCCATACAAGATTGTTGAAGCTAGATCAAATAACACATTCATGCTAGAGGATCTTGATGGAGAAACACTAGAGCTGCCTGTGAATGGGAAGTATCTAAAACATTACTTTCAGCATTGAATTTTTATGGTTCATCATTGTACATATTCAGTCTCCTTCATTGAACATTTTTCATCAAAAAAAATTTGACTCCATGCCTGAAGTGAAGGCACTAATCTACAGTTCTTGTTGTTTCATGGAAAAAACAGTATCCCCATGTGGATCTAAATGTTGTGGCTCATTTGCAATATCATTTTTTTTTAATTGTCAAAAATACAAAAAAATAGAAAATTATCAAAATATAAGTTAAAGTATAAGGTTTCATGTATTTTAGCATAAATATGTAATATTCGTTACATTAAGTTTAAATTTTAAATACTTTAGGCCTTTGTGGAGGCAGGTTCCAGCATACAGACTAAAAAGCGAGCATGTTATGGAGCGAGATTCATTGATTTATCAGATAGGGAATAAAAGTATCAACCTGTGGGAACTTTCAATGCACGGGTGAATGAGGAGGGTGCCTCCACAATTGACCCTGTTGACTGTAGAGTTAATCTAGATAAATGGTAAAGATTCACTGTGAGGGCATGAACCTGACAAGCTCTCTGTACCTCGAGACCTCCCACAGTGACATAAAAAATAGTTGGTGATAGCTATTGTCCACGTTGGGGTATTTCTAACAGTCTTTTGGCGCGTCTTTTCAACATTAAATTCTTAAGCCCACCCCACCTATTTAAGATGGATTCTCATTTTTGTAAGGTTATTATTTTTATTTTGTATCTGAGGTTTTGTCTGTGCTATGTCTTTCCCTACTATCTGCCACCCTGTCGATTGTCTGTCACCCCAAGCTAAATTATGGCCAAGCGTCCATCCCTTTTAGGTTCTTCTAGTCACATCTCTCTCATGGAAACTAAGATGGACATTCCAGATACTGTCTGTTCTCTAGACCACATTTCATTTTATCAACATGTCTATTTAAACGATAAAGCTTCTCCAATTTACACTGCCATGGTTAAAACTGGTGTATTCTTTGCATGCATTCCAAGAACACACATTTTTCCCGAATTTGTGTATTGGCTAATGTTTGTCATGTATCTAGGAAAGTGTTTTGTAATGAATTTTCAAGGAGAAAATGTTCTGCAAGTCTCAACCCAACTAATTCATCAAGCTTTGTGTTACCCTGAGTCAGAGTTGTATGTCCAATTTACTGATGATTCATTGATGGCACATTATGATAGCCTTGCAGGTCAAGAGTTCAACCAATTCATCTTTTTTTTGAAGCCAGATACAAAGCAGTTTGCACCTGGTAGTAAATAATTCTCTATGGAGGTTTATGATGTAGAAGTCAGACCTGTGCTGAGGTGAATTTCAAATATTTTGGGAAAAGAAAACGATAGTACAATAGACAAATCAGTTCTGGCAATGTTTGCCTTGATGATGAAGCTAGGAGTAGTGTTGGATATCCCTTCTTACTGGTAAGAAGTTCTCAATTCTCTGCTATGAGTTTAACACTGACGAGTTCATTCAGGTTTCACTCTCTTGTTATTTATCTATTTTTATATCAAAATGTTGAAGAATTCATGCATCTGGGGTTAAATATAATGGATATGAATAAGAAGACGTAGTCAGTGGTATTTTGGATAGACATAGTAACGAAAGAACATAATGAGGAAGGTTTTTTTGACTTTGCAAGTCATTTCATGTCTACTGCATATAGAATTTTGAATGGAATTTCTCCCCGATGCTTCCTGCCAAAGGCTCAAGAGTTCTTGTAGCTGGGGAAAAAATGTAAGTTTGGTGATTGGTATGTATTTGAAGATTGTTCTAAAATTAGACTCTATGGAGCTAGTGTGGAACCTTAGAGGCTTCCAGTATTTGTGTCCATGAGACTATTTTCTTTGGAGTTCATTAGCCAAAGTTTAAATGTTGATCAAATCCATTTTGTGCCTATGAAGAAAGGTCATATGTTTAAATTTCCAATGAATGTTGGTCCTTTTATAGTTAATATGAGATAGGAAATTGATGAAGTCACTAAGATATTAGATGAGATGCACTTATTGTTAGGAGAGAAGTGGTGTTATGACCCACATAGTGTGATTTCTAATAGAAGAATTGAAAATGGGTATTCAACATTCATTCATGAAAGAGGACCTGATGTAGAAAATATGGAAAATAAGGGTTTTGCAGGTTCTGTGAGCTCAAATGTACAAACTCCTGTCATATCAAAGAAGTCAAATAGGAGAGGTAAATAAGCAGTGGTTGATTTAGAGGATGAAGAACGGGGGACTGAGAAGAGGACAAAGCTTAGTGAGGATTATGTAGATGCTCAATCTAGTCTCTCACTAAAATTAGGAGATGAGAAAAATGTCCCTGCTTCACCAAGAAGGCATGAAAGCACTTAGGAACAAGTGCCCTTAATTAAACAATTGTTTGCTTAGATTTCAGAAAGAAATCAGAAAATGAAGGGAAGCATGGAGGGTCAAGCTGAGTACCAGATAAACCTAGAGAAAATAAGACTGCTAACTGAAATGGATCTTGAAAAGGATCAATTTAAGATTTTTGTATCACATCCCTCTGATATGTCTATTGGTTCATCCAATAATTTTTATACTGTGAATCTAACTATATATGTAAAGAAAATTGCATTTCTTGACAAAGTGAATCTACATATACAAACAGGTCAGTTGATTGTGAATGACTTAACCAAAACCAATGCAATGGCACTCAAGGCTGAAAATATGCTTGAAAAAGTTATCAAGCAATTGAAGTTAGAGAAAGAAAATTCCAGGGCTTTAACAATCTAGAACGAAGAACTAAAAAATATTATTGTGAAGATTGGGGTAGATCCCAATGACAGGTCTACTGTACAGAAGCTTCTGCAAAGTGATGAATTAGAAATCTCTATGCTAAAGAAGAAATTGAAATTGCCTACATGAGAGCACTCCATGGCAGCAGAGGTTGCTGAAGTAGAAAATGAGAAAGAGAAACTTCTTCAGCAGCTCTTGCAAAAGGAAGAAGAAGTCAATAAATTAAATCAAACTGCATTATCATTACAAAATCACATTGAGTCTCATACATGTACTTTTGTTTTTCTAACTGGTAATGAAGATCCAGTAGCACAAATATCTCAATTGACTACTGAATTGAAGATGGCAGAGAGGGCTCGCAAAAAGGCACAAGATGATTTGGAGACAAAAGCAAAGATCATACAAGCCAAGGAGGGGGAAGTCAGTAAATACATAATAGATTGTTAGACTACTGATGCTGAGATCAAAAGTCTCAAGGAAAATTTGAAGGGAAATGTATCCCTAATACAGGCTAAGGATATCATCTGGAATGATATCATTGCATAAATGAAAGAAATTTGGGTTTTTCTGACTGTTGTAGCAGAAGAAAGAATTATTATAAGAGATTTTGAAGAAAAATTCATGGAAGACAATAAAAAGACAATTAACAAGGCCATTTGGGCAAGAAAATTCATTGATTTCATTGATTACAAAACTGATCAAGAGTTGGAAGAGAATAAGATTAAAGACAAGATTTTATATGCTATGGAAATTAATAAGATGATTGTCAAAAATGATTGCAGGAAGTCTACAGAGAAGAAGTTGATTGAGCTAAAGGAACCAGTGAGCCAGTTTGATAATTTATTTGACAAAATAGCAAGAGCAGGTTTTCCATCATGTTGGGGTCTTGGAGGTAGTCTTTTATCATGGGATTCTTATGAACTCTTATTGGTGTTGGAAAAAATCAAGGTAGACAATACTCATGAAAGACTCAGATTCTTGAAGGAGCAACAATGATCAATTTACTTCAAAGATATTTTTAGCTGTTGTGGTTAGTAAAGAATTTATTTACAGAGAGGCCATCATTCAATAGAATCACTGCCTTTAGATTGGAATATCACAAGCTGCTTCATTCACCTAAGGAAAACATTGAGATATGGAAGAAATGCAGAGCCTGGATGACAGATCTACTAAAGGATCCCTCGACTTCAAAGAAAGACAAACCAGCTAGTAAAGGAAATACAGCAACAACATCATCAGTTCACATTCAACAAATAGATTAGGGTTTATGATTTATGTTATTTTCCTCTTTTAAAGAGAATATAATTGTAATAAGATATTTTTGATGACATTTAATAGATAGTTGACGAAGTCCTAAGTAGTTGAAGTAGTTAGGATTAGTTTCAGCAGTTACAAACTAATTTATCTTGTATTTAAAGAGATAAACAAGAAAGTGAAACGTTTTGAGTTTTGGACCTTCAGACTGCAAATTTTGTACTCAGTTTTAAAATGATTAATGAATTAAAAACAAGTTTTTGGCATTTTTTGATATTGTTATGTTTTCGATTCTACGTTGTGTATTTTATGTTTTTGAATAAAATGAAGTAATGAAGCTGCAGGTCTCTTTTTACATATGTGAACAAGAGTTAAAATCCTTAATGGGCGCTCCATTTTAACTAATCTTTTGTCATATAATTCTTCTGAAGTTTAAAGTGATAGATACTGTTTATTATCATATCAATTTATTTTTCTTCCTTTCATATTCTTCTCATCATTCCATATAATATCAGCAAATAATGGCACTGAAAGTATTTATTGCATTTGATTATTGAGGGTTTGATAACAGAACATCTGAGGTGATTGAGAAGAGACCTTTGATATTAAAATTTTGTGACATACATGTGAAAATGTCTTAAGCACTGATTCCTTAATATAGCCAAGGGATTGTCTCTTAAGGTACAACATATATCATATTGTCATTTTCACTATAATTGTTGTCATTGTGATGTAATATGGTGATATGTTGTCCTTGATGGCAACATACTCAATGAGTTGCCTTTTGATAGAAACCTATTCGTTAAAGATGTAAAAATGATGTATCTACAGGTCATTTCAGATGTGACAGAAAATGGAATTCCAGCCAGTGACAAAGAAATTATAAAGGTAATGTTTCACAATGTATACGCAGGTTTGATGAAGGCAATCCGTGTATACTCATAGGTTTTTTTATCACTCTATAATTTATAAGATTGGAAAAACTAAATTATAAAGAACAACATCAAAAGCACTTGAAGCTGAGGAACTAGCCCTCCTAGACTTAGAGAAGGATCTCTCTATATAAGATTTAGATTTGTTTCAAGTTTTTAGATATTAGGCTAGTTAAATTAATTGTGAGAGTTGTTTTTTTTTATTGTTTGTGGTTGGATTTAAGGGGTTCCTTTAAATAGTTTCCATTGGGATATGGAGGCGAAATAGGCTGGGTATATGCATCAAATTCCAGAGAAAACGCAAGGCAATCTAGCTGTGAATACTGGTGTTTATGACTGAGTGGAATTATGAAATGGAGAAAACATTTTCAGTAATGACTTAAGATAAACTAAGAATTCTTAAACCATACATCAGAAGAAAACATTAAAATTGTAAATACGGTCAGAATTAAGGTACTCTAGACTATAAATCTCAATCTAACTTTCCTCTTTTACAATTAGAATTTTTAATGGTACACATCAAAAGAATATAGTGGGAAAACATTAAACATGAATAAGGAAAAGCATCACCACGACAACACAACACATGAATATTGCAGAATCATCTCTTTAGTGATGCTCCAGCTTGAAAATTTAGAAATACTTGCAATGAAAAGTGCTTACAAAACTAGGATCCAACCCCTAATATTGAATAAAATGCTACATTTAAACTTTTTGCAACTGATTGTTGTTATCAGAAGGGCAATATTCATGTAAAGTCTATTGCTTTCTATTCTATAATGAAAGGGATTCAAGATAACTCTAATTTTATATTATAAACAATCATATTGAGCCTCCATACTGGCCTCCTGCATATATTTGGCTGAACTGCATTATTTTCTAAGCAACTTTTTCACATAGTGTTGCAGTCCCTTCTCTGGGAAATTTCCTAGTTGTACTAGGTGTGGGAGATCGGTTTAACCCATCTAGGAAGATTTTTTTCTGATCTCCTCTTGGATTTGGGTCTTATATTATTATATCTAAGGGATCCAAGGGTTGATTTCAATTGTTGTAGCATCCATTCCTAAAAAATGCGTTTTTCAGGCATGCCTTGCAAGTAATCCCAATTTGGGGATATTATTGGGGATTATGTAAAATGGCTCACAGAGATTTCAAAAGACACATCCAAGCTTAAAAATATGAAGAAAACTATGAATGGGAAAGCATTTTATGAATTCATCAGCAATGATGTCTTCATACATCACGAAATTAAGCACATACTTCAGTTGAGGCTTACATTTGTGAAGTACACAGAGACTGATGAAGTCTACAGAAAGTTGAACATAACTAATATTCCGACTCAAGAGGAATGGAAAAATTTATGTGGACTCCAGGGAGGATGAAAACTCAGCGTGATGACAAAACAGTTAGCTCAGCAGCGATGAATTTGTTAGCACAGTAGACCGCTACAACACTGACTAATGACTTTTATAATGACTTTAGACATCTGTTAAAAATTTCGTTACACGGAATGACGATTTCATAGTAAAGTTTAGACATTTGTTAGAAATCCACAACAACGCATCCAGGCATGAGACACACAGGCCAAATTTCAGTTACTTTGTAATAAAAAAATTCATGGGGTGGGTTGCCACTGCACTCAACTACCTTTTTATCTTTATTTTTTCATTTTATATAATCAATTTTATTTAATTTCACCAATTTTTATTTACATGATAATGGTGATGATTAACATTCACTATGACAAATGTGGTTTCACTATTTCTATTTACATGATAGCTGTGATCACTAACATCCACTATGAAAAACGTGGTCTATTTGAGGAGACTAGTTGATATTTTTTGATATTTTATTTCTATGATTAAAAATAAGCTAAATATGCATGTCCTTATCACTATAGTTTTGCTAACTTAACAAGTCAAGAAGGTTGGTAGTGTGGCAAATGTTTTTTAAATGAGAATGGATGTGAGTAAGAGCACGACAATCCAAGAGAAAGTGTTTTTCATCTTGAAACCCCCTAATATAACAAAGGTGGCAGATTATTCATCCTAAGGTGTTTTTGGAATACACCAATATTTTTTTTCACTTAAAATTTCATGAGAATTAGTTCTAATATTTGCAATGTTCATATTCTTCTTGGCACTCGTAAAGAAAAAAATAATTCAAGTTAGCAAGAGTGGGGTTGATCACCTATTTATAATACCTCAACTTCCTTTTCCCCTCTACCTCTTTAGCATCCCATAAATTATTATTAAAATTGGAAGTAATAGTATTTTTAACATTTTCCTTATTCTCCAATATGATTCCTCCTTTATCCCACAATGACTGAGCCAAGACTAGGCATCCTTGTGCCATCCTAACTTTAGCTGGAGGTGGGGTTTTGAATAGAGTTAGAAGAAATTTTGGGGAACCTTTTGGCTTCTTTGTTGTAAAGCTTCTTCTTGTACATTATATGCCTAAACGTAACCATGATTTCAATGGGGGGAAGGCTAGGTTTAATCAAGACGATATGACGGGGAGTATTCCCTTTAACCTTGAGGTTGTAGGTTATAAATTATTTTTGGATCGATTCAATATTCCTTCACAATTCTCTATATATACAATAACCTCAAATGTCACAATCATATAGAATAACATGGGTGATGAGAGTCTCAAAGAGGAGCCTTTGTTTTACTCCAAACCCAAAGATCAATCAAAACAATTATTTTCAAGCTCGTAATAAGTTTTCCAGCCTCCAATAATCCATTTCTCAATGGTATATTTCGTTTGAGTTGATGATGAATGCCTTTATCAGTATTTATAGTCATACCCATCTTGGAGAAATAATCGTGGAGGATTTTAAGATTCTTTTCGATATCATCATGACTTCTTGGTAGGAGGATCATAGCATCATGGCTTCTTGGTAGGAGGACAATATCATCAGCGTAAAAGAGAAGAGTAATGACCATACTAGCAATCATGGGGCCATTGCATCCAGTAGCTTCCAAACATTTATTTTTTTTATACCAACCGTGAGTGGTCTTAAGCTTGGAAACAACATATATTAATGCTATGTTTAGTTTTCAACAATTTTTTTTTTCAGATTATTTGACTATTTTGTTTGTATTATAATATGTTTTAATTTTTCCCAAGAGTTTTTGGATTGATGTTGAATGAGTGCACTAATAATAAATTATATGCAAAATATTTACATGTTCAAATCCCCTATGAGTATTTACCCCACAATAATAATAATAATAATAATAATATTTTTTAAATATATAATTTAAAAAATAAATAAAATATATATTAATAGTTATAAAATAAATCTATTTGATTTTATCTTTATTCTTATTGATAATTATAGCAATGATAATTATTAAAGTTTATTGTTAGTCGATTTTAGGTTGGATATTTAAATGAAATAGTTATTGTACTTTTTACTTAGATTTAAATCTCCAAATTGACATGTTAATGACTTAAAAAGAGTAATCTATATAGTACTCTAAATTGAAATGACATGGTACTAACAATTTTATATAATGCCTTGTTTCATGAATATGCTAAATTTTTCCACCTCATGGAGTTGTAAAGTTACCCAATGGCTTATTTTATTTAAGCAATCATGAAAAACCATTTTTATTTTATCAATATTTATTTTAATACTTATAACCAAAAAAGAATTAATTTTCTAAATTAAAATTAAAAATCTCATTGTAGTACAATATTTCTTGTTTTTCTTTATGGATGCACACAAATATAATAAGTTCTTAGAAAATAAATATTAATAATTTATTTAAATTTTAATTTTGATACCAATTTTGTTTTCTATTTAATATAATATTATTAAATTTTTTATAATAATATAGGGCAAGATAGAACTAACAGAATCACATTATTAAATATAGTTGATATAAACAAACAGAATCACATTATTAAATATAGTTGATATAAACAGAAAATATCATTTTCCATCATTCATATCCCAATAAAGCCAACAACATAATTTAATATTAAACTGCATGAAAATTGAAGGTATATAATATATGTAAGTTGCAAACAAAAATAAAATCTCAATATTCTAATACTTGTGCGTGTCATGTTAAATTGGATGGGGTTTCACAGTATCAAGGAAACTCCATTTACAGTATTAATGTACATTCGACATACATTGTGATTACAATAGTAATCTGTAGTGACACGTTGTGAATTAAAGGTTAATTTGCGAAGCAGAAGAGGATTTGAATTTCAAGAAATAATACAAACCAAAGTGACTCACTGCATTGAACGTTCTTGAGCATATAAATTGATGAATAATAAAATAGTGATGATTACCGTAGAGAGCATTATCTCTCTTTGGGATTTACCATTAGAACATCATCTTCATAAATGCCTTTTTTGTTAAAATCTTTTCACAATTGTTTTGGGACATTACAAGTACCTCTCACACATTAGTTTAGCAATGTCACTGAAGTTCAAAACATCAGCTAAATTTCCAAAGCATAAAGAGGTAAATTACCAACACGACTAGTGCGTATAGCTGCAATTGTATTGAAATTGGTAACTTCATTTATTAATTGATTATTCTTTATCCACAATTAACCCTAAGAACATACGTACACAAACATGACAAACCTGACAACATAGGACAAGAAGGAGAGAAAAGAGCAATAAAGTAAAGAAGAAACATAATTATATAGAGATGTTTGGGAGCATTTTTAACAACCAATTCAAGTTTTAGTGCTTTAGATCAACCTCCTGATCCTTTTGTGACCGACCAAATCACATCCTCCCACTTTCTGTTCGATCATGTAAAACATCTCACCGCCAAACTCTCGGCTTCTGTATATGTAAAATTGATCAAATTCCCAATTGCATCTTCGTCAAGAACATGATGAAGATCCTTCACAGATATGTTGGAGGGACCTAGCGGAAGACGAATGAGAACAATTCTGGTTGGAAATCCTGGGAGACAATCCATTTGAATCGACGAGTATTATTCTGAGCCATCCATCCATTTTACATCACATTTCATTAAATATTTTTTAATAAATTAAAGACAGGAGTAAGCCCAAAAAAGTGAAAAACCATTTACATATCTTATATCCTATATCTTCTCTACTCTATCATTAAATTTTGATTATTTGTAATTTAAAATTTTGAAATTCTTCGAGTCCAATTCTAATATAAACAAAGCCTAGAACAAGAATATATTTTTTTAATACTACGATTTGAAAAACCCTTGAGTCAAGTGCAACAATTTTTTTAATAATATTTAATAAATCTATAAATTTTTAAATTTTTTTAAAATTGAAATTATAATATACTTTCTTTACATAATTTAATACATTTACTACATGTTTGCTGAACAACCTTAATGATACCTAGCACTTCATTACTAGCTTGTGGAATTGATCTCAATAATGAGATGTTCTGACATACACATACACTAAATTAAAGAAAAAAGGTTCTTCTTACAATATCCAAATTGAAACTTACTAACCTATGCTGAAATACACTAATATAATTCTTCAAAAATCAACTTATACTAATCTTATAAAGACTCGAAGCTTAATCAACATATAACTATTTACTATCACCCATCATTGGAAATCTTGTCATATTATATGATTTTGTTTCAACACTTAATGAATTAATCCAATGGCATCAAATTTAATGTTGCATATGGTTTTCAACCCACTTATAACAAGATATTTTAACTTGGTTACAACCGAAGTAAGACTGGCACGTCAAGGCAATTAAATGCGGTGGGTACTGGTTATTAAACCCACCTGATAGATGTGAGATTCACCTTGATCTCTTGCGTTTTTCGATGATCTTGCTTGAGATATTCACCGTTGAATTCTGGGTGATCGACGGCTGTCGTTTTAGGCGGGAAATTAAATTGTTATCCCCACCAACCCTAGGTTGTTCTAGCCTTTGTCACTTTGCCTGTGAATAGCTCTTCCACTCCGAGAGTTGTCATCGCTGGGATTTTCTTCCACCCTTCGGCTCTAGCAGTATTGATGCTTTCTGTTCGGTTTGGGAGGACCTCAGAAGTGAAACGCCCATTGGCTTTGTAGCATGATGATGTTGGGGTCCCATTTGCAGAAAGCAGTGAGATATAGATGGAATGAGACGTCTGTGGTCATGGATTTTCTTGCCATTTTGGTTCTTATGCTCCTCTCTGCAACTCAGGTAAAAAAGATATTTCCGCTTCCTTGACTTATACAGTTATTTTTTTTAAATGCATAACTATTCTCAGGGTTTTAATCTCTAAAATTCGAGTTCCTTATCAACTCTATTTTCACGGTGTTTAAAGGATCTCGGTACTAAGCTTTATTTTCCGTGGTGAATTTTATTCTTCACGGGTAAAAACCCTATCGAATTCCTTAAATTAATTTAACACAGATTCTTTGTTTGAATATCAATACGCTCAGCATCTGGAAACTTTCCTTACTAAGTTTTTTTTAATTTGCATGGCTATTTGCTACAGGTCTTCTCTTGTAAACAAATTCCCTATCTATTCAATTATTAAAATAACAGACACTTATCTGTAAGAATATTCGTCTATTGGTGTCCACCCAAACTTCAAGAGAGGCAATCACATCCTCTTCTTGCCCCGTTACTCCACCTTGAAGAGGTACAAGTTAACAGTAGAGTTTTCTGTCGTGACCTTAGGACTCCAAGTCCAGCCAGTGCCAGAAAACTTCAGGACAATGTTGAGTGATTTCCACTGGTCTCTACTAGCTTAGGAAAAACTTTAGACCCTTCTTAGCCCAGGAAAAAACCCCTATTCCTCATTGGAATGAGTCTTTTATCCCTAGAGGAACATGTAACTATTCAAATTGTCCGACCACCTTTCAGTTCTTGAAAAACATTTACCATCAATATTTTTATGTTTTATGGAATTACTTTCCATAACTAATTTTACTATTCAAAATTAAAAAGAAAATAACTTTTCCAGCAAAACATTAATTGTCTCAGTCTTTTTCCTTAAACAAATAATAAAAATTTCATTTAACTAGTTTAACAAATAGTTAACATTAAATGTAGTTGTCACAACTCTCCCCTGGAAGTAACACTGTCCTTGATGTTTCATTATAGCTTAGCAAATAACCTGGAGTAAGCTTCATGCACAAAACCTTCATCTTCCCAAATAGCCTCATCCGGGCCGAAGTGCTTCCACTGCACTTTAACTTGGGTGATGACTCACTTCCAGAGCATAATTTCTCTTCGGTCAAGTATGTGTTGCGACTCAACTAGAAACTTGACGTCCAGATCTACCCGTAAACAACAAAATTCCTTGTCAAATTCTCATAAAGAAATCATATTTCAGGTTATGATTTTTAATTCTATCCTACCTATATATTCTGCCAATGAATTACGTGCTTAGAATCATGCACATAACACTTCAACAGAGACACATGAAACACATTGTGTACTCGGATGTGACTAGGTAAAGCCAGCCAATAGGCCACAGGTCCTACCCTTTCCAAAATTTGGAAGGGTACACAGAACTTGGGAGCCAACTTGGCACAAGAGGTCCACCACAAGGTAGTCTTCTTGGGTTGGATCCCTACATAAACATGATCTCCCACATAAAATTTCTGATAATTCCTATTCTTACCTGCGTAGATATTCTGCCGATCTTGTGCAACCTTCAAATTTTGTATTATGTTCTTTACTTCTGATTCAATTTGAGCTGGTATTTTTGGTCCCAAAATTAGTTTAGTTTTGGGGTTGCTCCAATTTATGGGTGTGCGACATTGTCTCCCATACAGAACCTTGAAAGGACTCATATTAAGGGACTCATGATAAACATTGTTGTAAGAAAATTTCACCAGATGCAAGTAGTATTCCCATTTGGTTGGCTGCTGCATCACGTATATGTGTAGCATGTCTTCAAAAAATTTGTTTACCCACTCTGTTTGACCATCTATCTGGGGATGATAAGATATGCTAAATTTTATTTGGTTCCCCAGACCTGTAAACAGAGTTTTCCAAAATACAGATGTAAACTTAAGATCTCTATCCGAAATAACAGTTTTCGAAATGCCGTGCAGTCTAAATATCTCTCTCATGAAAATTTCTGCTATCTGTACAGTCTTGTAAATATACTATACATGTATAAAATGTGAACATTTACTCAATCTATCAACTACCACCATGATGGAGTCATTGTGCCTCTCTGACTACGGTAAAATTCTAATGAATTCCAGGGATATGACCTCCCATTTCCATTCAGGTAATGGTAAGGGCTGCAACAATCCTGTGGGATGTCGATACTCCACCTTAACCTGTTGACACTCCAAACATTTATTTATATACTCAGCAATATTTTTATGCATAGCAGGCCATAAATATACCTTTCTAATAGCAGTTAACATTTTCTGGTATCTTTGGTGACCCACATAATTAATTCGATGGTATTAATCCATTATTAGCTCCTTTAGGTCCACACGGTTTGGTACATACACCTTTCCTCTAAAGGTTAGTATCTGATTTTTATTAACTCCATATTCAGAAGCACTTCCTTGATTTCTAGTCTCTTGCATTTGCTGCGATAGGAATTGATATTCGGGATCCTTCTTGGCTTCCTCCTTTACTTGATCCAAGTATTTACATTCAAGTTGATTATAGTAAAGCTCATAAACACAATCAAGTATTATACTTAGAGAATCCGCCACCCTCTTTTCATTACCCTTCACATGTTGGATGTCCATATCAAACTCACATAGGAAAGCATTCCACCTTGCTTATCGGGAATTTAAATCAGCTTGCCCGAAATAACTGGTTAGGCTGCTATGATCTATCTTTAACACAAATTTCTTACCCGACAAGTAGTGTCTCCATACCCAGAGTGCATGTACTACTGTTGTTAACTCTAGATCATAGGATGAATATCTTTGTTCATGTTCTTTTAGCTTTCTTGACTCATACGCCACTACCTTTCGTTCCTGAGATAAAACTGCCCCAACACCCTCTTTACTAACCTTTATACAAACTTCAAATTATTTTTTGGGGTCAGCTACCCTCAACACTATTGTAGTGGTCAATAACCACTTCAGTCTCTCAAAACTATTCTTGCATTCCATAGTCCACTTAAATACTTTTTCTTTTCTCTGCAAGGAGGTAATGGGAAAAACAATTATGGAATATCCCTCGATAAACCTCCCATAGTACCCAGCTAATCCCATAAAGGATCAAATATCTACCACATTTTTGGGTACTTGCCATTCCATGATTGTCTTGATTTTCTCTAGATCAACAACAATCGCTTCTGTTGATATGACATGGCCTAAGTACTGAAATTTTGTTTTGAAGAAATCACACTTTCTGAACTTAGCGTACAACTGGTGTTTTCATAGCATTTCTAGTACAATCCTTAAACACTCCTTATGTTCTTCTTGGTATTTAGAATATATTAAAATTTCATCTATAAATATAAGTACAAAATTATCTAGGAAAGGATGAAATATACCATGCATTAACCTCATAAAGGTTGCTGGTGCAGTTGTTAACTCAAAGGGTAACACCACAAATTTATAATTCCCGTCCCTGGTACGGAAAGTAGTCTTGTAAATGTCTTCATCCTTGATTCAGATCTGGTGATATCCATATATTAAATCTATCTTTGAAAATATTGTGGCTCCCTTCACCTGATCAAATAGGTCATCAATCTTTGGTAGAGGATATTTATTTTTAACCATTAACTTGTTAAGCTGTCTATAGTCCATGCACATTCACTTGGTTCCTTCCTTCTTCTTAACAAACATTACTGGTGCTCCCCACGGGGATGCACTTGGACAAATATAATATTTTTCCAACAGTTCTTGTAACTGCATTTTTAACTCAGTTAATTCTGGAACACTCATTCTGTAAGGAGCCCTTGACACAAGTGATGTTCCTGACATTAATTCAATGGTAAAATCAATATCTCTTCATGGTAGTAATCCAGGAATATTTTATGGAAAAACATCTATGAAATATTGTACCACAGGTATGTTTTCCATCATAGGTGATTTTTCCTTGGAATTAGCATATCCCACCTGAATCGCATAAATTTTACATCCCTTCCTCATACATTTATTCATTTGGAATGTTGTAATTGGACGTATCTATAGCGGCTTCTTGATTCCTTGAATCTCACGTGTTCCATCTTGCATTCTGTAATAAATGATATTTTTCTTGCAGTCCACTAAGATCCAATGTTTTTCTAGCCAATCCATGCCAGCCAAAACATCATAGGACCCTAATGGCATTATCTTCAGGTCCATATTTAATTTTTGTTATGAAATTTATAATGAGCACTTTCGAATTTTATTAGTTACCTTTATTTTTTCTCCTATGGCTAGTTATACGAGCCAAGAAATTTTGAATTTCTGCCCAATAAATTTACAAATTTCCACTATTTTGGGACTAACATAACTTAGACTTGCACCTAGGTCTACCAAAATAGAAACATATTGAGAAATTAATTTACCTTCCAACTCAATCATTATTAGATGATAATCTACCAAACGATCCTCCAATGTCGCATTGATACGGGGAATGTTTCGTGCCACATTGCCTACTGTAGAAGCCTCTTGCAAGTTTGCAACTGTGTCATTTCTTGCTCGTTGTGGGTAGTTTTTATAATAATGTGCCTCACCACACCCCCAACACTATAGAGGTGGCTTGGTCACCTGCCCTTGCTTAGGTTTGCTATATGCCTCTATAGGCTTCTCCTCTACTAGCCATCGGGTTCTTTGATGATTTTTGCCAAATAGTTTACTGACAGAACTTCGTGCAGAATTCTTAAAATTATTGCTTTTGGTGGCTTTGAAGGTTGAGCTTCTTTTTTGTCATTTCCTTGGCTTCCAAATTTTCCCAACCTCCCCTTTAGCCTTGGACTTTTGATAGCACATTCGTGCCTTAAAAATGGCTTCGTCCAGGGTTTTGGGATTTACAAATTCAATTCTCTCTTTCATATGCATTGGCAAGCTGCTCAGAAATATTTGCACCTTAGCATTTTCCTCTCTGAGATATGGAACATATCGTAATAGGGAGGTGAACTTGGTGATATACTCATCCATAGTCATCTTTCCCTACTTCAAGTCATGAAACTCTTTAGATTTCTCATCGTAGAAATGTTCTATTAAATACTTATCTTTAAAGTATTGTTGGAACGATTCCCAAGTAAAATCTTGGTCCTCAATGCTATGAACATTATTTACTTCTTCCCACCACAGAGTGGCTTTCTCCCTTAATTGATATATGGCTAATCTGGCCTTTAGGTTGTTGCTGTATTCGTACACCTGAAAATATTTGTTCATGTTTATCAACCATGCCACCGCCACTTCCTCAGATTCACCATCAGATGTTGGTGGTTTAATTTTCCGAAACTCCCCTTGAAGTTCCACTTTTTTCTTCTAAAATTTTTTCTAATCTGACAAATTTGTAGATTATGCTTCATTATAGTTTTTATTCTTGTTGTTTTGCTGGGATGGGCTTCTTTCCACTCTGTCAGTGGTGTTGTCACTTTTTTGATGTTCATCACCTTCTTGCATGCCCTTATCAGCACTAGGGTGTTCCATTCCCTGATTCTTCTCGTCTGACAAGATATTAAGTATATTTTCTTGCTCTTGCATTAAACGTTCGTTATCACTTCAAACTCACACTATCTCTTCCTGTAGTTTCTGTAATGTATTCAATAGTATGCTGGTTTGATGCTGCTATTCCTCCGGCAGTCTACTTGTTTACTGGTGCTGATCGACACTCAGCTGAACCCACATCTTAGCACTCACTACTGGTTGTGTTTGAGGTTTCCCTGTGTTCTGGGGTGGTTTTTGTGTTGATCCCCTGAATATCATGGTGTTTCCTGTTATTATTCTCTTCTGTGCATCAATATACACACAACTTAATCATTATTTGACCCTTAGGGTCCCATTGTATGAACGATGCTCTAATACCACTTGTGACATACACATACACCAAATTAAAAAATAAATTTTACTTCTTACAATATCCAAAGTTAAACTTACTAACCTATGCTGAAATACACTAATATAATTCTTCAAAAATCAACCTATATGAATCTTATGAAGACTCTAAGCTTAATCAACATATAACTATTTACTATCGCTCATCATGGGATGTCTTGTCATATTATATGATTTTGTTTCAAGACTTAATGAATTAATCTGATGGCATCAAATTTAATGTTGCATATGGTTTTCAACCCACTTATAACTAGATATTTTAACTGGTTACAACTGAGGTAAGATGGGCATGTCAAGGCAATTAAATGCAACGGGTACTGGCTATTAAACCCACTAGACAAATGTGAGATTCACCTTGATCTCTTACGTTTTTCGATGATCTTTCCTGAGATCTTCACCATTGAATTCTTGGTGATCGACGGTTGCCATTTTAGGCGGGAAATTACATTGTTATCCCTGCCAACGCTAGATTTTTTTGGCCTTTCTCACATTTCCTGTGCATAGATCTTCCGCTCCGAGAGTTGTCACTGATGCGATTTTCTTCCAAGCTTCGACTCCGACAGTATTGATGCTTCCCCTCTGGTTTAGGAGGACCTCAGAAGTGAAATTCCCATTGGCTTTGCGGCATGATGATGTTGGGGTCCCATTTTGCAAAACGTAGTGAGCTATAGATGGAATGAGACCTCCGTTATCATGGCTTTTCTTGCCATTTTGGTTGCTATGCTCCTCTCCGCAGCTCAGGTAAAAAAAACATTTCCGCTTCCTTGGCTTATATAGTTCTTTTTTTTTAAATGCATAACTATTCTCAGGGTTTTAATCTCTGAAATTATAGTTCCTTACCAACTTTGTTTTCATGGTGTTTAAAGGATTTTGGTACTAAGATTTATTTGTCGTGGCGAATTTTCTTCTTCACAGGTAAAATCCCTATCATATTCCTTAAATTAATTTAACACAGATTCTTTGTTTGAATATCGATATGCTCAAGATCTGGAAACTTTCCTTACTACTTTTTATCTTTTTAATTTGCATGGCTATTTGCTACAGGTCTACTCTTTCATTGTTGGCCGCTCTTCCGCTTTGAAATATCACTTTGAACTTCCATAAGAAAGATAATGTTTCAAAGATATACAGATTTCCTCTTAAATTAAATAATAAATTAACTGTGTACAAAAAACTTGTAAACAACTTCCCTATCTATTCAATTCTTAAAATAATAGACACTTATCTGCAGGTATATTCCATTGTTGGTGTCCACCCAACCTTCCAGAGAGGCAATCACGTTCTCTTCTTGTCCCCGTACTTCACCTTGAAGAGGTATAGGTTAACAGTAGAGTTTTTTGCTGTGACCTCAGATCTCCAAGTCCAGTCAGTGCCAAAAAGCTTCAGGACAATGCTGAGTGATTTCCACTAATCTCTACCAACTCTGGAAAATCTTCACTCCCTCCTTAGCCCATGAACAAAACCCCTATTCCTTAGTGGGATGAGTCTCTTATCCCCAGAAGAACATGTAACTACTCAAACTGTCCAACAACCTTTCAGTTCTTGTAAAACATTTACCATCAACTTTTTTATTTTTTATGGAATTACTTTTCATAACTAAGTTTATTATTCAAAATTAAAAAAAAAATAACTTTTCTAGCGAAACATTATTGTCTCAATGTTTTTTCTTAAACAAATAATAAAAATGTCATTTATCTAATTTAACAACTAGTTAAGATTAAATGCAATTGTCACAAATATTGAAGATATTTGATTGCGAGGCTTACTAATTATACTCATCGCATTACATAAAATTGACATAGAGATTTCATAATATTGCATTCATTGTTGCACATTAAAAATAACGATCGTTCGTACCTTTTTTTAACACAAGTGTCTTCATAGCCAACTACGTTACAGGGTGCATGTTGGGATAACTCATTTCAAAGCTTAGTATATTACATAGGTACAAATTATAGATACAAAATAATATGATAGCAACAACTTACGGTCTTCCTAATTTCCAATATCTTCTTTAACCCAAGAGGGAGATGACACGTGGAATGTAGCAATGAAATGATTGAGGGCATTGGGTTGAATAAGTAACGCAACTTCTAAAGCGGTCAGGTTGGTTCCATGCACTCACAGACTGTCTACTGACGCTACTCTTTTCGTGATTATTGTGATATGAATGTCGGTGATCTTTTAAATGTTTTATGGTCTAAATTGAATATTCAATTTAAAAAATAATTTTATAAAAAAAAATAAAAGTTCAATAATTTAATATTCAATTTATTCGAATTTTAGTTTTGAAAAATAATTATTATAAAACAGAGACAATTAAAACAAAGACAAAATGTCCTCTGACTGGGGAATGCGGACGATAAGTGAGATGCAGTGGCGATACTAGCGATAGTGGTAGCCTTCAACAACAGGACCACAGAGGGGTGAAGAAAAGGTCCATTTTCAATCACCTCTTGAATCAGGGTTTTAGGACACCGTGTCAGACTTTCTCTGACCATTCAAGCCAACGGCTTTGCTGACGTGTACCATTATTCTTTAAAAAATGTTTCATTTCTTTGTATTTTTTGTTACCATTTATATTTACAAGGTTTTTCAGAAAAGAATAATCATTTTAACGTTCCTCACAAGATGTAAGGTCGATAAGACATTGTTAGTTTAACGGTAACATACATGGGGTCGGCGTTAATAGCATATATATATATATATGAATTGTAAATCTATGTGATTGGATATTTTAAATTTAAATATTATAATATTTTTAATAATATCAAATTTATTAATTAATGTGAAAGATGTACTTTACAATTTAAAATTGAGGAGATGTGTAACTTGTTGAACTCCAATATCAAATTGACATTTTGAAATAAGCACAAAATATTATCTAAATAGAAAATTTAAAACATAAAAATATATGTTTGGTTAGTATAACTTGAAAAAATGATAAAGAATAAATAACGCTTTTTTAATTGTTGTTGATAATAAGATTTGATTTGGTAAATGTATTTTACTCACATACATAACGTAACTAATATAATATTTTAATGTCCATATTATATAATATAATTTCATATCAAGTTTTAAAAAGACAAAATAAATAAAAGTAACATATTTAAACATTATATTTCTTACAAATATTTCAACAAATGATTTTAATAGACTATTTATATTTTAATAAATTATTTGAAGATCTATGTTATTAATTTATATTGATATCAATATGAAAACTAAAAAATGCAATTAAAATATCAAGCACTATTTAATAATAATAAATATATGTAATTCATTCTATTTTTAATATAAAATTAATATGTTGCATTTAAAATTATTCATAATAGTAAAAAGATTCAATGTGGTTATGCAATATTAAATAATATTGATGTATATCTAAAGATATATCAATAACAAAAAAAACCAATTTAATGTGGAAAATGCAAGCTATAGATAAAATATTTCAATACACATGTTATATAAAATATCTTAATATCAACTATGTAAATAAGATATATTGTTTAAAAAAATAATTGAAATGTTATATAAAGTAATTGAAAAGAAATAAGTTTTTATGGTTAAAATGTTTAAAGTAGTCTCATTGTTTTACATTTATGTCTCTTGGGGGTTTTTGGTGAATTTTCCTCCAAATCCAACAAAGAATTTTTTCATTGACAAATTGAAGTTATGGATATATTATGGATATATATAGAGAGAGAGAATCTATTAAGAGCAATTTTTTTCAAGCTATGCTCTTTAAAGAAAGAAATTTGATATCTCTACCCATGGTAACTCCATACTTAAAAATAAATCTATAATGGATGACAGTACAACCTAATATGAAACAAAATCCATTAAAAACATTTCACTTCAGTGATTAAAAACATATTTTTATATCCATGTGAAGTACCATAATATTATATCAAATTTTAAAAAACATAAAATAATTAAATGGTAAAGAAAAACTATATTTTGACTTTTAAAAATAAGAAATATATATAATTATGATATTTTTAATAAATATTTTAATATAATAAATAAATAAATAATTTGAATAAGCATGTAAATTAATTTAATTTAATGTTGGTTATAATAAAATAGTTCAATGTGTAAAAGGAAACAAGTAACTAAAAGCAAAAGTTATAAGATGAAGATATGTAATTCATTTAATTCCTAATATAATATCAGTATGTGGCATTTAAGAAATATTAATAACAATTAAAAAATTCAAAATAAAATATTTCAATACCTAGGTTAAGAAATATGGATGTGTTAAAAAAAAACATATTAATGATTTTTTTCGTTTTAATTTTTTATTCAGTATGTAAGTAAAATATGATTTCGGATGGGCTCTGCTAGGGTTCATGCGCATACCCTGACCTCCTCCCCTTCGTGCCCTCTGGCTTGAAGCCTGGAGTCCCGCTACCTCTGCTGAAATCTTCCCCATGCATTCGGCCTCCGGAGGGGTGGGCACGGCCCCCCCTCCACCCAACTCACCCTCTTCTAACAATTTTGTAGATGCAGACAAACACGACATCTCGGGCCCAAGTATGTAGACTGACGCTACTCATGATTCAGCCAAGGACGCCTCTAGTGCTGCCGCACCAGGTACTGCGGCTGCAAATGACAAAAATGTTGAGAAGATCGCCACCACTACTTGAACTAAAGCGTCCTATGCCACCTGCATACCAAAAGCTCCAGAACGAATAAAATAGATCTCCCTAGCCACCGTATCAATGGGCATATTCAGTTTATGAAGGATCATGCTCTCATTGGCAAGTTCATTGGCCTCTGGCCAACCGAAAAAGCCCTACATGGTTGGATTCTCTCCAAGTGGAAACCGAAAGGACAGGTAACTCTGCAACTTGGCCCCAAAGGCTTCTTTACTGCTATTTTCAATTGTCTGGAGGACAGGACTCGCATTTTTGAGGGCGGCCCATACTTCTTCAACTCCGCTGGCCTCTTTCTCCATGATTGGAAAGAAAGGTTCAACCCAGATAAAGAGGATTTTAACTGGGCACCTGTCTGGATTCACATGTATTCCCTACCACAGGAATACTGGGACGAAGAGACCTTAAGAGACATTGGAAATGGACTGGGAGAGTTCATTAAAGTTGCGGAGGAGACCAAACTTCGGCGTTACACCTCCTACGCCAGGATATGCATGTATATGCATTTGGCCAAAGCTCTCACAGACTCTATAAGCCTTTTCCATGACAAATTTGAGTGGATTCAAAACATCGATTATGAGCACGTCCCCTTCCGCTGCAGGAAATGTCATGATCATGGTCAACTATTCCGAGATTGTCCTCTGAATCTTCAGCAGAAAACCCCCTCCTCTGAGCAGAGCAAGGACGCTGATGGTTTTTCAAAAGTATCCTACCGACGAAGGCATTCCAAGAAAATCCCTATTCCCTCAAAAGCTCCCAAGATACCGAATCAGAGCAACATATTTGCGGCTCTAGCTGAGCAAGATCCTGAGGAGGAACCCCTATCTCAAGCTCCCATCTATGATATTCCCCACCTTCCCTCCGATCCTCAAACCCCCGCTATCCCCCTTACTCCAGTCAACACCATCCCTGTCGCCTCCACCTCAGTGGATATCACCAAGAAAGAGCTAGCCCTAAATAACGTTCTCATGGAGATTGATAATACTACCGCCATAGAAACCCTGCATGGTCAGGATAAAGCAGATCAGGACAAGCCGACTCTTATGGAAGAAGAACCAGAAAGCATAGATCTGGGAGATCTGGATATCCTGGGCTTTGAAACAGCTTGTCATCAGCGCGACTACAGCTCAATACACCCTCGACAAATCGACAGCCTAGAGGTGGTCTTATCCAGAGCGCAGCAACGCAATTCCCTTGGCATACAAGCCGGAAGCCCCTGGGACAGAAAAAAATAATGAAAGAATCCAAGAAAAGGGGGCTCAAAACAGACCTGTAGAGGACCATCATTATAGGAGAATTGCTAGTGGAATCCGGGCGGTTTCCCAAGCTGACCAAGTTCTACAAAACTCTCTCCCACAGTTCCTCATGAACCTCATTTCATGGAATGTAAGAGGGCTTAACAGCCCAGCGAAACACAAAATGCTAAAAAACTTGATTCAGCAAGACAAACCCTCCATAGTCTTCTTGCAAGAAACAAAATGTGACAACACAGTTTTAGAAAAGATCTTGAATAAATCCTGGTCAGGCTCCCGCTCAGTTTCCGTGGATGCCTCAGGAGCATCAGGAGGCCTCTCCATCATATGGAACCCACAGGTTCTCTCTCTCTATGACTTTCATGCCTCTCATTATTTCATTCAAACCACTTTCCATCTAGTGGGGACCAACACACATGGCCACCTCACTAATGTGTATTTTCCTCAAGAACCACAAAAAAAAATGAATCTGTTGGATATTCTCACTGAGCTCAACTCGGTCCAGAGTTTCCCCTTTTGGATATGTGGAGGCGACTTCAACCTGATTACTGCGCTGGAGGAAAAATCTGGGGGTCGCACTAGATTGGAGGAGGACAACATCAGGTTCAAAGATTTCATACGCAGTAATCTGCTTATGGATCTTCATCCCTCCAACGAAATCTACACTTGGACTAACAAGTGCAAAGGCCCTTAGCATATTGCCTGTAGGCTAGATCGATTCTTAATGACTGATAATCCAATACACCTTGGCGGGGACTTTCACTCTTCCATCTTGCCTCAAGTGGGGTCAGATCACTAGCCTATTTTGCTGCACTGGATGCGCCTGGAATCTAGTGGTAATTGAGCCTTCCGCTTTGAATCATTCTGGTTCTCTCACCGGAACTTCAAAGAAGTGGTTTCCAAAGTATGGTATTCCTTCATTCCACCGGCTGGGGCCAAGATCTATCAATTTCAAGAAAGGCTTAAGCACCTCAAGAAAACGCTCAAAGATTGGAATAGAACACAGTTTGGCAACATATTTGCACACAAAAAAGAACTGGAGCAGCAAATGAGTACTCTGCAGAAAAGCATCATTTCTGAGGGTCGCTCAGATGAGTACTAACAACAGGGAAAAGTTCTTCTTGCCAAACTAGAAGACAGAAGGAAACAAGAGGAAACCTTATGGCGACAGAAATCATGGATTAGATGGCTGAAGGATGGGGAGAAAAATACTAAATTCTTTCACAGGTCTACCATTCAAAGACGAATGCACAATAACATCACTTTTTTCAACACGCGGTAGGGAGACAGACTTGAAGTCCATGAATAAATTGAGCAGGAATTCAAAGAATACTTTCAAGATATTCTGAGTGAACCTCCTGGAGACAGGACCCAAGCCATACACTCAGTCATGCAACACATACCAAAAGTCATCCCCGATGAGCACAATAGAATGCTTCTCCGACCAGTCACTCTTCAGGAAGTGGAGGAAGCCATGGCACAACTCAAAGATGGGAAAGCGCCAGGCCTCGATGGGTTCACTGCAAATTTCTTTCATGCTTTCTGGGAACTGATTAAATCTGGGGTTTGGGATCTAGTGGAAGAATCAAGGTCAATGCATTGGCTTCTTCCCACTCTCAACACAACCTTTATAGCTCTCATTCCCAAGGAAGAAGAATCCATCAGTCCAGATAAATATCGACCCATCGCGCTCTGCAATGTTATCTACAAACTGATTTCAAAAGTTGTGGCTAATAGGCTCAAGCCTCTTCTCCCACTTCTTATCTCTCCTGAGCAGACGGGTTATGTGGAATGACGTAAGATCCTGGATGGAATCATCCTCTCACATGAAGTGATACATTCCCTGAAGATTCTGAAGAAACCAGGTATGATTCTCAAGCTTGACCTTTCAAAGGCTTTCGACAAACTTAGCTGGAAATATATCAATCAAATGCTCTTGGCCTTTGGTTTCAATGCTACCTGGACTCGTTGGATCATGAATCTCATATCTTCACCCAGTTTTTCGATCCTCCTCAATGGATCTCCTTCTAAGCCTTTTAGATCCTCTCGTGGCATTCGTTAGGGTGACCCTTTATATTCGTCCTCATGGCAGAGGGTCTCAGCCGTCTTATCCATCATGCTATCTCCTCCACTTCTATCAAAGGAATTTCCCTGCATGATTGCCCCCCCATTTCCCACCAGTAGTTAGTGAATGAAAATATGTTATTTGGTCATCCCTCTGTCCAAGAAGCTACAACCTTCAAGACTCTATTGGACCTCTTTTCAGCTGCTTCCGGAACCACCATAAACGCCTTGAAATCACAGATTTTTTTCTTCCATACACCTGTTTTCACTCAGCGCAATATTGCAAGAATTTTGGGTTTCACGACTACAGTGCTTCCCTCGAAGTACCTTAGAGCTCCCCTCATTAATTTTTCCATCAAACACTCCTCTTGGAGAATTCTTCTAGATAAACTAGAGGCAAAGCTCTCTTCCTAGACCTACCGCTCGCTCAACATCGCCAGCAGGCTCATCCTCATCAAATCTGTTCTCCAAGCTATGCCTCTTTATCTTTTCTCCATTTTGGCTGCCCCAAAATGGGTTCTCAAAAATATCCGCAATCTTCAAAGGAACTTTTTATGGAGCCCCTCCGGTAAAAATTGAAGATGGGCTCTTTTCAAATGGTCAGAAGTCTGTCTCCCAAAGTCTTTGGGCGGACTTGGCTTGCACGATCCTTCAAAAAGCAATAAAATGATGGGAGCTCGCATTTGGTGGAATTGGTTTTCCAGACCTCATTCTCTATGGGCCCGTCTCTGGCACTCTAAATATGCCAATAGCAGACCTCAAGAGGATCTCATTCGAATGACCACTACTATCCCCGGCTCACTAATATGGAATGTAGCTAGGCAACATCATGCTTTTATACAAGAGCACAGTTTTTGGGAAATTCACTCAGGAACTACTGCGAGATTCTGGGAGGATTCCTAGCAGCAAATCCCTAAGCTTGCATCTCTCTTTCACAAACCAAAATGGTAGGCAACGCTTCTTCACTCTGAGCAAACGTAGGTCCACCAGTTCCGAAAGCAATAGCCCTTACATGGCTTTCATCAATGGAACTCTGTAGATACTTGGCAGGAAGACTAGAAGGAGGAAACTTATGGGGAGATTGATCAAGAAATCTCCCTCAGAAAGATAAAAGTCTCCGATCATAAGGATAAGCTGCGTTGGGGTTACAATCCTAAGGGAAATTTCACTACCAAAGAAGCTTTCCAGTTGCTATTCTTTCCAGACAGACACCAAAGGATAACTTGTGGACTCATGTTTGGCAACCTGGAATCTGGCCTAAAATTTCCACATTTTTATGGCTCCTCAGTAAATAGAGACTCCTTACTTGGGACAACTTACAAAAACGCGGCTTCATTGGGCCTTCTTAATGTTTCAATTGCACTCTACACTCTGAAACCATTCAATATCTTCTGGACACTTTCCCATTAGCTTCACAGATTTGGGAGCGCACAGACATTTGTAACAGAAGAACTAGCAGACGCAGGGGAGACATAGTTAACACCATTCGTAACTGGCCGTTACAGCCCTTCCAAAGTAACTTGCTCAACTCTCTCTGGGCTCTTATCCCGGGGTTTGTCTACTGGATCGTTTGGAAGGAGCGCAATAACAAGATTTTCAAAAATCAATGCACCCCTATTGATCAACTATGGCTGCTCCTCAAACAAAGCCTCCAAGAAACATTGTCTATTAAGACTTGGCAAGATGCAGATATGCCCTCCACCCCTATGGAATGACTAATCTTGGAGAGCTGGAATCTCAACCTTTCCCCCTCTGCTTTGATCCCGACCATCTCCTCCTTCCGAAATGACTCTCCCCTCTCTTGGTCTCCTCCCCAGCCTCTATCTTTCAAATTGAACTTTGATGGAGCGGCTAAGGGAAACCCTGGCCCTGCTGGTTTTGGTGGTATATTTCAAAATAATGATTGTTCTGTCATGCACATCTACTATGGCTCGCTTGGCAGAGACTCCAACAATGCAGCTGAGCTTGAAGGTTTATGTCAGGGAATTTTTCTTGCTGAAAAAGACAATCTCTTCCCCCTGGAAGTGGAGGGGGACTCTCAAATTCTAATTGAAGCAGATATCCAGATCCAAGCGGGAACTCCAGCGGCCAAAATTGCTTCCAGTTGGCGCCTCCTCAGCAGGCTTGAAATTTTTGAAGAATGGATCAGAACTCCTCAAACCATTTCCTTCAAACATATCAGGCACACTGCTAAGAGAGTGGCTGATCATCTAACTAATCATGGTGTCAAGAAACAACTTCCTATCCTCTCGCGTCCCCTGCACAATATCGATGATTCTCAACTCAGACAAGACTGCACACATTTGGTGCATCAAGATCTACACTTCCCGGATGCGGGTGTCTGACGGATGTTGTACATGGGCGCGTGGGCTCATTGAGGTTGGCACGTGGCATCACTCCACCGTCATCCAGTTCAGCGCTTGGGTTGATATTAATTCCACTACAAACACCTTCAATGCTGCAATTATGCAGCTCTTTATCCGAAGCCTGCCAATTAGCACTTCTACCATGCCGCTCCAGTCCAGAATCATTGAAGCAACTCCTCCATGTTTTCCTTGCTCGGGGGTTGCAGCTTCGCCTCACTCCCGGCCCTGCACTAGGTGGAGGGGTGATATTGTCTGCAACACTGATCTCTCTACGGGATTTCTTAACACATACCGCTCCCTCTGCTATTCTAAGTCCAACCCTCCTGAGCGGGTCTCAGCCTTCCTTGTTGGCAATTGTCAGCATTTATTTGTGGCTTCTGATTGCAATTCCCGTCCTGCTGACCCTCGCCTCTCCTGGTCTGCCTGCAGCATCATGCCTCGCCTCAGACATAGAATGAGGTGCAGAAGAGGCACCAGTCATGGGCTTGCTGCTCGTCATCCCTCTTCCTCCACCTCGAGTTCGTCTTGCCAGTCCTCTGAGTATTTCTCCGGTCGCTACCCTATCACCAGGAGCGGATGTGGTCGTGGGTCAAGGATGTTCACTCATGCTCGATGCCACCCTTTCACTCAAGCTCGGCCTCATTCCGCCCAAGTCCGCCTTCCCTGCGCCATTTGTCATTCTTCCATCATAGTCAACATCACTTTTGATTTCCAGGCCGATTCTGACACTGGGGGTGGTCAGACTTCTGCGGCGCCTTTGGAGATGCCTACCAACGAGCAGCTTCCTACTCCTTCTCCCGACTGCAAGCAAAGTGTGGAGCTCCATCATAGCCGCATTTCTATCTCCAACATTCATACAGGTCTGAATAATACGCTGTGTGGCGGCCCGATTGGCACAGAAACCCCTCAAGCCATGGAGGAAGAACCATATGACTATGGGTGCCAGATTGTGGAGGAAGTGCCTTCCAATTCTCATGAATCTTGAACGCGACTGTAATCCCAGGTTTCTGTTTTGTAATTGTTGGTCAAGATTTGGTTTCTGGTGTTTTGGTTTTCAAAATTGTTATGCTCAGGATTATGCTTCTATTTGGAACTGTCGTTATCCCCTGCGTGGGCGGCCTTCTCTTTTCAGTCTTGCTTGGTTCAGATTTGTAGCTTCTATTTTTGACTTTTTGTTTGGAACAAGGTTGGGGGTCTGGTTTTGGAGCATGTTGGGAGAAATTTCTGTGTTCTTGAAAATCTGCAGCAATACTGTGCATTATCTCATGAGGCAGAGGCCTCTTTTTTAAAAAAAATTGTATCAATAATAGGAGTAGACTTATTCAGAAAAAAAAAATATGATTATTTACATTTTCCCCTTTTATGTGGTATATTTTCAGTCAATTTGTTTTCAAATCCAACAAAAAAATTTGGAATTGCAAGTTTAAAATGTGCAGAATATTCAAGAAGATTTTGATAACATATAATTCATTTATGGGTTGAAAAGTTTATATACATATGTGTGTGAGAATTTTTATTAGACATATTTTATAATTTAATTTTTTTAATATTATATGTAATGCATATTTTATATTTATATATAATTTTGATGGAAAAAAAGTTTATTGCAGATATTATATGTTTATGAGTTTATTAATTAAATTAAAATAAGAGATTCTCAAATATAATTATTACAGTTATGAATCTTTATTTTAATTTGTAGTGTAAAATAAATATAATTTTATTATTATTTATACATATTTCACAGGTATCTATATGTGATTTTATTTTTATTAATTAAATATATTTAATTTTCATATATTTATGAATTATATTTTATAAAGCATTATCGTTACAAATATAAAATATTGCTGTTATATTTCGATGTAAAAATGAATTAAATTAAATTGCTTTATTAGTTTTTTCATATAGTTAATATTAGATTTATTTATTATAATTTTTTGATTTAATGTTTTATTTTCTAAATATTTTTTATATTACAATATAAAATACTTTTAAACTTAATATATATATATATATATATGTATATGTATGTATTCACATTATATTAACATCAACAGCTACATAGTGGACAATTTAGAAACCATGGGCTAGCTAAGATTTTTACCCAATAGAGAGTCTTTCCCCTTAGTTGGAAAACAACAATTGAGTCATAGAGTTTCTTCTTCACCTGTAAGGAGAAACGGGAGCTGGAAATTGAGATTATAAAATTGACGTGAATCACCTAAAATAAAAAATCTAGACTTATATATGGGAGGCGTCGATCCTTTTGTCGACAAACCATAATATATGAACCAACCTAGAGTGAGGCATGGAACCTTGGCAGTTAACGTGAGCCTGTGAATGACTCCACCTCCGAAAAGTGAGCATGAGCCACATTAGAGCCACCATGTACTGGAATGTTGTTGTTTTCACCTAGAATTTCCTCAAGGATGTAACAATTGTAGGGACTCGGAAGGGGAGGAGAGGATGAAGGGATAGAGGCATGCTAAAAGGATGGAGGAGGAGTCAGATCGACGTCATTGTGAGCATGTTACGAGTGACAAGTTGGTGCCATAAAAATTTGGGGGAGGACGAGTGTTGAGGATGAGAATTAGAAGACTAGGGAGAGGGTGGGAGGCTGAAAAAATGTAAGGGGGAACGTCGATGTTCATATCACAAGCCAAACATTTGAGGGAGGATTAATTGTGACTATGATAAGTTGAGAGCTTCGTGATCCATCCAATAGCCCTCGATTTCTATACCGCATGCTCCTTGAGCTAATGAGTTAGAAGATTTTGAAGAGCCAACATCGTAGACCTACACTTGTGAGTTTCAACATCCTTAGTTTCAAGCACCTAGAATATTATGTGGGGAGGGATGAAAAATTCGAATAGGGCAACAGTAGAATTGTCATCGAGAGAGGTTAAGGGGAATCCTATTTCCATCCCCCTACTCACGTTAGATACCCTGCCCCTATTTATTCATGGAAATGAAATGGGTTACAATGGATGGGAAGGGAGGATTAGAGTATGTGGAGGTTACAGAGGAGGAGCTGGCGAGACTAATGGACTAGTCTTTGAGAAAAATGGCAAGGGGAATGTAGCGCAAGGTTCTCATGGTGTAGTGAGTAATATGTCTGGAGGAGATGAGGGAGGTGAAGGGTCGTGTAACACCCCACTACGCATTTAATGACTTTCACAATATCTCTAGGGTAAATATGAGTTGTAAGTGAATTACTATATCATGACCTGACAACCAAGTTCCAATTATGGATGTGGGGTCTACTTACTACAAACAAATTGAAACCTCTTAGGGACACCAAATCACCTAGGTGTCAGACAACAATGACTAATGATCGGACCTTGAGTTGAAACTTTTTTTTACCAAACTATACCTCTTAGTCGGACACATGCGAGGTTGTAAATGCAATTGGAAAAATCTGGTCGCATGCACAAGCCTTCCTTTGTGTGCTTGAAAAAAAAAATTCCTAGTTCAAAGGGTGATGTTAGAAACCGTGTTTTATATTTTTACGGCCAGTTCTATGCCATCTTCTCAAAAATTCACAAAACTCTCCAAATTTTCCTTAATCACCTAAAGAAAGCTTCATTCACTATTCTCAACTCATTTCCTTCTCAAACTTCTCAGATACATGAGAATCATTAGACAAACACTTGGTGGTCAAGGTACTTATAGCCTACAAAAGAATAGTTTCATCAAAGAATCACTAAGAAGGCTTGTTACCCTCTATATATATGTGAAATAACATACATTAGCTTATGCATGCATATCAACTATCCAATAACCCATTAAAACTTGGAATGAATCATAACAAGAGCACATCATTAAATAGGAAATAAGCCATGCATATAACCATCACTTAACCAATATAGAACCGTGACAAACCAGTAATGAAATCATACATAAAATAAAAAATTATGCTCATTATTCTCAATGAAAATTAGTACTTAATAACATATGAGAATATCAACCAAGTTATGGACTTCCACGTACTACTCGGCCATCAATTGGGTTGAAACAAATATTTATTTTAGCCAATAAACCCCATTCCATATTCCAAGCATGAATTTGGGATCTCATGGGAGAAAAAAAAAAACCAACTAAAGAATCTAGAGGCTAAACCACCTCAACCCTCAACAACGGTGATTTCACGTAAACTAGTCTAGAAATCACCAAACCAGCACAAGCTTGGTTTCGTCATATTTTCCTCACCATATCTAGAAGAATTTTCCTTTATTGACCACTTTTCAAGAGATTTCTAGAGAAAAAAATCTCCACGACCAACCATTGGGATTTTCCTAAGACCAGCTCTCCCATATCTAAAATCCACCAGCAAGTCAAAGCTCAATGAAGAATGAATCCCATCACGCCATGGCTATCCTAGAAATGGCAAGGCAAGGATGAAACCATTGTCAATCCAAGAAAATGCCATGCCAACGACAATAAAATAAATGTACACAAAACTCATGGAACATGAGTTCAAATCCCAACAAGGAAATCACACATGCAACCTATTACCTGCAAAATATTCCTACTCTAGATGCTCCAAAATTTTCCTTATGCTCCAATACTTTCCTTTGCTTTTCCTTTTCTTTCTTGCTTGTGTCTGAGTGCTATATCTCTCTCTCCTCTTGAAGTTCAACCTATGAAACTAATCAAAAGTTTAAAACTTAACAAAACATTGCCAACTATTTATGAGATGTTTTTTTATCATTTATTCCTAGTCTCTCTTCCTTCCCTTTTCCTCTTTTCTTGATTTTCCTTTATTTTCTTTCTAATTTCCCTCATATGAATATTCATATTCCCTCATCTTCATTTTTTGCTAATTTCCTTTATTTCTTATATTAAATTTCCATTTATTTATTTTTTCTTTTTCCAATGCTAATACCAGTTTCCATAGACACTAATTAGCCACAAGTGATACCCACATTAATACTTTTCCTTCCATTCATCTTGGAATATGTTTCCCATGATCTAGGTATTATTTTTTCCTTTATAATGTCCTTAATTTTATACAGAAAATCAACCCCAGCAAGTTACAAACCCCATCCCCTTGGAGGAACACCATCCTGAGTGTTTTATGACACTTATGACCAACAAAATGCTATAAACAAAAATACTAGTTATTGGAGCTTGGTGAACATAACTAGTTGCAGTATTTACAATAACAGACACACACACACACAAAAATACACACACACACACACCAAAAACACATTTTATTCAACCAACAAATAAAGACAGATATAAGGCCCTCAAATGATCAACCATATCACATCACTACTAGGAAAAGACCCTCTAGCGGATGTTTTTGAGGAAGCCCATATAAAAATACCCCAAACATCTATTTCTAGAAGAGGTTACTGAAGGAGGTTGGTGGGCAAAGGGTTTTGCAGCTGTTTTCCACTCGGTGCGTTTATCATCCAAAAATACACCAGTGCATGCAACAAGAGAAAGCACCGGTGCACACAAAAAATTGGCACATCAGACACCGTACACACCTGCCCGATGCATCGTATTAATGTAAAGCACCGGTGCTTTACAAATCTTCCACACTGGTGCATCATAAAACACCGCACCAAAACCAAAACCGCCCGGTGCAGTACTAAGGAACTGCACCAATGTGCCTATAAAACCCCGCACATTGGAATAGGGTTAAATAAAAAAAGATTACGTCCAAAAACCCACATTTTCACTTTTATCAGTGCTCCAGAGCTCTCAAGCACCGATGAAATTTATCTTTGTCTGAGCTGCCCTGACATAGGTGCTCCCATTGCACCCATTGCACACTGTTGCTGGGCATTGCCCACCAATCTCTACCTTGCATTTTGCAAAAATAGTGGTCAAATTTTCTTTTACAAATTCTACAGCCATTATGCCACCTCGCCGGCCAAATGTACATATATTTTTCTTGTTTTTCCGTAATTAAGATTTTTAGTGGATTATAATTCCAAATAGCCTTAAAATTAACCATCTAAAAAAAAAAATTGTCGCGCAGTGCACTAGGGCCATTCGGCTCACACCGGTAAGTGGTGCTGCCTGTAAAATTTACAGGCCACAATGAAACTGATGCTAACGGTATCCGCACCGTTTCTGGGGTGGTACCAAAAGGTGCACTGCGTTATTTTAAAATTTAAAAAAAAGTGTGATGCGGTCATTTAGTTGGAAGCACTGTTGACCATGTGGAATAGAAGCAACGTAGTGCGTTGATGGAAATATCCGCCCCGGTGTTTGTCAGTGCACTGGATCCGGCATTCTGACAGGCTCAATGTTGCGGCCTGATGAAAGACCGCACCATTGACTATGTAATTAGTGAGGAGGTCGGTGAAATAGAATAAATATATGTGTTGGGGCGTAGAGTTCAGTCAGTGCACTACACTCCTGACACCGTACATAGTCAATGTTGCTCTAAAATTTTTCAGGTGTATGACCTATGGTGCATTTAATGTCATCTGGGGCACCGCCCCTGGTGCGCGACAAACAAAAGACACACCAGAACCATTGCATGACTGTTTTTTGTGGCACAACGACTAGTTTTTTTTTTTTTTTTAAATTATATATGTATATTCCTAAATACCCGTCTCATCTAATAAAATAATTTATTTAATATGTTAATCATTTAGAGAGAACAGGGGGAAGAAGAACAACAACAGGCAGAGAAATATGACATGGTTCGCCTATGGGAGGCACGAGAGAGGGAGAGAGATGCATACCCTTTCCCTATTATAGTAGCTACCACAGGGCTCCTAAGGCAGGTAGGCCTCCTCAAGTTATATGAGGAGGCTACTTCCCTAAAGGGCTATGTTGTGTTTTTGAGACATCTTATTCGCAGGTGGAATGTGCACCGACAGGATTTCCAGGTTGGTCCTAAATAGTGGTAAACGCCCGCTGAGGAGGATATATATTTTATTATAGAGCTATTGAGAAGAGGGGTATATTTTTCCTCATACCCAGAGGTTCCAGTTGGATGTTTAGCAGGGAGTTAGTTAGTGTACTCCCAGAGATACATTAGAGCAGATGTACTATCTCCTTCTGATTTTCAGGTCGCTGGAGGTCAGTTACGTATTGGTGCTTTTGGTAGTGAGGAGGTGCAGTGCCTCCCACTTCTCATTTCGACCATTTCACAAAACACGAGTGACGGGTAACACATTAGTTGCTTGATTCTATATTATGTTGATTCTTTAGTACAGGAGCCATGACTTGTTAGGTGGTATGTCATTTCTTTGCGGCAGTTCTGTACAGCCTTAGATAGGTGTCGTACTCATGCACAAGGAAGGGTCAAATTCACTTTTGCTTCAGATCTTTTTTGTTTATTTTTTAAGAGGTTTCCAAATACGAGGCCTAATTTTGTTTGGCAGCCTCGTAGGCCAATGTTCGAGGCCAGATGCACATGTGTGGGAAGATGATGCCCAAGAGGGGCAAGATTGTGTTTCTAGTGAGAATATCACATGATGCACTAGAGTTGCTAGCTAGTATTGATGAGATGCGTCCCTTCATTATGGTCCCTTGTCCTTATTCTAGATTGGATTGGCGAGGGTGTCCCAATATCCTCTTCACAGTTGATGAGCCACCAGATGATAGAGGTAATATTATTATTTTATATAAATTTATTCTAACATGTTCTTTAACTTTTTTTTATTAAATTGTGTAATGAAATTTTCTAATTATTGTTGTGTACTAGTATATATTTTTCAAAAATTGGGAATTTTTATGGCGAGGACATGCTGACACCACCACATGATCCAGGTGTGGATCCTGATGATGATAAGGGCATGCCAAATTTGAGGATCATTAGGAGGCCAATGTAGAGAGACCTGCTCCTGCTAGTGCGCCGATACTGCCTTTTCCTTGGCACAGTCGACTTAATACAATATACATGATGGAGTTGGGCGACCAACTCACTACATTGATTGTTGAGGCAGGCATCAGGCCCACTCATATGAGAGACATACATGCCGATGGTAGGTTTTTACAAATGTGGAGAGGTATGTTGCATGAAATGTACAGGTTGATGCATCATGTCGTAGGAGAGATGACCTTATTTATGTAGCTGAGGAGAATCGTTGCACATTATAGGCGTGGTCGAGACACAGCACGTGATTGACATTCAGTGAGCAGCGAATCATCATCTCATTATTGTTAACCTCGCACCACACCAGATGAGAATCCTCCAATAGCATCTAGCAGCAGTCATCATGGAGATGATGTTGGACCATCGGCCACATCCAGTCAATAGACTGCAGCATCCATTAGTACTCATGCTTATGAGCAGGCTCGACAATCAACCGTCAAGGCTGCACCATTGACTGAGCAGGCCTCAACTAGTATTGCTATTGATGTTGTACCACCAGCTGATCCAAAACATTTATATGACACTTGTATATTTTTAACACTATTCAGTTATATATATATATATATATGGTCCAAGTATTTTATGTTCATGTTGCAGTTGTACTTAATTTACATGGTGATCATCATGATGTGTATATTGTTAAGTCATGTTAGATATGCTCATTTAATGTGCAGCTTGCAGATAGATGTGTATGTGATAGCATGATTTATTTGACATGAGATGTATATTTGATCTTTGTGTTGTGATGATGTTATACAATGCTAATTGTGTTTTGTTGTATGATCATCATCACGATGATGTTAGCAAATTTGAATGTGTTTTTCAGTCGACTATGATGTTTGTACGATGGTTATCATGATTGTGATGTTTATTAATTAATTTAATATTAAATTACCATGATATTTGTAATATATTGTGTCGTGATTGTAATTGAAATTGAAATTTTAATTGTATGCAAAATTGTAAAATTGTATTTGTATTTGTAATTATAATTTTAATTGTAATTGTATGTAAAATATTTAATGTAAAATTTTAATTGTAATTGTAGTATTTTACTTATTTTGAAATGATTGTAATTATAATTATAATTTTAATTGTATATATGAAAAATTGTAAAATTGTAATTGTAATTCTAATTGTATGTAAAATTCTAAATTTGTAATTGTATTTGTAATTGTAATTGTAATTTTAATTGTATGTAAAATATTTCTAAAATTGTAATTGTAATTGTAAATGTAATTCTAGTTCTAATTCTAATTTTATGTAAAATATTTGTAAAATTTTAATTGTAATTATAATTATATGTAAAATTTTAAAATTGTAATTGTAAAAATAATCGTAATTGTCTGTGAAATTGTAAAATTTTAATTGTAATTGTAATTGTAATTTTGATTATAATTGTATGTAAAATATTTGTAAAATTTTAATCCTATTAATGTGAAAAGATTTTATTAAAAAATTTAAATTTATAAATAATTGTAAAATGATAAATATTGAATAACATGAATTCTTGTAACATAATAAAGTTTAGAAAATAATGCAAATAAATTCATGTACTTTAGAATTATCATTATTTTATTATGATCTTACATACCAAAAAAAAATTACTTTATAAAGTACACCATTTCTTGTCTAGATTCGTGGTTTTTCGTTCGGTGTGCTTATAATCATAACCCATACCGATGCATCATAAAAAACTGAACAAAAACATAAACCGCGATCTTATGAACTGTACTAGTGCACCTATAAAACCCTACGCCAAAACATAAATCGTGATCTTACGAATCGTATCGGTGCGCCTATAAAACCCCACACACCGGAACAAGGTTAAACAAAACCTACGCGAAGCATATTTTCATTGAAATAGCGTTTCGAAGAAGGAAAATTTATTCTATAAAATGCAGTATTCGAGTGGTGGAGGGTTCAAATTGCGGGCAATAATTTTTCTGAGGAGATGAGTGTTTCAAAAGAGGAGAGTTCGAATTTCGACCGAGAAGTTTATAGTAGAGAAAATGAGTGATTCAAACAGAAATATGGACAAAGACACTTATAGGGATGCAAACAACTGCAAAGCTCGACAGAGTATAAAAGGAGAAAAGGTTTATGAAAAAATTGAGACGCACATGAGAGAGATCAATTGAGTCTCTTGAACGTGCTAACAGATCACATGAAGGTAATGATTCTCATTCTTACAAGGATGGCAGGGAAATATTGGATAGTAGAGAAAGATCAATCGAGTCAGTCGATAAAGCCAAGAGGCACCATGAAGGGAAGGATTCTCATTCGCTTAAGGAAAATAGAGAAATATCAATTGACGTTGTTGATCAGGATGGTAGGCCCCATGAAGGGAAAGGCTCTCCATAATGCATTTAAAACTAGTTGGGAGTGTTGTCCGAGCTTCGATTGTCTTACATAAACTTTTACCAGCAAATATGACGTCACATAAAATCACATCTTCGGCTTTCAATTGAACCTAAATATCATCTCTAACTTGTTTGAGCTATGGTCCTATGGATAATGAGGAATATCACATGGAAGGTACCCAAAAATCCAAATTTTTGAAAGTATAGGTGAATTAACACTTATCAAAGAACGAAATGCAGAACAAATTGCGAACGCGATACACTTAAGGATTCCTTGGTCCCATTTGTTATTGAAAATTATGCTCTCTCTGGATGAAACCAATAAAAAATTTTCTTGTATTATAAATGGAAATCCAATGACCATTTATGTGGGAAGAAAAGCATAGATATCTACAGCTACCATATTTCCACTGGAAAATCGGTTTCCCATTGGAAAATCTAATGTAATAGCCCATTTTGCAATGTTTTCTCTATGATCAACCCTATACTCATTTTCTATGGGAAATCGTTGCCTCCACATGTAAAAAATGCATCTTCTAGTCAGAAATCGGTCTTACTCTGCTAACAAATGCAAAATGAAGGACTCGTTGTCATTTATCCCAGAACATTCAAGGTTAGTTTGTCGTAAAACAAAGATTATATAAATTTTGTTAAGATCAAGATATAAAGCACAAATTAGAAAAGAGGAAATTTGATGCCAAGATGGAGGAGGAACTTACAAACGAGCAAGCAGATCATGGGTCAGCAAGCAGATCATGGGGCACCATTTCTTGTTGGAGGTTATGGAAAGGTTCAAGTTTCTTTTTTGGAAAGAATAAGAGGTGTAGTTTTGAAAGTAAATGGCCAAATATGTTCACAGAAAAATGTACATGTGTACACACGTAAAAATAATTTCAATGCCTCAACCACAAATCAGTGCTAATGTACAGATAACCGCACTAATGTGTTCTAGTTACTACACACCAGACCATTTTAGTTACTATACACCAGTGCCATGTTACCAATCAACGCACTAGTGAAGTGCTATTAAGTGATGCATCGGTGACGAATAAACGCAAATAAAAAAATTGCAACACAATTTTCTTCAAGTGAAAAAAAGAGAAAAATTGAAAAATGGGCGGCAAAATATTTTCGAGAATCTAATTTCATAAAAAAATTATTTAAATACTAAACACTTTTCATTATTTCGCTAATTTTTCTAAAATTTTCAGCCAGAGATTTGCAGGAGACGTGCCTGGAGAAAGAGAGCACGAGAGCACTGTGGAGTAGCGAAATACATTCGGACAGAAGCATTGAAACAATCAGAATCCAAACCTCTTATGATTCAAACCCTATAGCATAGAATTTCAAATGATCTCATGATTAAATTTGATTATTTTTTTTACCTTTTATGTAGTTTTTTTACTTTTTATGCATTTTTGTCCATTTTTACCCTAAAACCTTAATTTTTTTTGTTTTTACCCTTTCTTCTCCCTATTTCTATGATTTCAGAATTACGTCTTTTTTGTTTTAGATTGACGTCCAATCCACAGGACGAATTGCATTGTCAGATCCCAATCCATGTCGGCCCTTGCATGAATTTTTGAAAAAAATGGATTTTTTTTACCAGTGCACTCTATGTAACCAAGTGCACTGGTACGATGTATTATATAGCGCACTGTGCAAGTACTATGTAATAAAAAATTTAAAAACATTTTTTTTTTAAATCAATGCACCATATCTAAAATACGGCACTGGTTCTCTATGTTACGAGGATAGAACTGTATGGCCTATTCCAATGTTTTTATGGTGCATTTATAATACCCCCACGTAGTGTACAATCTATTATACTATTTGTTCAGTGCATTTATAATACCCCCACGCACCAACGTCGATGCATACATCATGAAAGGTGCACCAGTTTCTTGAGATTTATTTATTACCTAGAAAGTTGCAATTTATTTATAAATATATTAATGAATGACATGGTATAGGTTTCAGATTTATAAATACTAATAAGAGATGGTACAGGTTATCAGATTTATGACTGATAAGAGATCAAGTAACAAAAATACTGATAACACATCAAGGAAAGAAAATAAGGCAAGTTCTTTGTAAATTCTTTATAAAAAATATTATTTTTGAACTATATGTAAGTTTAACTAATATGTATTGTTTACTGTGTATCATGTAGAGCCACAAAATGATGAATCTCAATAAGATTATTTCTGATCTAGTACCGGAAGAGCTTAAAATCTTGGTGGAAAAATTGCAAAAGGATGAATCAGGTGAATGAAAAAATACCATCGATCCAATATGAGTTTCTTTTTTTAATTTTCATTAATAATATACTTAAAATTATTAGGTAACATGTGTCAAATAGTCTATTAATTCACATCTATTTAATGTTCTATAGGGACCAAAAACTTAGAAAAATAATTCTTTTCTAAGAAAATAAAAAAATAGAACATGCAAATGAAAATGATTTTCTCCTTAGCTCATCTCGAGTGGTGTTGGAAGCTAACGAAAGGGGGAAAAACTCTTACAAAATTTTGAGGGATCTAGTGGAATGAGTCTATAAATGTTCTTTCCACTTACAATACAAAAACCAATCCAATGATTCCAAGAACCAAATTTTATCTAAACTACAGGAAGAGCTTCTAAAGAATTGGTCAATAGACATGTCAGAGTTTTAATAGAAAAAACGTACAAAGAAAAATGAATGAAAAATTAATATTCCTTTAAATGTTTGTCTAGAATTATTTATAAATATCACTTTTGTTATATTCACTTTTCATATATCAATATAAAAATTAAATAGTTTATTTTCATGTTATATTTTCAGGAAGGTTATGAAAATCTCAAAAGATAAACGAGCTTATATAAGAAATACACGAGTAGGAATTTCCAAAAAGGTGTACAAGGAGATGGTCAAAGAAATGGAAAAAATTGCGTGACAGCAGGAGCCATATCAACAAAAATGTGCTTCAAATGTTATATGTAATCATTGAATTTTTCGATCATCGGGTACAATAAATAAACAATTTAACATTAAATATTAATATTCAAGAATTTTCTCGTAGAAAAGAAAAGAAAATGGAATCCATTCAGCACCTAAAATAGGACGACAAGGAAGAAAAGGTTGATATCTAAGTTTGTGAGTGATTGTTCCTTATAACAACTTCACTAGATTTAATTTTTGTATTTTTTAAGTTTTTTACAAAAATCATCACTGAATGTCTTCAAACAGGTGCTAACATACAAAGTAGAACCATCAGACGGATTGATTGAAATTGGGTTAAATATGGGTTGTGAGTATATGTTGGCATATCAAAAATTAATTATGGAATTTGTAAGCATCTATCAATCTTTTTTTACTTTTCTCCATCTATTATTAATGAAACAAAAAAATGTTTTATATTAAATATATGATTTGTTATGGGGTATCAAATTTGTAGGAAACAGAGTATGGAAATGTGCCAACAGATGAAATTTTGAAAGATGGCATGGTACATGGCCTTGAAAGAATATGTATAGTTTATGAGTCAACTGTTGGTATGGTACATCATTTTTATTTTGGATTTCCATTGATGTATATTATTTAATATTTCAATTTTTATTATTCTCACCAATTTATTTACACTCATTTCAGTTTATTTTTATGTTTGTAGATGGAAGATGAAGAATAAGAAAACAATGAACACCGTGAACAAAAATTTCCTCAAAATAACCGAAGTCGTGGAAATAGCTCTAGCAGTGACAATAGTTCAAGCGAAGAAATATGATCACTATGTTTGGATATCAAAGCAAGGCGTTGTATTTTTTGAAATATTTGTCTGTGAAATCAGACATTTTGTTTAATGTAATGGACATAGTGTCCCAATTGAAAGACAAAGGGATACCAATAATTGTCCCATTTTGTATGAAAAATATTGTCTTATTCACATATATATATGTTTTAATTTACTCTATTGCATTCTCCATTATCACTATTGTGTTCTTCATTTTCGTTCTCAAATGCACTAATAAAAATTTAATTCATATGAATATTGTTATAAGATATATATGTGTCGACTTCTGCTAAATAATGAATTTTAAAAAATCACAATAATTATGATATGATATAACAAATTAATCCAAATGTCACATTCAAATGCATTAATAAAAATTTAATTAATATGAATATTGTTATAATATGTGTCGAATTTTGATGAATAATGAATTTAGAAAAATCACAATAATTTCACTGTCAGAAGTCGATGTTTCTAAAAAATAAAAAATGAACACTGATGTCTTTGTATGCTGCAGTGCACCGATACATTTCTATGACCTATGGGCACCACACAAATACCAAAACCAATTTAAAATCTCCATTTGTTTGTGAGATACTGCGTAATGGTGCTTTTATGTGAGACTATACATCGGTGCATTTGTACGACGTATGGGCTCTGCACAAATACCAATACCAATTATAGATATCAGTGTGTTTGTCTGATACGACACACCGGTGCGTTTCCATAAGTATACATATCAGTACGTTGAGACAACCTATGGGCACCGCACCAATCCTAAGACCAATTATTATGGCCCCATGCATTGTATTCCCAAAACTACACCCAGTGTGGTTTTATACCTTGATGGCCTGGCCTTGGGACCTTCAACAACCCCGGGGCCACCGTCTAGATGACACGCACCGATGCATTGAAACCTTAGTAGCTCACCCATGAAAAACATCTGTAATAACCTCTGGCCACCCAATTTTTTTATTTATATTGAATTTTTGTTAAAAGCTTCACCAAAACCTTTGTAACCATAAATAGATGTTGTAGAAAATGTTTTTTTAACAGTTTTGGCCAATTTTATAACACTAAAAACCTCATTTATAACCTCTGCTAGAGCGTCTTTTCCTTGTAGTGCTTCTATCTTCATTGGGCCCAAATTTCTTCCACTACACTTTAACTTTCTCTATTTATCAGTTCCAAAGAATAAGTTGTTTCTGTTGTAATTTTCATTATCGATCTAGATGGAACTCTCTGTCTCATTTGACCTTCAATATAGTCCAATCAATCACATGATCAAAACCCTAAACATATATATTAAGCAATGAAACATGGAAAAAATCATGGAATTTGATTGATGGTAGAAAAACAAGTATATAATCCACTAGTCCAATCCTCTCAAAGATCCTAGAATGCTCACAATACCAAGACACCAACTTAGAACATGGCCCAATCCTCAAGGAGCTCCTCTTGAGCTTGATTCATAGTTACATATGCACCCCAATCCAAAACTCCTTGAATGATCTATGTTTATCTTCATAACTCTTCTTCCTGTAATGTGTTACCTTTAAATTACTTTTGATAACTTGCATCTCTTCATCTCTACCAACATATCTAGTCAAATCAACACCTTGTTCACTAGATCACTCCAGTTGGTCGAAGTATTACAACTCCGTCCATAGAGAACCTCAAATGGACTCATCTTCAAGGATTCTTGATACACATTATTATAAGAAAACTTGACCCGTGGAGGATACTCCTTCGACTTCCTTCGTTGATTCATGACATACATTTCAACATATACTCAAGGATCCTATTAACCCTCTCCATTTGTCCACCTCTCTGTGGATGATATGTTGTAATAAAGGCTAACTTTGTCCACAAGCTTTCAAATAATTACTTCCAAAACATTAAAGTGAAATTGGCATATTTATCTGATATGATCTTCTTGGAAACCCCATGAAACCTCACTACCTCCTTGATGAAGACTTGAACCACTTCACTAGTTGAATTTGTAAGCCTCATTGTAATGAGGTGAGCTACCTTACTCAATCTGTCAACCAAAACGATGATGATGTCATGCTACCTTGATGTCCTAGGAAAACCTGTAATGAAATCCATGGAAATGACCTCCCATTTCCATTATGGAATCAAAATAGGATGAAAAAAACTAGCTAGATGCTTACATTCAAATTTCATGTACTGACAGTCCAAGCACCTTGTAATAAACTCAACCAATTATTTCTTCAAAATTTTCCAATTGTAGAACTTCTTGATAGAAGTAAAAGTCTTTTGCTATCCTAGTTGGCCTGAATATGGCTTGACATGAATCTCTCTCAAAATAAGCCCCTTCAATTTATTTCTATCTAGCACATAAAACCTATTCCTGAATCTAACCATGCCATATGTTGTGAGATGATACTCCTCATCCTGATCACACTCACCCTACTACTGCATTCGCTAATTTAGCTGATGATACTTCTCATGACATCATTCTACCTATAATATTCACTCTCGTAAATATGTCCCATAAGAGCTCACAGCTGAAATATGATTCACTTGCATTTTCCTACTGAGAGAATCTGCAACCATGTTCTCTTTTTGGTTGATGTACCTGATCTAAAAATAGAACTCACTAAGAATAGCCAATTGTCTATATTTCCTTGAAATAATATTAGTTTGGTCAAAAAAATACCTCAGTCCTATGCGATCACTCATCAATATGAACCTTCTTCTAAGAAGATAATGTTTACACATTTTCAATGCATGAATGATAACTGCCAACTGAAGATCATAAGTCACATAGTTCTGCTTGTGCTCATTCAAATTCCTTGATTCATAGATAACCACATGTCATCCATGCATTGGGACTCCATGGATTCCTTCCTAACATGCATCTGTACAAACCACAAACTCCTTATGAGGATCTGCCATGTTTAAGACTAGACCATTAGTAAGGAACTGCTTCAACTGATTAAAACTAGTTTCACACTCACCAGTCCTCCCTTTCCTCTACAAATATGTAATAGGATAACGAATATTAGAGAAGTTCTTGATGAACCTATTGCAATAACCTGTAAGTACCATGAATGATCCAACCTTATCCAAATTCTTCGAAATTATCCTAGGAAACAACATGTCCCAAGGAATGAATATGAGATTGAAAGAAACTGCACTTAATGAGCTTGGAATACAACTATTTTCCTCTAAAAAATCTCAATACCACTATAAAGTGCTCTACATACTCCCCCTCATTCTTTGTATATACCAATATATCATCAATACATATTATCACAAACTTATCTAGGTAATGGTGCAACACACTATCCATCAAACCCATAAAGGTGGTTGGAGCATTGGTAAGACTGAAACAAACAACCACAAAATTAGAGTGCACAATGCCCATATCATGTATTAAATTATATCTTGTAAACGTCTTCTTCTTTGATGAGAAATTGATGATATCTTGATCTCAGATCATTATTTAAACGTATTATTTCTTGCTTCAGCTAATCTAACAAATCATCAATATGAAGCAATGGATACATGTTCTTGATAGTGACCTTGTTCAACTACCTGTAATCAATTCACAATATGATATTTCCATTGTTCTTCTTTACAAATAGTACAGGTGTACCCTAACATGATACAATTGGCTTTATGTATTCCTTATCAAGCATCTCTTTAAGTTGTAACTTTAATTCCACCAACTCCGAAGTTCTCATCGTGTACGATGCCTTAGATGTGGGTAGTGCTCCTGGTAAAAACTAAATAAATAAATCCACCTCTCTATGAGGAGTGAAATCTTGATTATCTACAGGAAAAGCATCTTGAAACTACTATAAGACAAGATACTTCCTCAAGACTTCATGATGCTTAACATCCTCCCCTTTTTCACTGGAAACGTGAACTACAAAAAGTAGACACCCTTTATTGGATTTTCATTTAGCTTGCATATTTGTAACCATTCTCACTAATGTAGGCTTCTTCTTTCCTTGTAAGATTATATTTTATCTATCATCATCTAGGTACTCAACGACCTTGTCATAACAATCCACCTTAGTCTTATGGATAAACAACAAATTCATGCCCAAAAACATGCTATATGAACCCAAGGGAAGTACATTTAAATGTGTTGACATATGCATACCATTAAGCTCAAATGCACAAGATTTCACCCATTAATGACCTCTTCTATTGGTCCTTGTAGCAAACTGCAATAACCATGATTTTTCATGCACTTATTTATTAAAATTACATTGATTCACCACGTCATGACTAACATAGTTATAATTAGACCCAAGATCAATGAAAATAGAAACAACTTGACCAAAAATATTACCTTCCATATCAATAATAGATTCTTGATGGTCTTCCTGCTTGTTATCAAGTGTTTCATATATTTGAGGAATGTTTTGACCGACATCCATAAATGTCTTTGGCTCTTGAGCACTATAGATCTGAGGGCTTCCACACTGATACAATGGACAATACTTCTTGTTATGTTATTTACCATAAATCCAACAATTCATCAATTCCCTATAATTTCCTTCATTTTTCTTCTCTCCAGGATGATACCTATGTCCTTTCTCAGCTACATTAAACTTCTCATAAGGTCTTGAATTTTCTTTCTCATATGCATCTTGAGATCTTCCTCTCCTCTTGTGCCATTTTACTTTAGTATTATCACTACCTTCTAGTCACACATGAAGTAATTCTTGCGCTTTGACTACTCATAATAATTCTTTAACTACCTCATGGATTCCTCCGATGACAAGGGATCATCAAACTCAATCTGATATTTAAATGATAATGGAAATCCACTGATGAACATTTGAATCTTTTCTTTCTCATCCTTGATATATGTAACATACCTCAACATCTCTAGAAATATGGTTTTATACTATTCGTTTGTCATAGAACCCATCATGAGCTCATAAAATGCCTTGGAATTTCCATCATAATATCTCTCCGACACATACTTCTTCCTAAAGAGTCTTTCAAATTCATCCCAAGTAAGCTTCTCTTCTTTGATGCCTCTGATATTTCTAATATATTCCCACTAGATATCTACTTTTCCTTTGAGACTAAAGGTGGTTATCTTAGCTTTCATGTTCTCTGAGTAATCATGAAATCTGAAAATATTCCACATTCCAACCAACCATGCTTCTACATCTTATGATTTATTCATTTCCCCATCAAAATTAGGAGGCTTGGATTTCTTGAAATACTCTCAAAAATACTCACTTATGTATGATCTTATGGGTGACGAAGATGGTGTCTTATGGAATAAGAGATGGAATAAAACCCATGTGTATCAGTCCTCTTGTGAGTTGTATTCAAGAGTATGCTACTCACTGTATCATCCATGCCTAATGTGTACCTTCTCTAAGACGTGCTTCCATCTTCCATATTAGTTCTTTACTCATGCCTATCTCCATAAATAATTCCTAGTTGTCCTTACTTCATATTTCTTTTCCTGAGAATTTTCAAGTCTTTCATGTGCCTCAATCAACCTGTTATTATCTTCTTTGTTACTCCTAACCTCTGCTCTAAGACACATCAATGTATCTATAACATCAGGAGAATAATATTCTCCTTGTTGCTTAATTAGCTTTTCGCACTCCTTTGATTTCACTTCACTCTTTTACGGGGATTCATGTGAACTATAATCCACCATTTTTCTCTTCATATTTTTTCCTTGTATTTATTGCAAACATAACATGTTAGATTAAAAAAATAGAAGACATAATCAAAATCATACGTCAATGCATCTCAGGGGAGGCTTTTACATCTGCACAATTCAATCCAGATTAGAAAGATATGTCGTAATATCAACAACATATCAACATCATGCATGAATCAATATGGAAATACAAAACTAAAACAATAACTACATGCATGATAACCATAACCATATTCATTCACCTTCAATTCCAATACTGCAAAATTTGCTTGGATACTACCATATAACACTCGTACCAATGAAAGTTTTACATGGAACACAATTCACTCTGATACCACCTTGTAAGAAACCCCCCCCCCCCCCCGCCCCCCCCATATTTACCCATTTTCACGAGATCTCTAGGATAAATATGAGTTGACAATTACTATGACATGACTTGAAAAACGAGTTATAGTTGGAAGTGGGCTATACTAACCTTAAACTTATTGAAACCTCTCAGGGACACCATATCACCTAAGTTGGAATTTTATTTTTACCGAAATATATTGTCGAGTCGCACATATGCAAAGTTGTTCATGTGGCTAGAAAGATCCATTCACACACATAAGCCTTCCTATTTGAGGTTGCATCTGAATTTACTTGTGCAAATGGTGTGGCTATAAACCTTGTTCTGAATTTTTAGGGCTAGTTCATTTCCATCTACCAAGAACTACCCAGAACTCTCCAGAATTGAATTAATCACCTACATAAAACCTCATTCATTTGCCGCTCAAAATTATCAGATACATAAGAATCATTTAGACATACAGGTTTTTATGAAGGTACCTATAGGTCATAAATTATAGTTTCATTGGAGAATCACTAAGAAGAATTGTTTCCCTCTCTTAATATATGCAATAAAATGCATTAGCCTATGCGTTCATATCAAGTAGCCAATTACACATTAAACTATGGAATGGATTCATAACAAGACAAAATCATAAAATAGTAAATATGACATGAATATAGTGAGCACTTAAACATAATAGAATCATGACAAACCATTCATTAGATCATACATAAAATAAAAACGTGTGCTCATTATTCTCAATGACAATCAATTCATAATAACATACACTAAGGCCTACTGGGTTAGGGAGTTCCATGTACCACCTAACCAGAGGTTGAGCTTAACCAAATCTTTCTTTCAGCCTATAACGTCCCATGCCATATTCAAAGCATGAATGTGGGATCTTATGGGATAAAAAAAAATGAACCAAGGCATCTAGAGGCTAAACCACCTCAACCCTCAACCACAGTGATTTAAATTAAACAGGTCTAGAATTCACCAAACTAGCACAAGCTTCGGTGCCTCAGAATTTCCTCACCACACATAGAGAAATTTTCTTGTCTCCACCCACCATCAAGGACCTCCTAGAGAAAACCATCTCCATGGCCAACCCTTGGGATTTTCCTAAGACCACCTCTCGCGGATTTGAAATATTTCGACAACCTAAACCTCAATCAAGAATTAATCCCGTCACACCATGGCTATTTAAGAAAAGGAAAGACACGAATGAATTCATTGTCAATCTAGACAAATATTATGCCAATGAAAACAAAATGCATTCGCCGTGCATTCAAATCTTAGCAAGGAAATAACACATGAAAATTGTTACCTACAAAATATTCCTCATGTAGATGCTCCTCCAATATTGTCCTTGTGATCCCTCACTTTCCTTTGCTTTCCCTTTTCTTGCTTTCTTGTGTCCAAGAGCTCTCACTCTCCCTCCTCTTGGAGTGTACTTTCCGAAACTGATCAAAACCTGAGCCGAAAGTTGAAAACTGAATAAAAGGTTATGAAATATCTTCATATTCCTTTTTATCATTGATTTATGGTGTCTCTTCCTTTCCTTTTCAGCAATTTTCCATTTTCCTTTATTTTCTCTCTAATTTTCCTTGCATTCATATTCCATTCCTTCATCTCCATTTGTCCTCATTTCCTTTATTATTAAACTGACATTTATTGCCTTTGTATTTTTCCAATGCCAATGAAAATTTCCATATCCTTTAGTTAACCACAAATGATACCCACTTTAATGTTTTTCCCTCCATTCAATTTGGAATGTGTGTCCGATGAGTTAGGTCTTATTTTTTCCATTATAATGTCCTTCCATTTACATGGAAAATCAACAAGGGGTTATTATAGGTTGAATATGTGGGTACAAGATTCAGGAGCTATTGCTTTCAATGGAAATTAATAGCTCATGTAAGGTGAGGGAAATGGTTGTACCTAGGTGGAGAATGCCACCAATCTTCACTGGGGCAAGTGGATTCCTGAATGTGGGCACTCAAATAGAAAGAAAATATATATATTTTTAATAAATCTATGAGATCAAAATTATTATTTATATATTATTTTTATTATTAAATATACATTATTTTTTTTATGGTGGAGCTTACAATAATATGATGTTAAAAATTATCCAAATTTTGAAAATTCTATTTAATGGGAACAAAGATGGATAGTCTCTCCTTAAAAAATAATATATTATACTTACTACTTTGCATTTTTTTTTTTCATTTTATTGAATATAAAAATAAAAATAGAAATAAAATTAAAGTTAAAATTAAAAACTTCACAGCTATGAATTTTAAGATGGTGAGTTCAAGGTAAAAAAAGCCCCTTCCCACCAGTACATTTGGACATGATCTTATTTTTTCAAGAATCTTGTTATTTAAAAAATATATATTATTACAATAAAATAATTTCTAAGACATTAGGTTAATTTTTTCAAGAATCTTATTATTTAAAAAATAATATATTATTATAAGATAATAATGTTATAAAGTCAGATTGGAGGTTTCTGTGGTGTAGTTTTTGAGATGTAGGATTTGGAATATCCACAGTCCAACTCTTTAATAATTGCAAATTAATTAATACAATATATCTTATTTTATATTTATTCTAATTGTTAAAAAAAAAAAAATTTAATTATTATTATTTTTTGAATTCTAAAACTGAATCAAGGGCGACCATCAAAATTTTTTCATTTGACTGCAACTTTAAGTTCAAATTCCAGGCCTGCTCAGCTGGATCCATCCTTGAATTATAATAATATCTATGTAGCCTGCTTACTACAAAAACTAAATCAAGTGCTTATTAAACCTAATAGTAATCTCAATCATTCTTTGCCATTGACTTTAAACCTTTTTCTTTCAAACTGATCGCTGCCTAACATTTCCATTCAGACCTAACCTCGGTCTAACGTTTTTTCCAGAATCTTAACGGAGACCGGTGGTTTGTTATCACATTTCAAAATAATAAGTTGCTGACGGTTTTTTTAAACCTATGGAGTCGTCGAAGGAAATGGTTATGCAAGTTGTCGTGAATCTCGAGGACGGCTGTTGAAACTTAAGTGCCTCGAATCCACGAGAACTCTCTCGAGCACTGAAGCTACGCTGTTCTGACAGGTTATATTTGTATCTCTTTCTAACATTTTGCTATAAAAGTTATGTAAAATCCATGTGCTCAATTATAGTGTAAAAGCTTTGATGTACTCATGGTAATAATTCAACTCTAAATCAGGAAACCATCATAACATCCAATACTGCTGGCTTAATACTGCTGTGCATTTATACCAATAGCCATAGTCACAAAGGCTTTATATGGCAGTACCTCTCTCGTCAGACCAGTATGAGAGAATCCACCTTGTGTAGCAAAATGCACGTAGGAGAAATATGAAGCCTTGCAATAGATTCTATTCATCGACTTAAACGGAAAAGATTTACCTGATGCTAATAATGTCCATAATTTCCTTGTTTCACATTTTGTACGAGCTCTTTTTCTATTGGGAGGTACATCCCTCATCTTTACCCTTTATGCTTCGTTTATTAGAGGTGGTTTTGTGCGATTACGGTGAGATTATGGTAATTTTGTTATTAACTGATAGCATTATATTGGAACTAGTTAAAACTTTCGCTTTTATGCTTAGTTCTTTAAAAGTGTTTTCATGAGATTTTTTTTTAATTCACTGAAACTATTATATAATAAAGCTAAAGTTCCTCATTTTAGTTAAACTACTCTTAATTTTATTGTTTTGCCAGAATCTTCACTTTAAGTAATTTTAATGTTAGGTATTTTTATATTTGATATTGGTTAATTATTGATGGTATAGGTTATTATTACTTTATGTAATTTTAATGTTAGGTATTTTTTATATTTGATATTTTTTAACTATTGATGGTATAGGTTATTATTTGATGGTTCGTGGTTTTTTTTTCATTTTGTTTGTGAATGGTTTTAATTTTTTATTAGAAGTTATATTTTTTTTAAATAGATGAAATTTCAAATATTTTATATTCTTTCTATGCCAGGTGAAGGTGATGGTGATGTAGTTTCCTTGGTTTTGAAGTGTTGTATAGGGTCTCATATATCATTGACACCTTTTATTTAAGTTATTATATTTATTTTCAAGAAACCAAATGGTAGGTGGATCATCAACAACATTGAATTCTTAAGAAGTTGCAAGGAAGGAAGAGTATCCATTAGTGGCTTACCAAAAAAAAAGGGACCTCATTCTTATTTTAGTATATGTGCTCTATTTTTTACCTTCTTACATTAAAAACTTTCGAAAGGAACTTGTTTATTTCATGTAGCATTTGGAACAAGTACGTTGGTATCTTTATTAATTACATGGTGTTCCCTGGTAGTTGCATCCTACCATATGGATCTTCTCAATTGTTTTCTAATTATGATAAGGTTTGCGATCCTTAACCTAGTGTGTTGCAATGTTTACAATTTTGATATAAGAACTAATATGAAATGCATGCTACTGGTAATCAAGAGGTTGATTCTTAGTGTAGCATTTAGCTATGAGATTGAGTTCGATAAATAATTATTTTTCAAAATCCATGGGAAACCATATGTGAGCATATATAGAGGTACAACTCTATCTTGTTTCAAGTCTCCCTATGTGGAATTCTCCTAAGGCAATTCCTATCCCTTGAAATGAATGAAAACCCAATAAGTGCAATGGGAAGATAGGAAGTTTTACCCATACTATGGTGGTGGACAAGGAGTCTCATGGAATGTCAAATGTAGGGCTCCATTACTTCATGCATATTCTGTGTATTTTTCTAATTCAAATTCCACTATGAGGATTCATTTTGTGCACACACATTAAAAAATTTCAGCCATTACAGTAATGTTGATAAAATTTGTCACATGATATTAAATCTACCAATGAAAAAAACATTGTTACTGATGAAATAGGTAACTGCACTGGTACCTACTTTTTGACGTAGCAAGAAAAACACCCGATTTTGAAAAGTGGTGATGCAAAATCAAAAAAAAAAATTAGCATTTTTTTGGCACTTTAATTTTTTTTATTTTTTTTTCTTTGATGCTTTTTATGTTGATTTTGAATAGTGGTGGCGTATCATCACCAATGTTTTTTTAGAGGATTGATTTTGACACTATATATTTCTAATGTCTTCTTCTTCCATGAGATGTTTATTTTTAAGTGCATTTATGTACTTCTCTTTTAAAAAGAATTTTTTTTTTTTTTAAATAAAAATTTGTAATGATATCTTCATTTTTTCACATAGATAAAAAATGAAAAAAGGGTCAATATTATAAAGTTTATATTTTCTACAATTTTATGTATTGCTAATTAATTTTCATTGCATATCACATAATTGTGGCTAAAAGCCCAATATTTTGAACGATATGACAAAAAATACAAATTTTCAATGCAAATAGAATTCAAAAAATACACTTTTAGAGACTTTTTGTTTAAAAAAACATGTAAAATAAACTAATTTTTGGGAAAATCTTAACAAAAATACTTAAGAAAATAGCATTTGTATTGAATTTTACGTCAAAAAATAATAGTAATCACATGGTTTTTGAAAAAAAATAAGGGTTCTTCTCATAAAATATCAAAGTCTAAACATTACAAGTAAAAATGATTAATAGATCTGAAAAATGAGCTTTGTTTGCAAGCATAACTTAAAGATCCTGAAAAATATCAACTAATACATGTTCAACATCATCTAGAACATCATTGATGGCTTCTTCCGCAACATTGTCTACTTCATTTTGGTCATTGTCATCTTCTAATGGATTTTTAATGTCTGCAAATCGTCCAAAGTGTCCCTTTCCAATCATTCCATATAATGGTGATTGAGGTTCCTATCAATTTTTTGCCACACGTGATTCATTAAAATCCCCTTTCCTCAAACCAACTTATTGCTTCGCATCTGGAAGCAATTCAAGAGCCTTAATTCTTTGTTGAATAAATTTGCATTGCACCAGGTCTTTCTCAATAGCAATGCAATTTCTTCCTTTTAGTAGGCAACATGATAGTGTTGTACCTAATCATCATGTACAAAAGAAATAAGTAAGAAAATTGGTATAAAGGCATAAAAAGTAAAAAATAAAATATTTAAATTTAAATTTGTATAATAAAATTTACTTGAACCTGAAAATAGATCCAAAACCCAATCTCCTTTATTTCACGGCGTCGCCCGGCCTGCCTCCAACCCCTGACTGGGATAGGGAAATTCTGAGAACCACCCTCCACCTAGCAAGGGCCTAGAGGCAAGTTGGATAGCCCTCGACAACACCACCTGGCTGGCCTCTGCCCAGCTAAGGGTGATTCTCGGAATCTCCCTCCGCCAAGCCAGGGGTGATTCTCGAAATCGCCCTCTACCCGGCCAAGGGCTGGCTTGGAGAAGGTCGATTCAGAGAATCGCCCCCGACTGGGCGGAGAGCGATTCTAAAAATCGCCCCCCACTGAGTGGAGGGAGATTCAGAGAATCATCCCCGGCTGGGGGGAGGGAGATTCCAAGAATCACCCTCGGCTAGGTGGAGGGCAATTCTAAGAATTTCCCCAAGTAAGATGGAGGGAGATTCTGAGAATTTCCCCGAGCTAGACAGAGGGCGATTCCCCCCAGCAGGCGGAGGGTGATTCCAAGAATCACCCCTGGCTGGGCGGAGGGCGATTATGAGAATCAGCCTTAGTTGAGCGGAGGACTATTCCGGAAATCACCCCAAGCCCTTGGCTGGGCAGAGGGCGATTTCGAGAATCACCCTCGGCTGGGGCGGAGGACGATTCTGAGAAACACCCTCGGCAGGGCGGAGGGTGATTTCAAGAATCACCCCCGGTTGGGCAAAGGGCGATTCCGAGAATCACCCCTAGCTGGGTGAAGGGAAATTCCAAGAATCACCCCCAATTGGGTGGAGGTGATTCTGAGAATCACCCCCGGCTGGGCGGAGGTCGATTCTGAGAATCACCCCTGGCTGGGCAGAAGGCGATTCTGAGAATCACCCCCAACTAGGTAGAGGGAGATTCTGAGAAACACCCGTGGCTGGGCAGAGGGAGATTCCGAAAATCACCCCTCGTTGGGCAGAGGGCGATTCCGAGAATCACCCCGAGATGGGCGAAGGTTGATTATGAGAATCACCCCTGGCTGGGCAGAGGGTGATTCCAAGAATCACCCCCGGCTGGGTGGAGGTCAATTATGAGAAGCACCCCTCGCTGGGTGGAGGGCGATTCCGACAAAACACCCCTGGCTGGATAGAGGGTGATTCCGAGAATCACCCCCAGCTGGGCAGAGGGTGATTTCGAGAATCACCCCCAGATGGGTGGAGATCAATTCCGAGAATCACCTCCGGCTGAGCGGAGGGCTATTTCGAGAATCATCCCCAGCTAGGCGGAGGGCGATTTTGAGAATCATCCCCAATTGGGTGGAGAGCGATTCCGAGAATCACCCTCAGCTAGGTGGAGGTCTATTCTGAGAATCACCCCCGGCTAGGCACAGGGCGATTTCGAGAATCACACTCTGCCTAGACGGGGGTGATTCTCAGAGTCATCCTCCTCCCAGCCAAGGGTGATTCTCGGAATCACCCTCCGCCCAGCTGGGGGTGATTCTCAGAATCTCCCTCTACCCAACCAAAGATGATTCTCGGAATCACCCTCTACCCGGCTAGGGGTGATTATCAGAATTTCCCTCTGCCCAGCTGGGGGTGATTCTCAGAATCATCCTCTGCCTAACCGGGGGCTGGAGGTAGGCCGAGCGGCATCTTCAAGGGCTGCCCAGCTTGCTTCCAACCAGCGGCTGGGTGGAAGGCGATTCTCAAAATTTCCCTCCGCCTAACCGACGGCTGGAGGCAGGTCGGGCATCCCTCAAAGGTGCCGCCCGGCCGGCCTCCAGCCCCCGGTCAAGTGCAGGGTGATTATGATAATCTCCCTCCACCCAGCCAGTGGCTAGAGGCCAACCGAGTGGTGTCATCGGGGGCTGCCCAACTTGCCTCCACCCATCCAGGGGCTGGAGGTAGGCTAGACAGCCCTCAACAACGCCGCCCAACCTGCCTCTAGACCCTGGTTGGGCGGAATGTGCTTCTGAGAATCACCCCCAGCTAGGCGAAGGGCGATTCTGAGAATCACCCCCGGTTAGGTAGAGGGTGATTCCAAGAATCACCTCTGACTGGGCAGAGGGTGATTCTGAGAATCAACCCCAGCTGGGCAGAGGGTGATTCTGAGAATCAACCCTAGCTGGGCAGAGGGTGATTCTGAGTATCATCCTCTACCCAACTGGGGGTGATTCTCGGAATCGCCCTCCGTCCAGTAGAGGGCCTGAGGCCGGCTGGGCGGCACCGTCGAGGGCTGCCTAGCCTGCCTCTGGCCCCTGCTGAGCGACAAATTAATTTTTATTTTGTTTTACTTTTTTCAAACACAATCTATTTAATTTTTTTTTTTTTTTTTTTTTTTTTTTTTTTTAAAGCAGAAGCTATTATCATTAAAAAAAGGGTATTATTTAATATTAAAAAAAGATATATATTAAAATAAAATTTAAAAATATAAAAAAGAAATAAAAAGAAATTGAAAAATATGTTTTAAAAAACAAACAGAAAAAAATAAAATTAAAAATAAAAATAAAAAAATAAAAAAATAAAAAAATAATAATAAAAAATAAAAAAATAAATATATACACATATTAATTTTAATTTTTTTTAAAACTAAAACAATTATTATTTAAAATATAAAAATACAATTAAAAAAAATTAAAATATGTTTTAAAATATAAAGAAACATATATAAGAGGATTTTAATTTTTAATTTTTAATTTCTTAAAAATAAAACAATTATAATTTAAAATATAGAAAAACAATAAAAGAAATTAAAAAATATGTTTTTATATATAAACAAAAAAATATATGAATAATAAATTTTTCATTTACTTGTTCATTTAAAAAAAAAATTAAGCCATATAATTTCTCCATAATTTCATGGTTCAAGTATCTTGAAAACTTAAGATTTAAAAACTTGAAATTTACAACTTGTCATTAAGGTTTTTATGCACCACGAAATTTTATCTTTAATGTTATGGTTGAAAATAATTATAATTTTAGGGTTGTTTAGAGTCAAGATATTTTATGTTTAACAACATGGATAAAAATTGTTCGAAATGATAAGCCCTTCAGACATGATTTTGTTTATATTTAACATCATCTATCAAAAAATTTAGAATTTTACGATTTTTCAATGTCCTAATATTTTGTCCTTAATTCCATTGTTACAATGTGTCAAAAGTGTGACACAATGTTTTTTTGTTATTCCAGCATCAACTCGTTTTGTTTTGAGGATGTTTTTTCAATCATTTTTACAAGAAACAATTTTGTTTTTAGCATAATTTTATAAAAAGGTGAAATTTGACCTTGAGAAAAAAAACAAATGCATTCTGGAATACACACTTTTTGTTTTTGGGGCGTTTTTTCATTTTTTTTTAGTCTTTTTGGGCTAGAGTTCTCGTTTTTAGGTAATAGTTCCTGTTTCATCGATAACATTGTTAATGATTATCTTTCAAAAAACTATGATACCACCATCATATATTCAATAGCTATTATTAATGAGCTAGTGTTTCATTCACCATTCAAACTCTTGATAGCTATGAGGGGATCACAACTTGAGTTTCATTGAGAGTTATATCTTTGAAAAAATTCCCTTTCACAATTTTGAGAGGTATGGAAAGGATGGAACATGAAGCAAAAGGGGGTAGAACGATAGCCATAACATGTTTGAAGTGGATAATTTATATTTAGATATTTTCCATGGGGCACAGAACTTAATGTGAATAGGGTATTCTTGACAAATCCAATGTGTAACGGTTATTATGATCCCATGGGTAACCTACCTACCCAACTCTCAACTAAAGGTTATAGTGGTAGTGGTGGGAATTCATCTCGTCCCATGTGAATAGAATACCTACCTAGTTGCTAATTCATCTAGTCACATGAGAGGGAGAGAGAGAGAGATTAAAATGTTTAATATATATTGTTTTTATATATTATAATTTGGATATAAATTTATAATAGATAGTTGGAATCGTTCTAATTCAATAAAAAATACCAAAAAATTAAATTTATTATAATAATATTTTATTAAAAAAGAAAATGATACAAATCAAATTCATACAAATAATAAGTTAAGAGGAATCTATTATAATATAAGAGTGTTATAAGAAAATGCATATTCATAAACAAAAAGACATTTTCTAGTGTACTTAAATAGCAAAGCTTTTCACATCATGTAATAACTACAACATCAAATGTTATAATAATAATTGGTAGAGAACAAGGAAGATTATAATGTGAGAGAAAATATAGTTAGTAACATTTAATTTCATTATATATTTGATGAACATCATTTTTAATACAATTTTACATAAATTATAAACCTCACTGAAATTTGTTTTCATGAATGTGTTAGATTTTGTACTAAAATCTCCCTACAAGGAAAACACCCTCTAATGGAGGTTAGAAATGAGGTTTTTGGCATTATCAAATAGGTCAAAATTTTCAAAAAAAAAAATTCTACAACATTCATTTTCGGTAACAGAGGTTTTGGCAGAGCTTCTAATGAAATTTCAACACAATTAAAAAAATTAGATGGTTGGAGGTTGTTACAAATGTTTTTCTCATCAGTGCACGAATCACATGTGAATGCACTAGTGTGTTTTACCATGTACGCACTGATATTGTAAAAGTACTAAGAACCAGGATGGAAAACAAATTACATATGCCTTGGGTTTTTTAGTAACATCCTGATGCGTATCACCCAGCAAGCCACACTGAGCCGATGGAAGGTACATGCACCGGGCCATTAAGGTGCAAAACCACACTGGGTCGTCTTGGTGCTAAAACGCACTCGGTCGTTAAGATATAAAAGTGCATTGGGCCGTTAAGATACAAATGCACTAGTGCATTAAAGGCAAACCGTACTGGTGCATGCAATGCTTATCGGATAACCCGGGTGGTAGTCGTCGATAAAGCGCATTGGGTGTTCTAACTAGTATTGATATTTTTGCGGAAAACATAGGTTTTAGAACAACACTAGTGCACATTATCATATAAACGCATCAGTGTCTAGTAACTAACATGCGTCGGTGTTCATTTTGTATTTTTGACAAACATCAACCCGTGACAGTGCAATTATTGTGATTTTTTTGAATTCATTATTCATCAAAAGTCAACACATATATTATAACAGTATTCATATCAATTACATTTTTATTAGTGCATTTGAATGCGATGTTCGGATTAATTTGTTACATCATATCATCACATTTCACATCTCTTCATTATAATATTTAATCATCCACATATTTAATCAATGGTGTAACATTTCACAGCGACAATGGAGAATGCAATAGAATAAATTAAAACATATTATATATATATATATATATATATATATATATATATATATAATACTCTGTCATAGAAAATGGGACAATTATTAATATCCCTTTGTCTTTCAATTGGGACACTATGTCCATTACATTAAAAAAAAATTCTGATTTCACACACAAATTTTTCAAAAAATACAACACCTTGTTTTTCTATCAAAACATATTGATCATCATTCTTCGCTGGAATGACTTTCACTTCTCCAACTACTTCCATGACTTGGGTTATATGGAGGAATGTTTTGTTCACTGTGTTGATTGCTTTCTTCTTCTTCAAGTTCCATCTACAAACATAAAAATAAAGTGTAATGTGTGTACATACATTGGTAAGAATAATGAAAATTACAATATTAAATAATATACATCAATGTAAATCGAAAAGAAATGTACCATAGCAAGAATTGACTCATGAACTATACACATTCTTTAAAAACCAAATTTCATGCCATCTTTCAAAAATTCATTTGTTGGCGTGGTTCCATAATTTGTTTCCTGTGTCATGTCTCCCCTACAAAAAAAAAAATTCCCACTCCCGTAATAATAAATTTGCATTAATTTTCTATGTTGTAATTCCACTTATAGTAAGCTTATCTACCTTTTTAAATAATGTATATAACTCCGCATATACCTTAATTTTCCACAATTAATTCTTCATTTACTTTTGGACTGTACTCTTCAAACTAGAGATCACTTTAATGGTTCTCTCTTCTATTGCTTCTATATCTATATCTATATCTATATATATATATATATATATATATATATATATATACCCCTATAAATAATTTTCATCCTCTTCAATGTTTATGTCAACCTATTAATCTCTATTTGGTATAAGGATCAATTTATTTTTTTTCCCTTGACTCTCACACTTCATTTAATTAATACCATACAATATGTGTTCCATCTTGACACTTAACAATTGTAACTTATGTCATGCTTAGTCGGGTGTACACATACATATGGTTATGGCATTTTACTATCTAACTTCAATGCTACAAGCGATAGTCTTTGTAATGTGTCTCACGATCCTATAGTCACTCCAACATTGTATACGATATCATTAGGGATGGTATTATGTGTAATGATTGTTTTTTGGACTAGACCCTTAACGTCTTCTTATGAAAATATGGTCAATACTTCATTTGATTCACATGGTATGTATATAACTACGCCCTTACTGCCATGGTGAGCATATGGCAAATTTTTGTATTGACATTAAGGATTTCGACTTATATAGGAGCGTTATGGAAATTTCTCTACGTGCCTCTATGTTGTTTGTTTCACACTTAATGTATTGAATTTTCAAGTGCTCTCTATGTTAATGGCTCATTGAGATCAAAATTTTAAATACATCGGAATTTAGTTGGTGCTCTTTGCATTTATTTGAGGTTATTGTCGTTTTTGGTTAAATCACTAGGATTGACCTTTTTGTACGCCTCGACATATGAACTCCGTATGGAGTTTTAAGTCACTTGTACTGTGACGACTCCAGGTTCATTTAAGTGACAAGAAGAACGAGTCGAGTGATGAGTTTTTTTTTTATTGTTATTCCATCACTTTCCCATGTGATCACATCCTGCATAATAAATGTATGAATCTGGTCCGTGCGATTTATGTGGTTGGCATTTGTATCGGTGTTTTATCACAATATTCATATCAGAGGTTGAGGTCGCGATCCACGCCTCTACACCCGATCCTTACACGTGGATGGTGGGATCTACTCACTGGTTAGGTTTTCGTTTTCCCCTAAACGTCCCCACCTGCATTATATTCCTCTTTCCATTGCATTTGTGCTATCGGTTGTCACGAGAGCTCTGCCTCTATACGAAGATGTTTTGTTCACAGCTATGAATCTATTGCTTGTATTATGAATACATGCTATAAGTTTATTCAAACTTAGACGAGATGGTTTAGATTATGATTATGTGGTGAACATTGTATGAGATATGGTCTCATTCTAATCGATTTCACTCTATTCTCGATTTGATTCTGGTGTTACCGGGCATAGCCATCAATTTCTATTTTGATTTTGTTTTGGTTTACGTTTTCTTATGGAAATCGATTTCTAGTTACTCTATTTACTTCTTATATGATTTATGGGCTTGTCTTTGGCAAGTTGGCCATCATTCTTAAGCTTGATTCCTACACCAAGGCTGAGTCTCCTCAACCCTCCTAACATTTACCCTTAGCAGGAATTTTCTCAGGTGATTATTCCTCTACTAAAATTCATATTTGTATTTTGTTTTTATGTCCAAATGACAGCCATCGTTCTTGGTATATAAATCCTTGTTTCTTTACACAGAGCCATTTAATTCTTACGCGGTAGTCAATGGGGTACGTATAGTTTCATTCAACTTCCATTAGCCTGTGTTAACTCCTTTGTTTCTATACTGGTTAATACCCTTATTCATATGCTTCTGTCTCGATTGATTTTGCAGGTAATTCCTATTCCGAAGCGCCTCTGTTTTCGATTTGAAACCTCCTATACTTTTTAATCGTAGTTCATTGACACCAGTATTATTCTCGTTTATTACAGGTCAGTATGAATGAATTGTTTTAATTCCTATATGGAACCATGTATTCCGAGAGTTTGTCATTAATTGCTGGAGAGAAATATACCGATAATTTCCTCGAGAAAATTTACCCAATGTAATTTGTAATATAGTACACAAGCAGTTGGAGATTCACTAACATTAATCTCGACACCAGAATACTTTTTATCCTTTGTAAGGGGTTCATTTTCTACTATTTTTTGTTTCCACAGTCTGCCAATTTTCTTAGGACTTTTATATACATATTCAGAGGTATTTTGAGCATTTTTAATGTTTGTCATAATCAAGCTTCTAACATTCTTCCTTAAGGAATTTCTGAATATATATCTGGCTAAATGTCGTTAACCTAATAGTATTTATCTATAATTTACATTACTTCTATAGTTATGAAGTTCACCTGTATTTTAATAAAATAGAGCGTTTTACTGTGAAGTCAATATATTTCAGTTAGGACTACTTGTATATCTCAATTACTAAGGTAGATAAATAGGTTCTCTTTTGGTTTTGTGTTAACTGTTTGAATGAATGGTAAATTATTGTACATAGTAAGAATTTCACAATGGGTATAGTATATCAAAGAAATTGCTATAATGACTGTTTGGTACTTTTTGTGGAGGCATCTCCTTTTTTACCATATAAATACCCTTTCATTTCATTTTTTTTCAACAAATAAATCTTCTTGAATGCTACAGATAAGAGAACTCCACAATGATGTAATAAAATTACTCTGTTTCTTTCCATACATTTATCATCTAATGTATTTTCTTAACAGAGTTTATATTTTTCATGTCTAGCATACCATATACTACAACAGAATTACAATTTTTTTTATACGTGTTCACAATACCCTACTCTTTTCTGATTCACTGTATTGCTTAATTGATCATAAATATTTTCCTTAAATTTAAATTTATTTTCTCTGTTAATATGCATGCATGTATACAAATTATAATTTGGTTACAACTACTAGATTTGAATATGGAAAATCTATAGCTTTCTATTCTATCATTTGTTCCTTATAAAGAAGCAGATTAAAGTTACACTTCTAATTATACCAGGGAATCATTTCTCTTCCTATCTCCAGATTTAAGCCAATCAATGGTTTATAGACTTTGGCTGATAGTATTCCCTAGGATTTTTCCTTACTACCATACAGAGAAGCAGAAGATTCATTTCTTCTATTTAATTCTGTGAAAAGTAAGGAAGATAGTAACACAATAACTAAATTAAACCTAACAACTACATCACTTTTCCATCTTGACTAACCGCATCAAACTTAATCATTCATAAAATATGTGTGCATACCACTTCTGTGCAGACCAATCCTCCCAACCTTAGAGTTCCTCTGTCTCCAGAACTCACCCCGAAGCTGAGGTCCTCTCCTAGAACAGACCAACCTTAATTTGTTCTGGAGTAGCTTATTTAAGCTTATGCTCCCCAAAGCCTGTTTCTAATTCTGCGTCCAGAATTACAGAATGCTTTTATTCATGTTTGCCTAGGCTTCCCTTATTTACGAACTTTTAAAGATGCTTTCTACTTTTCCAACTTTCTACCTCTTCCCAACTACTCTCCACCTCATTGAAGAAATCTAGTTTTTTCCTCAAAATATAAATTAGAAATAAATTCTTTCAAGGATTTTTGAAAGATTTTTGGGGAAAGTCTTAGCCTCTTTCAATACCTCATGGATTTGGCAAGTGATCTCAAAATTTTCATTTGGTAAATATGCACAGAAATATTTTATTTATTTTTCATAATTAAATAAATAATTAATTACATCCACACAATAATTATCCATTGGGGTCCACTCTCCTTTGGATTGAAGTTCAACTGTCTAACTTGAAAAACATAAAACTAGGGGTGTTACATATTCCCCCTATGAAAACCAACATCGTCCTCGGTGTTAACAATTAACTACTAGAGTTCATTTTGAAAATAGATGTGGATATTTTCCCATCATCTCAGCTTCTCTTTCCCATGTAGCTTCTTCAGCAGTAAATTTCTTCCACTGCAACTTTACTCTTGCTACCGTTCGGTTTCTCAATTCAATTTCTTCCCGCTCCAATATTTGAAGTGGCTCTGGAAAGAACTCCCCTTCTAGTTCCACCTGTATCACATTCCAATCAACAATGTGAGAAGCATCATGTACATATCTTTTTAATAATGAAACATGAAACACATCATGAACTTTAACATGGGGCGGTAATGCCAGCTTATAAGCCACTGGTCCCACCCTTTCTGACACCTCAAAAGGCCCACAATATCTAGGAGCCAATTTTTCACAACTTCCAGCATAAAGTGTGCTCTTTTTGGGTTTAATATGCAAATACACATTATCTCCCACTTTGAACTCTCAATGCGCTCTCTTCTTATCAACATAGTTTTTCTGTCGATCTTGTGCTGTCTTAATGTTTCTTTGTATTTGTTTGGCACTCCTTTCCATTTATTGTAAATTATCTGGTCCCAATACTAGCTTATCTATAGGTTCGCTCCAACTTAAAGGAGTACAAAAATTCCTTCCATAGTGTTATAGCATCATTTTTCACCCTCATGTGATTCATGATTGTCTCTTTTTCCGTGGGCACCCATTCCCACATACTTGAACAAAATTCATAAAAAACAGTGTTAAAAATCCCATACGCGGGTATGCCCAGACTTTTCCACGTGTATACGTGAGTCCATACAAAATTTTCCACGTATGCCATTAAAATCATTAAAAAATATATAAAATTCCCTATTTTCGGGTTGAGTTGATGGTTACTCCAGTAGTTCAACCACCCCAGCATGTGGCCAACTATTTCCAACTAATTGAAACTACTTTGAGGGAGTATAAAAGCCCCTCATGTGCATGGCCTAAGGGAGAGAAATTTATAGACATTATACTCTGTTGGAATCCCAATTCAAGTCTGATTTCCTGTGCCTTCTGCACTTTCCCATATTTTTACAGGAAACCCTTGTTTCCTGGAGATGTTCATCAGTTTAAATGTCATCTCGTGTGCACAAGTCTTGAAAGTATCCTAGCGAGGCAAGGGCGGGACAGATCCGAACGATGGTCTGTTCGAAGATTGTGGAAGGATTCAGGTGATCTCTCCACTTTTTATTACTGTACATGCTGTTCGTAATGAAGAAGAACCATCTTGTTCCTGAATTCACGTGTTAATATCTTCTTGCATATGTGAAAAGATTATTATTTAAGCATTTATTATTGTTTATATGATGTTTCACATGGATTTCACTGACATTTAGGATAGATATATGCTGTACAACTAGATTTTCGTGCATGTTTCTTCTTGGTTTTCAGGTTGAGGAGGAACAAGGGTTGCTGGGGGTTTGAACCCCGTGGGATCTACATCAAACGTAGGATTACGGGTGAGTTCTACTATCGATGTTATCTAGTTTGTAGCATACAAGTGTGGTTGTGTGAGTCCTTCTTGAGTAGCATGCCCTGATCTGTGGAGGTTTTTACACAAAAAACCTTTAGGGAGTTATTTCCCGAAACAGAACTGATGACTCCATTGGGGATCGCATTCTTATGATTCCCTTGTTGGGTGGTTTCAGCTGTTTGAAAGGTTTCCAATAGTTTTAATTATTATTTCCAGTCCAGTTAACTTTTTCTCAGTCAAACTGAAGACCTAGTCCTTTATCTAGGCTTGATCTTTTTTATTTTTCATTATTTTCTTTCTCATACGCGAGTTTTTCTATACAAAATCACGTATACACGCAGTTTTTGTTAAAGGGAGTCGCGTATACACGGGTTTTCTTTGACACAGGCACGTATGCACACTTGTTGAAAAGCTGATAAGTAGCGTATGCCTAGGAAAACTTTGAAATTTTTGATTTCTTGACTTTTTAGTCTTGTCTGCCTGTGGAGACCTATTCTTGCAGTGTCTTTATAGTCTCTGGATTGTGCTGATAGTGGTTATTGGTCTTTTTCTCTCTTGTTTGGTGAAAGACTGGCTTATTAGGAAAATCGTGTTTTTTAGTGCTTGCATTTCTGGTTCGAGTACCAAGATCTCTTTCTGGGGATTCTTGGTTGTTCTGCTTCATCAGGATAGAGAGCTTCTGCTCACATACTCTTTCCTCATTTTATGTTTTGCCTTGCACTTGGATTTTTTCCTGCTTTCGGTTAGTTTTCTTGAGTTCATTTGACTAGGTCTTGTTGCAATTTTTGAAGAGTCTTTCTTGGTTCTTTGAAGTTTTTGTTTGCTGCAAGGTTGTACTATTCTTTTGGGCTAAGTTACTGAGTTTCTTGTCTTCTTTTGCTCATATAAATATTGCTACTAGGTGGCACTATAAGATTTGGAGCGTTTTTGAAGTTTTGCTTGAAATTCAGAGTTGTTTGGCTTGGTAATTGGATAGTTTTCTTGGTCTCTTCAAGCTCTTCTTTTTATAAAATTCAAAAGCTCAAAAAAAATTTTGTTTTGTCATTTTCTTTTGTTTTTAATTTTTGTTTTCGTTTTGTTACATCTTTTGAAGCTTTGTTGAGATTTATTGCCTTTGGTTTTTGACTTGATTTAGGAAGGGAATCGTCATTGGTTTCTTCCTCTTGTTTCAAGCATATTTTGGTGTCTTTATACTGAGAGTTTTTGATTTTGGGAAATAGTTTTGTGGACAACCGAAAAGTGATAAAACTAAAGGATTATTGGGAAATTTCTCTTTGCTTTGTTAGACTCTACATCTTAGAATTTGCATGCTCTTAGTTATTTGCATTAGGTGCACTTAAGCATTGGTAGTATTTTTCATAGATTTTGCGAGTGTGAGTTTGATATTTGAAAAGGAAAAAATATATAGTCTCGTAGAACCCGTGTAGAAATTTCTTTTCATCGAAAGGAAATTACTACATTTTCATGTAGTTTGGTTTTCATTAATTTATTTTCTGCGTCATAAAACACCACAAGTTTCATTTCCATATCCCATTGACCTAATATAACAGCCAATTAAAATAAGCGCTATAATTTAAAAACAAATAGCAAGTTTTTTTTTTATAAAGTGTCATACACCAACTAGCTAGGTTGTAGGGCCTTGGATTAGGTGAGTGGAGAGTTAACTCTGCAAGGCCGCTCAAACTGAAACATAGAAGTTTATTAATTGAGCGAACTCCAACCCGTTAGGTGGACCGGGAAAGCTCTCCTCCAGAGAGTCAAGTGTGAGGGGAAGTGAAAGCCGAGAAGAGAGATACCCCCTCTCTGATTTGCTAGATCTTGCCTCAAGACCGTTCCGCCCGGCTTCTGACACAGATTGGTGCCCATAGTTGCTATTCCTAGGTTCCACACAGGTGAGTGCGGGGGGGATACCTGTGGTACCTGAGGCAGACGTCGTATCACTTCCAGCAGTACTTCTGGGGGGTGCCCTTGCGAAGCTTGGGTACTTGTGCCAGCAAAGGCTATTGTTAGGAGGTCGGCGTGACTTTTTCTGTTACCTTCGCTAGTAGGCCTGGGCTGTAATTATCCTAGACTACTTTCAGGAGGTCCTATTTTTTCGCTTTCCTATATTTCGGTGTCCGGTCCTAATCACCCGGAGCAGAAATACCTGAAGGCTGCTTGCTTGGCTGTATCCTAGGGATTTTTGTAGTGAGTGCTCTTTGCTCCTAGCTTGCTTAGCTTTATACTTTTTTTTTAGTCTAATTAAAATTTGTTAAAGCGGTTGATCAAGCGCCTCGTCAATCGAGGAGAATCCGGGGGTTATCTCCCAAGAGTGCAGAGCCTTCTTCAAGAAGGCGTAGGAGTAACATAGCAGGTGAATATGACCTTGTGGTATCTGACGCAGTGGAGAGTGATCCTCCATAAGGGATTGAAGGTTTCATAGTTGGTTCTGGTGTTGGTTCTAAGAGGAGCACTCTGCTCACCTCGAGAGTCTTATTTCCAGGAGAGTTAGGAATAGAAGTAGAGGAAGTACCTGAGTCTCCTCAGTCACTTCCATCTCCTCTTCCTCCTGATTATCCATTTGTTGTTGAGTACATCGGACCTGAGTCTGCAAGACCAGAAGATCCTCCATTTTATTCATACCTTTCGATGGCCACGACTGGGAACACAACTTTTGCTGTGAGTGCTGCAGGCATTCAGACTCCTGCTTCAGTTGAAGGAGGAGGCACTATTGCTATATCTTCGATTGCTTCTAGTACTGCTGTTTTGGCTCTGTTTTCACCCAAGCACATGCTTCTCAATCTGCTCCCTTTTATTTTGGATTGCGCACTAGTGGGATTCCTTCTTTTTCCTTTTCCACTACTACAGCTGCATCTACAAGCATGTCGTCCATGGCTAGTGGGTCGGCTTCTTTCCAAGGGTTCCCCTTCGGAACTGGGCATATTCCTAGTTCAAATCCTTCTTTAGGGTATTTTCCTTTTACTTCTCAGACTCAGAGTTTTAACCCTTCGTCTGGAGGTCAAAGTTTGAATACTTTTACAGGTTGGAACCCTGTATTTACAACAGCAGGTCAGGGAATCAGTTTTGTGCTGGTCACCAAGGGAATGCTTCTTTCCCTTCTTTGAGTGCTTATCATACTTTTTCCCCTCTTTCTAATGCTTGGAACCCCTATCAGGGGCTTTCCTCTTCATTCATTACTTCGGGGGGGGGGGGAAATGGTCCGGTATTTGGTAACTCTACGTTGGGAGGGGGTCCTTCTCTAAATGTTGGGTCCTTTGGCCCAACATTTTCTATGAGTTATTTTTGGCAACCTGGTGCCTCATCAAATCCAGGGTATTCTTTTTAGAATGTAGGGAATTCATCCCATCAAGGATGGAATCCTCAGGCTCCGCCTCGTTTACCTTTTCTGGCAACGTTAAACTTGCCAGATCTGTCGAAATTGACGAATGATCCAATCCGATATAGTCCGGGGTGGCCTCCAATTCCCACCAAACTACCTTCAGACATTCCAAAGTTTGAAGGCAATAATGGAGAGGACCCGGCTGACCATATCACCACCTTCTATTTATGGTGTTCTTCTAACTCCCTAATCAACGATTCGATTAGGTTGAGATTGTTTCAACGCACCTTAACTAGAAACGCTGCCAAGTGGTATATTGAGTTAAATGGGGGCAGTTTTGCTACGTTTGGAGATCTGGCTACAACATTTCTAAATCATTTCCATTTTCCTGTCCGTTATGATGCCGAGACTGAACTCCTAGCTAATTTTAAATAGGACAATGCAACCCACATTTCTGATCATATTCAGGAATGGAGGAGAAGGAAGAGGCTTATTAAGGCTCATATTCCTGGAGAATTCCTTTTAGAATGGTTTCTGAAATCTCTGCAGTCAGATATTTCTAAGGATGTATTCCTCTCCGGGGTATTTTCCGAGGAGCAAGCCATTTTTAGGGCCCAACAGCTTGAATTGATATATTCTCAGTCTGGAGTCCTTCATAAATATTTTCCTAATGCTCCTCACTCCAAATTGGACTTATCCAAGACTAAACCCAGTCCTCATGGTGATGGACTTATTGGGTCGATCAATAGTGGTGTAGCTAACCTGCTTAGTCAATTGCAGCAGTTGTCTTTACAATCTGCTCCTTCTGGTCAGGATGTGCCTGCTGAATCATCGCCTTCTCAATCTTTGTCAGTGAATTTTGTTCAGACTTCTAACCCTAAAGAAAATCAAAAATCCAAAGGGAAGAAGAAGGGATGTAATAAGAAAAAGGGCAAGAATGGGAAGGGTAATGCAAATAAATCCAACGAGCATGTTGGTGACGGTCCAAAGGATAAAAAGAAAGTGAAGTTTCCATGCAAGTTATGTACTGGAGACCATCTTACTCACCTTTGCGCTAAAATTCAGGATGCACAGTGCTTGTTACCTCAGCAGGGTTCTTCCAGTTCCCAGGCTGTGTTGACAAGCCCTTTTCCCCATGGGCAATAGCTAGTTGTTGGCGCAAATCAAAACACTGGGGCTTCCTCTAGGGGCACCGAGGAAGGGGAAACTCCATCAAACATATACATGATGAGTGCTCACGTGGATTTTGGCATGAGATCCCGTGATTATGGCGAAGATGAGTCTTTGAAAGCCAAGGGTGCTCCTGATGCTACTGAGCCGCTTCATATCATGAAGCCTACTGTTGAGCCTATACCTCGGATGCCCAAAGCATCTACTAAGCGTATGATGATTAATCCAAATGCCAGGGCTGCCCAAAAATACTCTATTGTGGAAGATCTGGCGCAGAGTCCTTGTGCCATGTCGGCTCTTGAGGTGCTCCAGTCTTGTTCGGCTCAGTGCAGTGCTCTGCTCACTGCTATTGGGGCTGTCGATCCAAAGAACTCTCTTATTATTACTTTCGATATGCCTAATTTTAAAAAGAGACTCCCCCATCATATGGCTTTTCATATTAAATCATCGTACCGGAAATGCAATATTTTCCGGACGGTCGTTGATGAGGGTGCTTCCACATGTGTGATGTCTCTCACATGTTGGAAGGGAATTGGATCTCCCGCAGCTGTCCCATGTGCTACTTTCCTGACTGCGTTTGATGGTCATTCTCATAGACCACATGGTATTGTCCCAGCTTTTCCCATCTGTGTTGGGGGAAAAACTGTAAATATAGAGGTTGAGATAGTTGATGCAAGCTTGGACTAAAACCTTCTGTTGGGGCGAAACTGGATTTATGAGATGGATGCCATTGCATCTTCATTATTTGAGATTATTTGTTTCCCTCACAAAGGGAGGATTGTTATGGTGGATCAACTGGACTGTTCTCCTGTAGACCCGAATGCATCTACTGACTCAACTATTCCAAAGTTGGATAAGGCCAAGTCACCTGTTGAGAATTTAGGGGTTGGAATGTATTCTTCTTTGATGAGTACTTTTGATATTTCACCTCCTAATATTCATATAAATGCAATTTCATCCTCCAGGGCTCCTCTTCGAAGAGAGTTCTTCAGAACTCATTATTTTTCGGACCCATGGACCTTACCTTCCCCTACATCCACATTAGCGGAAGGTCAAGTGGGTGGAATGGCATTTCCGATATCTGCAGCAGAGATTGCTTATCAACCTATTGTTGACACTGCAGAGTCCATTCCAGCTCCTCTTTCACCGGAAGAGTTGGATGGAGATGTGGCTCTGGCTTGGACACTTAGTTATTCTTCCACCCAGGATTGCCTTGATACCACTCTTCCATCTGAAGAGGCCATCCTGGAAGCTATGACTGGTATAGATAGACCATGGGATGATTTGCATCATCGGTCTTACTTTTTACCTAATTTGAGCGAAGTTGAATCAAGTTTTCCAAGTCCTGTGTCTCTTGATCCTGTTCGCCCAGTCCTGAACACTTTAGCACCAACACAGGTACATGCTGAAGGGAACATGGTTGTGATTTCTCCAACTATCTCGGTGAACATTTCCAGGGATCCCAATGTTATAGAGAATGTCTTCATCGAAGCTGAATGTTCCCCTGAAGAGATTCAGATTTACACCGATCTCTTTAAAGAGTTTAGGGATGTATTCGCTTGGTCTTATGAGGAAATGCCTGGTATAGATCCATCTATTGTCCAGCATGAGATCAAGACTTACGAAAATGCTAAGCCTGTGAGGCAAAAACTTCATCCGGTCAATCCTAGGAAGGCTGCAGCTATCAAAGCCGAGGTGGAGAAGCTGCTTAAGGCGGGATTTATTTTCCCTGTTCCTTTGACAGAGTGGGTTTCGAACCCTGTTCCCGTAGATAAAAAACAAGGAACAATTCGAGTTTGCATTGATTTCAGAGACCTTAATAAAGCATGTCCTAAATATAATTACCCCACACCATTTATAGATCAGATTATTGATGAGTGTGCCGGTAATGAGATTTTCTCCTTCATGGACGGTTTCTCCGGATATAATCAGATTACTATCCATCCTAAAGATCAGCATAAGACTGCCTTTATTTGTCCCTGGGGTACATTTTCTTACAAGAAGATGCCTTTTGGTCTTAAAAATGTTGGGGCTACCTTTCAGCGGGCCATGTCATATGCCTTCCATGACATCAAACATATTATCGAGGCATATTTGGATGATTTAGCTGCTCATTCTCGAAAGAGAATGGATCATCCTGCTCACCTCCGTCAAGTATTTGAACGATGTCGTTTCTACAAGATTAGGTTGAATCCGAACAAGTGTGTTTTCGCGGTTACATCCGGTCGGTTATTGGGATTCATTGTGTCTAGGGAAGGGATTAGGGTAGATCCCTTCAAGTTTGAGGCAATACTTCGGTTGCCTCCCCCGTCATCTATTCGTCAACTTCAAAGTCTACAAGGAAAAGCTAATTTTCTTCGGAGGTTTATCGTAAATTATGCTGAAGTTACCAAAGGATTTATGAGATTGTTGAAGAAGGGAGTTCCATTCTTTTGGGATGACTTCGCTCAACGCTCATTCGATGCTTTGAAAAAATCATTGACCTCTACTCCTTTATTGAGTCCACCTGATTATAGCATGGATTTCCTTTTGTATCTTGCAGTAGTAGAATCTACCATTGGTATGGTTCTGGTTCAGGACGATGATGCTCTTGTAGAGCATGTTATATACTATCTTAGTCAAGGATTGGTAGGACCTGAACTCCGATATACTCCGATAGAAAAACTAGCTTTAGTAGCTATTCATGTTGTGCAGCGACTCAGACATTACATTCTTTTACGAAAAACTTATGTTTTGGCAGCAGCCAATCCATTTCAATTTGTTCTCAGTAGGCGAGTGATTGGGGGAAAATACAATAGATGGATTGTGATTTTGCAGGAATTTGATCTTGAGTTTATGTCTGCCAAGTCCAAGAAATCATTAGTTTTCGCGGAATTGATTTCTGAGTTGCCCTGTGGAGAAGAGATAGTCTGTGATGAATCCTTCCTAGATGAAAATTTATTCCTCATCTCTCCACAGGATCCTTGGTATGGAGATATTATTGTGTATCTCCAAACTACGAATATTCCCTCTACTTTTTCAAAAGATGAGCGTCGTAAGTTGTGTCACTTGGCTAAAAATTACTTAATTATTAGTGATGCTTTATACCGTCGAGGGGTTGATTCAATCCTGAGATGTTGCTTAACTCTCAAAGAAGCTGAGGCTGTGCTGAATGATTGCCACAGTGGAGCTTATGGTGGTCATTTATCTGGCCTTGCTATAGCCCAAAAAATCTTGCGTGCTGGGTACTTTTGGCCTTCGATTTTCAAAGATTGTGTGGAGTCGGTCAAAAAGTGTCATCCGTGTCAAGTCTATACTCGAAAAATGTGCGCTCATCTAGCTCCACTTTTTCCAGTCATTACTTTCGGTCCCTTTACAAAGTGGGGTATTGATTATACTACTTGTAACCTGCCTTTAGCTAAAGGTCACAAGTACATTATTGTAGCAGTAGACTACTTTACGAATTGGGTTGAAGCTATGCCTACTTTTGGGAATGATGGTGAGACAACAACTCTTTTTCTTTTCAACCAGGTTATTGCTCGTATTGGTATTCCTAGAGATATTTTCACTGATCATGGCAGTCATTTTTAGAATAGCATGACGGCTGAGTTGGCTCTAAAATTAGGTTTCCGGCAGGAGCATTCATCTCCATATTATCCTTAGGCCAATGGGAAAGTGGAAGCTGTGAATAAATCCTTGAAGAAAATTCTTCAAAGGACAATCAATAAAGCTCGATCCAACTAGCATATCATGCGATATCCTGCACTTTGGACATACAGGACGTCAGTGAAAACTGCAACTGGCTTTACTCCGTTTCAGCTAGTTTATGGGTTGGAATCCCTATTTCCCATTGAATGTGAGATTCCTTGTCTTAAGTTAGCTGTTGAACTTCTTCCTGACACTTCTAGTCTTGAATAACGTCTCCAACATCTCGATGAGTAGCGTCGGGATTCCGCCATGATAAATGACACGCATAAAAACTGAGTTAAAGTTCAGTACGATAAGGTGGTCAAGCCTAGGGTTTTTTTGGAAGGTGACCTTGTTTTAGTCTATGCCCAAGAAAAAGATGCCCTGGGGGTAGGAAATTTTAAGTCTATGTGGTATGGCCCCTTTATCGTTAAAAAATTCCTTAAAAAAGGAGCATATACCTTGGTTGATTTTGAAGGGAATGAGTTGCTGGAGCCTAGAAATGGGCTCTATTTGAAAAATTATTATGCCTAGGCTTTGGCCTGGAATTTTGCTTTTGTATATAGTAGTTTTTATTTTTACATATCTGGTTTTTCGATCTTTGATGGGATGGTGATTTTTTTGATCTGCTTTGGCAGGTTGTGTCAGATGTCATGAGTCATTTTGGTTTCGCCGATGGTGCTAGTAGACATACTCGGAACTTGGCTTCCATTGCTTGGGTGCTTCATCATCCATCCGGTCAGCTGTTAGTATCAAGAGGAGTCTGCATTGGTCTTGCTTCCAATAATATAGAATAATACACTGTAGTGATTTATCTACTCTCGGAGGCAATATCTTTGGGTGTTGATTCGTTGGTAGTTTTCTTGGACTCCCAGCTGGTGGTGTCACAGTTGAACAATACTTATCGGATTTGAGATCCATTTTTACTCTGGTTGTTCTTGAGGGTACGTTTGTTACAAATATCATTTCAATTTTTAACTTTCATTCATATTCCTTGAGCTGAAAATTGGATGGCAGACTCATTAGCTAATCAAGCAATTGATTGGCATATTAATCATTCAATACAATAAAATCTAATCATCAAAAACATCATACATTTTTATACATTTGTCACATCACATCAAAAATCGATGTATATATATCACCAGAGTGTTAAAAAACTATACAAAAATTTGGATCCATAAGTCGTACAAAATTAGGGCTTATGCCCCATCATGTTCAAATCTCAAAAAATATAAAGTCCTCCGGTAAATCATATCTATCTACTCCTGTGGTCCCTGCCCAGAAGTTTTGTTCCTATAGAACACGATCACAGTCGCGACTCAGTGGAATAACTGCACCCAGTCACGAGGTACTCCTACTACCCGTCTCTGGATGGCCTCGGGTAGATCCTCCACTGCAGCCATAGGCACTTGGCGGGTTAAACCCTCCAAGTTCCTCTGTACAACATGGAGGGTTCTGTCTGAGTCTACTGTATCCGCCTCGCCTCTGCAGCACTTGTGTCATGGGTAACCATCAGGACGGACTGGTCCAATATCTGTATCATGATCATTATGATATTTTAAGTCACTTTGAATCCAAACAAAAACATGTTTTATTTTTTCATACATATTGAAAAAATCCAAAAAAATCATATAAGTTAAAAAATTGCAATCTTACCGACTGTACCCCATGCCGCGCCAAGTGGAATGACGAGGTCTGGATCGCCACAGAAATCCATCCCGGCATAGGGATAGTCCTCCACAACGATGATTTGTTCTCCCCACCATTGGAAGAACTCGTCATCCCAGGTGGTTCGGGGAACTTCACTTCCCTGCAGTCTCTTCATCAGGTCTGCCCATCGAGCAATTCTTGGGTCCCTTGTGCTGCTGATAGAAGAGATCACTTTGGGTCTTAGCCCAGGAATCTTCTCGAAGAAGAATGTCATCAAGATAGTACCATATTCGAAATGTTTTGTCTTTGCTTTTCGGATGGAAGTCAATTGTTGCTTCATGTTCATTAGTAGAGCTGTGCACCAATCATATATATGAGTTAAGCATTCCACAAGTATACTCATTTGAGTCCTGGATGCCTAGTGTAAGGAAGCAAATCCTGCTACCCTACCAATGGTAAATAGGAGAATTTTCATGTGCAAGTCTCTTAAATATTTGATAGCAATTTGAGTCCCAACTTTCTTGGAACCCTCTACGAAGTAGACGTGGACGTAATCTTCCACAATGAGCCCTCCCAAAGGTTTGCCATGTAAATCTGCTAGCTCCCCCCTTCGGGAGAGTCCAGTAATAAAATAGATATCTTCCATCTCGATACATATGGGCATTTGATCTATTATGAAATAATCTTCTTTCGGTTCCCAATAATTCACAAGAATTTCAAGCAACCGGATATTACTCTTCATATTTGGCATTTTGAAAAATTTGAGCAATCCACAATTTCGGAGAATATTGAGCGATAATTGATCCTACATTACTTCATTGTCAATGGCACTGTGCTCACGTTCTCTCCATGATATAGTCATCCTGCAAAAATTCAATAATTTGTCCATTAGAATCACGTTTCTTCATTTCGGGTTGCGCATACGCGACTTTCTCTATACACAGTTGCGTATATACGCGGCTTGGTCAATATAAACCCGCGTATGCACATAACTGTAATTTTAAACAAATAATTCTACGGTGAAATTTCTGAATTTTTAACTTATGAACGGACAAAATTGATAACAAGGATGGATTAAGAGCTTACCTAACAAATTCGGAAAAGTTTGATGGTCGATTGCTCCTGTTTTGATGAAAGAGGCTTTTTCTCCAGAGCTCTTTTTCCCAATTCAGCAAGTAACAATGAACCAAAATGTGAGGTAACTTGTGTATTTATGCCCAAAAATTGAAAATTTTCGCAAAAATTTGTTATGCTTATTTTTTCAATCTATCTTAAGTTGCATAACCCGGATGCTTGGAAGTGCCCAGATTGGTATATTTTCAGGTACATTTTTATGAACTCGAGATTTTTTTCAGTTTTTGATCCATGACTGCTGACCCGTCATGGCAGGTATACGATCTTCACTGGCATATAGGTTAGGGAATCTACTTTCCATTGCATTTTGCATACTAGCCTCCATTCTGATCACTTGCCATAGGGTTGATCCCATCAGGTCATGAGTATTTCACCCATTTCACTCGCCGATTATTTAATCATGACTTGGTGGTAGAGCCTTCCTTTACATGGGCTTCCTAGTTAGTTCCTCGCTATCACTTGTTGCCCATGCTGCGTTTTATGTGGCTCGGGAGTCCTCTTTAGTCTCGCCATGACTTATGTGTTGAAGCTTCATTCTTCTTCTTCTCCACTATTATTTTTCTGGCTATTACCCTAGAGGCTCCCTGGTGTTGTTGAGTTGTATTACTGCATTGCATATTGGCTACTTGTTTATCTTGGCCTTTAGCCGGCTTCATTTTGGACTCGATGTTTAAGCCAACTTTTGACCTTGACTATCTGTACAAGTTAACCATTGCATGCACTTAGCTATCGTGACTTGATAGCCTTTTATCCATGGATGGAACATTCCTTTGAGTATCGCTTACCAGTTTCCACCACCTTGCATTGAGCATAGGATTATTCCAATCCCAGGAACTAGTGCATCTGTCTCTTGATACTCGTTCTATCCATTGTACTATTGTTGGGAAAAATACTGAGAGGGGGGGGGGGGTGAATCAGTATTTACTGCATATTCAAAACTTTTACCTTTTCCTGCTTCTAAAACCCTTACGCTACTTTCCTGAAACAAAATCGCGTATATACGCGGATACCCTTTATGAAACTCGCGTATACACAGATATCTAATTATGTCATTAATTCTTCACTTAAATCATTCCTTCATTTATTCATCAGATATTCAATAAGCAGTAAACATGTGCAGTAAGAACAGAATAAACCATCACACAAAGCATCACACATGAACACCAGGATTTTTAGGTGGAAACCCAAGTCGGGAGAAAACCACCGCTGCAGTTGCTCGGCCTTCAATATTTTATTATAGAGAAAACATCTTACAACATATGTGCTGGTGCAGACTCTACCAGCACGCAGGCACCCACCTGCGCTCGTTTACCAGCCTCTCCTGGAAGGGAGCTCCAACCCCCTGACTCGTTTACCAGCCTCTCCTGGAAGGGAGCTACGACCCCCTGATCTCATTTACCAGCCTCATCTGGAAGGGAGCTACGACCCCCTGACTGAAGGCTACAACCCTCAGCAACTTTTTGGACCACGTTTCATCAATTTTCACACTGGATCCAACAACTTCAATAGAACAACACTTGCAGGACACATTTCATCATATTTTCAAACTAGACCCTTTCCATACTTTTAAGTACAAACATACATCACCAACAGATACTTATCAACATAGATTAGATATCAGAAACACAGCAGAACAGATCAGATATTTCATACCCCTTGCTTCATCAAACCCTACTTTGCATACACGCTTTCCTTTTACTGATGTCGCGTATATACACGCTTCTGTCCACACAAACCAGCGTATACCTCTGTATGTATTTCATTGCGCATACGCGCTTTATCTTCAGCGAAGCCGCATATATACGCTCTTCCTCTGCGCCGAAGTAGCGTATAGATCTTCAATCATTATAGAGCAGCATACTTCTTCAGATCAGATGTTCAGTTCAGATTTACCCTTTTACTTCAGACAGATGTTCGCCTTTATTCGGATCTAAGCCTTCCATAATCAGATCTAGTAGATACAAGTGCATTTCAGATCTAGATCCCCTTCTTCATCATTGGTGCATCATACATTCAGATTTATCTTCAAGTGTAACCCTTTCCATTCAGATCTACTTCAGAGAGAAGTATTCATTCAAGCTCAGACATCTTGCACCCACACTCATGATTTTCACAATGAATTTCTTCTCCTTATATAGGTTTATCCTTTTTCAATACCATGAGCCCCTTTTTCAATACCATGGGCCAAAACAATACCATGAGCCCAAAACTACCTGGACGGGGTCAACTAGGCGGATCATTACCCAATACAATGGATCAATACCATGGTGGTTACCCTTGGTTTTGCACTTTTTGAGCACTTTAGCCCATACGCGACTTGGCACGTTCTTTTCCGCGTGCATACGCGACTTCCCCTAGACGCATCCGCGTATTCATTGAGACATACTCTTTTCATCATATATTTAGCACATGCTGAATTTCTTTCTTCATTGCCTTCTGTATACACTGTAGATACATTCAGATTTACATCAAGACATATTCTATCAAGCACAACTTCATCAAGTAAGTTGTCATCATCTTCATCAAGTGGGTTGCCTTTCAAGGACAACACTCAGCATCATATTGTCAGCAATCATCATATCACATCAGATTTACATCATTTACCAAGTCCATCAAGTCAAGAATAACTTCATCAGGTGGTTTGCCATCAAGGGAACACACGTCAATAGTCGCATGTCTTCATCTTCATTCAGTGGGTTTCCATCAAGGACAACACTCTGCATCATATTTCCAACAATCTCCCCCTTTGGACTTGATGGAAACCATGATGGTGTTTGGTTACCACAACAGATAACAACAGATAGATACATTAAGACACCATGTCGCTCTCCCAAATATTTGACACCATTCTTTCTCTTCATTCAAACACCATGTCACTCTCCCCCTTTGACATCAAGGGTAAAGGGCGGATCAAAACCAACACACTCTCCCCTTTAGCGTTCTGCAGATCTGATATATACTGAAGTGACCAAGCTCCCCCTGAGTTCAAGTTGAATCTTCAACCATATTTTCCAAAGAAGTACATGACTCTATGAATTTCCTATCACCAATGACTCATACTTACATCAAATATCCATCCAAGTGGATTTACATATGGGACTCAAGTACCCAACCAAGTGGGTTTACAAAATGTGACTCAGCTACCCAACCAAGTGGGTTTACAAATTGAAAAGTCCATACATGACAGAATATTACAATTTACATCATGGGTCTCAACAAGACCTTTTCACCAAACTACAAATATAACTTTAAGACCAACACCAGAAAGTCCTCAAGAAAGAGAACATATTACAGAGTCAACATAATGCCAACAATGCATTATACTCAGCAAGGCCAATGCTCCCCCTGAATCTGTGCAACCAATAAATATTTCCAAATGACTAAGGCTCCCCCTTAGTTTGTGCATCCTGAACACTTTCACCAACAAATCATCAAGGAATCTTCATCAAAAACATTAGAAATAGAATTATGAGAACTGGAACACCACCAGAGATACCAAACAGTATCAGAGATACCAAACAACACTGCAGCTGTGCTGAAGAGAGCTAAACCAAGAAAAAATTGCCAGCAACCAAACATACGCGGTTTTCTGTGCAGGAACTCGCGTATATACGCGGCTGTGTTTCATGAAACCCGCGTATCCAATGCCATCTTCTAGAATTTATGCAGATTTGTTCTTTTGACTGGCAGAGAACACTCCCAGCTTTTGTCTTAGATACTCGAACGCTTCCCTGGGCAGAGGTTTAGTAAAGATATCAGCAACTTGTTCTTTGGAGGGAACATACTCCAACTTCACTATTTGCTCAAGCACTTGTTCACGTAAGAAGTGATACTTGATGGGAATGTGCTTGGTGTTTGAATGCATAACAGGATTCTTTGAAATACTGATGGCACTTGTATTGTTACACTTAATGGGAACAGGAGGAGTACATTTGATTTGAAAATCTTGTAAGGTTTGCATCATCCAAAGGAGTTGAGTGCAACAGGATGCGGCAGCCACATATTCTGCTTCTGCTGTAGATAAGGCATTAGAATTTTGCTTCTTGCTGAACCAAGATACTAACCAGGGTCCCATATAGAATGCACCACCACTAGTGCTTTTCCGATCATCAACACTTCCAGCCCAATCTGCATCAGTGTAAGCATGAAGAGGAAGATCAGCATCCTTTGGATACCATAGACCAAAGTCTTGAGTTCCTTGTAGATATTTGAATATCCTTTTGACAGCCTGAAGGTGAGACTCTTTTGGATTAGCTTGGAATCGTCCAACAATCCCAACTGCATGCATAATGTCTGGTCTGGTCCCAGTGAGATAAAGTAGACTTCCAATCATCGATCTGTATTCTGGTTGATTCACTGTGGGAGAATCATCATTAGAACTGAGATTGCATTCGGTTATCATTGGTGTACTTACAGGTTTGCATTCTTCCATGCCATACTTCTTCAGAATTTGCTTAAGATATTTTTCTTGTGATAGGAATATACCATCTGCAGATTGATGCACTTGCAAGCCGAGAAAGAATGTTAGTTCCCCAAGTAAAGACATTTCAAATTCTTGCTGCATGATAGAGGCAAAATTTTGACTCATAGATTCTTCGTTACTCCCAAAAATGATATCATCAACATATACAACCACAATCAATAGTTTGTCATTTTCAACTTTTGTGTATAAGTTGCTATCAGCAGACCCCTTTGAAAAACCTTGTTGATGAAGATATTTGTCAAGACGATAATACCAAGCCCTTGGAGCTTGTTTGAGACCATATAGAGCCTTTTTAATTCTACAAACAAGATTTGCATCATTTCCCAAAATGAATCCTTCCGGTTGTTCTATATATACTTCTTCTTCTAGATCACCATTAAGAAAAGTAGATTTAACATCCATTTGATAGACTTTGATTTTTTGATAACTTGAAAAAGCAAGAAACATTCTTATGGCTTCAAGTCTAGCTACAGGAGAAAAAGTTTCTTCAAAGTCTATACCTTCTTGTTGAGTATACCCTTTGCAAACCAATCTAGCTTTGTTTCTTACAACATCCCCATTCTCATTTAACTTGTTCTTGAAGATCCATTTAGTTCCAATGACATTTTTATCATGTGGTCTTGGTACCAAATCCCAAGTGTCATTCTTTTCAATTTGATCAATCTCTTCATTCATGGCTTGGTTCCAGCATTCATCTTGGCTAGCTTCCTTGACATTGTGTGGTTCAATTGTGGATACAAGTGCCTGATGACTAGAAGATCCCACAAAAGTTCTCCTTGTTCGTACACCTGATTCCTTGTCTCCCATAATCTGAGATTCAGGATGATTCTTTTGAACGTATCTGGATGGAGCTTTTTCAGATAGATCATTTTCAGGTTCTTCATTTGATTCATTGTCTATATCATTTCTAGTTACTGTAGAAGGAAATAAGTCATCATCATCTTCTTTAGTTGTTTGTTTTTCCTCTTTAGGGGCTGCAGGAGACTCATCAATAACAACATCAATACATTCAACAATCTTTCCAAGCCTTTCATTATAACATTTGTATGCTTTGCTTGAAGATGTGTAACCAAGAAATATTCCTTCATCTGATCTAGGTTCAAACTTGCCAAGCTTTTCATCATTATTTTTGATAAAGCATTTGCTTCCAAAAACTTTAAAATGCTTTACAGTGGGAGATTTTCCATACCAGAGTTCATATGGACTTTTATCACTGTTTACCCGAACATGTGCTTTGTTGTGAATGTCTACTGCTGCACGAGTTGCTTCTGCCCAGAAAGTGCCAGGCAGTCCAGAGTCATCAAGCATAGCTCTAGCCATTTGTTGAATTGTTCTATTCATTCTTTCTGCAACGCCATTTTGTTGTGGAGTGCCAGCTACAGAGAATTGTCTTTTTATGCCATGTTGTTCACAAAAATCAAATAATTCATTTGATGTATATTCTCCTCCTCGATCAGATCTAAGACACTTGATTTTTAAATCCAATTCATTTTCTACCAGAGCTTTGAAATTCTGAAATTTTTCAAAAGCTTCATCTTTATGTTTGATAAAACCAATTTGACACATTCTGGATTAATCATCAATAAATAGGATATAGTATTCTTCCCCACGTAATGAATTTTTCCTCATAGGTCCACAGATGTCAGTATGAATGAGTTCAAGAGTCTTACTTGATGATCCTTCTTTGGCATTATATCGAACTCTGGTCTGCTTACCAAATTGACAAGATTTGCATATGGTAATTTCTGGAAGATTGACCTTGGGAAGATCACGAACAGCTTGAAGTCTGCTTGCTTTGTTGATTTGAGAGAAACTCAGATGCCCCAGCCTTCTATGTCATAGCCAATTTTCTGAAGACTTGCTCAAGTAACATTGATCTATGCTGTTTAGTACATATAGGTTGCTTCGATTTCTTTTTCCTTTTATAATGATTTTACCTGTATCAAGATCACGAACCACACATTCTTTGGAACTGAAGACCATTTCTGCTCCTTGATCACACATTTGACTAACACTTAAAAGGTTATGCCTTAATCCATCCACATACATGACATATTTAGCCTTCACTTTTTCTTTTAGAAATACTGCCCCTTTTCCTTTAATTACAGCAGGAGTATCATTTCCAAATGTAACTTTATTTTCCTTTTCTAGAGCATTGTAAGTATGAAGTTTGCTTTTGTCACCTGTCATGTGTCTTGAACACCCACTATCAATGTACCATTGATTCTCTTCACCCTCTGCAAATAACGCTATCCCACAATTTTCGACCGATATTTCTTTCTCTTTCCACACTTTAGAGCTTGAGGGAACATGTTCTTTTGGCTGGACCTTGCTACTGCATTCAGATTCTTCATGACCAAAGTTATTGCAATAAGTACATTCAACTTCGTTTTGAAGAGGCGAAAAGTTGTTGTAGGTGTTCTTCTTTGGTTCGATATTCAAACTTGTATTTCTTGCTTCTCTTGTCATGATGGTTTTATATGCAACACATTGAACAACTTTATGACCAAAATTGTGACATGAGAAAAATTGTCCATTGAAGTAGAAATTTCTGTGATCATGAAATCTTCTATTAGAATTTACCTGTTGGTTGTAACTTCTTTGAACGATCTCCTTGTTAGTGTTCCTTGAATTGAGATGATCATGCTTTACCTGTAAAGATCCTTTGTTCCCTTGCTGAGTGGTTGAATGTAGAGAACCAGCTGTGGCTGTTTTTAGAGAATTTGGTGCTGAAGTCTGGGAAGATTCCCCAATATATCCAAGACCTGTTTTTATAAGAGGGGACCGCTGAACCTTGATAATCTCTTCTAAGGTTTCTGAACCTTTAGCAAATCTAAGATTGAGAGATTTCACTTTCTCATTATCTCTTCTTAGACTTACTACTTCACACTCCAATTCCTCAATGCGTTTTTCTTTTGATTCAAGCTGATTTTCTTGAGTCTCTATGATTCTGTTCTTTTCTTCTAGGCTTACTTTGAGATGATTGTTTTCTTCAAGCAAATTATTGTCTTCTAGCATATCCACAAAAGTATCCTTTTCTTCTCTAGATTCTAGTTCACATTCTTTCATGATTGCCCATACCTTTGCACCAAGATTTTGCAGATAAGCTTTTGTTCATACCATCCCAAATATCAGATTGCTTCCATTGAATGGAGGTGGCTTTCCAGACATCACTTCTTCTGGACTTCCCATTGCGACGGATCTCCTTCAAGCGATCAAGCTTCTGCAGAAGGACCACGCTCTGAAACCAATTGTTGGGAAAAATACTGAGAGGGGGGGGTGAATCAGTATTTACTGCATATTCAAAACTTTTACTTTTTCCTACTTCTAAAACCCATATGCTACTTTCCTGAAACAGACTCGCGTATATACGCGGATACCTTTTATGAAACTCGCATATACACATATATCTAATTATGTCATTAATTCTTCACTTAAATCATTCCATCATTTATTCATCAGATATTCAATAAGCAGTAAACATGTGCAGTAAGAACATAATAAACCATCACACAAAGCATCACACATGAACACCAGGATTTTTAGGTGGAAACCCAAGTCGGGAGAAAACCACCGCTGCAGTTGCTCAGCCTTCAATATTTTATTATAGAGAAAACATATTACAACATATGTGTTGGCGCAGACTTGACCAGCACGCAGGCACCCACCTGCGCTCGTTTACCAGCCTCTCCTGGAAGGGAGCTCCAACCCCCTGACTCGTTTACCAGTCTCTCTTGGAAGGGAGCTACGACCCCCCAATCTCGTTTACCAGCCTCACCTGGAAGGGAGCTACAACCCCCTGACTGAAGGCTACAACCTTCAGCACCACCTTGGACCACGTTTCATCAATTTTCACACTGGATCCAACAACTTCAATAGAACAACACTTGCAGGCCACCTTTCATCATAGATACATATCAACACAGATCAGATAGCAGAAACACAGCAGAACAGATCAGATATTTCATACCCCTTGCTTCAGCAAACCCTATTTTGCATACGCGCTTTCCCTTCACTGATGTCGCGTATATACGCGCTTCCGTCCACACAAACCAGCGTATACCTCAGTGTATATTTTATTGCGCATACGCGCTTTCTCTTCGCTGAAGCCGCGTATATACGCGCTTCCTCCGCGGCGAAGTAGCATATAGATCTTCAATCATTACAGAGCAGCATACTTCATCAGATCAGATATTCAGTTCAGATCTACCCTTTTGCTTCAGACAGATGTTCGCCTAGATGCTCGCCTCATCACAGATCTAAGCCTTCCATAATCAGATCTAGTAAATACAAGAGCAATTCAGATCTAGATCCCCTTCTTCATCATTGGTGCATCATACATTCAGATTTATCATTCAAGTGTAACCCTTTCCATTCAGATATACTTCAGAGAGAAGTATTCATTCAAGCTCAGACATCTTGCACCCACACTCATGATTTTCATAATGAATTTCATCTCTTTATATAGGTTTATCCTTTTTCAATACCATGAGCCCCTTTTTCAATACCATGAGCCAAAACAATACCATGAGCCCAAAACTACATTACTTCTGATGGTATTCCTGGACGGGGTCAATTAGGCGGATCATTACCCAATACAATGGGTCAATACCATGGTGGTTACCCTTGGTTTTGCACCTTTTGAGCGCTTTTTCCCATACGCGACTTGGAACGTTCTTTTCCGCGTGCATACGCGACTTCCCCTAGATGGATCCGCGTATTCCTTGAAACATACTCTTTTCATCATATATTTAGCACATGCTGAATTTCTTTCTTCATTGCCTTCTGTATACACTGTAGATACATTCAGATTTACATCAAGACATATTCTATCAAGCACAACTTCATCAAGTAAGTTGTCATCATCTTCATCAAGTGGGTTTCCTTTCAAGGACAACACTCAGCATCATATTGTCAACTATCATCATATCACATCAGATTTACATCATTTACCAAGTCCATCAAGTCAAGAATAACTTCATCAGGTGGTTTGCCATCAAGGACAACACACGTCAATAGTCGCATGTCTTCATCTTCATTTAGTGGGTTGCCATCAAGGACAACACTCTGCATCATATTTCCAACAACTATAGCATTATTTTATTCTTTTTTAGGCTTATTATATGAAAAAGACAAAAAATCAAATATAACAAAAAGAACGAGAATGGGATGTAACTTCGTAATTTGATGGCAGTACAATGTCAGTTTGTCACCCTTGAACAAAGCACATACACTTATATATTTCCTTCTTTTGGGATGGTTTTAGTTTTGACCTAGGTTCATCCTTTGCCTTGTTTCACTGGTCGGTTCTCCCCCGGTTGGTTACCTCTTCCAATCATATGGAGAGTTTGTTTTTGCCTCCTGCATAACAGACTTATACAGTGTCAATTTTTACTTCCATGGTCATCACGAGTCGTGCTTTTGTTCAAGGGAAGTCTAACCAGAGTCGGCCATTCTTCGGTGTCTCTTGACTCATTATTCTGTCGGCCTTCCTGGTCTTATCAGTATCTTGTTCTATCACATCAGATGTTTTGATCTTCTGCTAGTGCTAGTTTGAGAAGGTCCCCATTGACTTCTCATTGGCGGGTTTGTCTCTCATCGACTACGACACATTGCTCTGAGAGTAAACCTAGAGCCGCACCCTGGCCGTATTTTCATCATTGATAGGCGACCTTGTGCTTAGCATTTGATCATCATTATGGGTCTTTGACTGAGTGGTTTTCCCTATGTTCGACGTCATCATACATTATCACACTTGGGATTCGTGCAGTACCTTGATTTCCATTTGACCCTATCGGTGGATATCTCGCCTCTGTGTCAGATTTCATTATTGGTTGGTTCAGAGGGTTTCTTCCGTGTGCTAGCTTCATCTTGTGCATGTCAGAAATGTACTTCGGTTTGGTTCCGTCACTTTGCTTCATCCGATTCCTTCCAAATTTTGGCCAATGGGTTACACTCGCGTTGGAATGATGTGGGATGCCTTAACGCCTTCCTTGCAGCAGATCTTTTCACATCGACTCCAACTCATTGCTCTGGGAATACGGTCTAGAGTCTTTTTTTTAGTACCTTAGGGTTTTTAGTCATCAGTGGCAGACTCTTCACTATCGACAGTGGGGATTCATCATTGCCTCCTGATTGGTAGATTCTTCCAAGTGTTCAACGTCAACTCATTCATTCGCACTTGTTAGATTGTACTGGGGCACCTTGACATTCATTTTCATTATTGGTGGGTTGTCTCGCGTTGGTTAACGGTTTACATTATTGACCGGTAATCCAACGATTTCTCACATGGTTGACTTCAGCTCATTTATTCCCATTGTGTAGAATTGTGCCGTCGAGATCAGTGAAGACCTCGGGTTGCATCAGCATTTTTCAGTTCACTTTTGATAGTCCATTCAGTTTCTGCCAATGATGTCGTCCACCCTTATATGTTGCAGTGTCAGTACAACAACATCTTATATGTTGGCTCCCGAGTTGCGTGATTGTACCATGTGTTCCACCCCTTATGATCTGGTACTTGGATATTCAGTTACTTTTATGATCAGACATCTAGTTTCAGCATCATTGATCAGCTTTCTATATGTGATACTTGGACATTGATTCCGACTTTTACTTCCGGGCCATGCTTAGATGATTCATTGTGTACTTTCAGTTCACCTATACTAGTATACATTTTGGATCCATTCTGTACTTTCTATATGATGTATTTTTGACTGAGCATGGGTATGCCCACCTCAGCATGAGTTGACTCTCTATTTTCTTTCATTGGTTTTTGGCAGGCTGAAATCTGGTGAAGTCCTCTCTTGTCCTTGCAAAATTCTTTCTATGTGCATAATACATTTCGGCCATCATGTACCCCTTCTGACCTCATATATTAGGGGGCATCTGTTATAGCATAATTTTTCACCCTCATGTGATTCATGATTGTCTCTTTGGCCTTGGGCACCCATTCCCATAGACTTGAACAAAATTCATAAAAAACAATGTTAAAAATCCCATACGTGGGTATGCCCAGACTTTTCTGCATGTATACGCGAGTCCATACAAATGTTTCTACGTTTGCCATTAAAATCATTAAAAAATATATAAAATTCTCTATTTTCGGGTTGAGTTGATGGTTACTCCAGTATTTCAACCACCCCATCACATGGCCAACTGTTTCCGACTGATTGAAACTACTTTGAGGGAGTATAAAAGCCCCTCATGTGCATGGCCTAAGGGAGAGAAATTTATAGACATTATACTCTGTTGGAATCCCAATTCAAGTCTGATTTCCCGTGCCTCCTGCACTTTCCCAAATTTTTACAGGAAACCCTTGTTTCTTGGAGATGTTCATCATTTTATATGTCATCTCATGTGCACAAGTCTTGAAAGTATCCTAGTGAGGCAAGGGCGGGACAGATCCGGACGACAGTCTATTCGAAGATCGTGGAAGGATTCAGGTGATCTCTCCACTTTTTATTACTGTACATGCTGTTCGTAATGAAGAAGAACCATCTTGTTCCTAAATTCATGTGTTAATATCTGCTTGCATATGTGAAAATATTATTATTTAAGCATTTATTAATTTTTATATGATGTTTCACATGGATTTCACTGACATTTAGGATAGATATATGCTATACAACTAGATTTCTGTGCACGTTTCTTCTTGGTTTTCAGGTTGAGGAGGAAGAAGGGTTGTTGGGGGTTTGGACCCCGCGGGATCTACATCAAACGTAGGATTATGGGTGAGTTCTACTATCGATGTTATCTAGTTTTCAGCATACAAGTGTGGTTGTGTGAGCCCTTCTTGAGTAGCATGCCCTGATCTGTGGAGGTTTTGACTCAACAAACCTCTAGGGAGTTATTTCCCGAAACTCATAGAGTGCTTCAAATGGACTCATTTTGATGGAGGATTGATAACTGTTGTTGTAAGAAAACTCAGCTAAATTTAAGTAGTCTTCCCATTTTGATGGCCTATCCATCACATACATTCTCAGCATATCTTCCAAGATCTGATTTGTTCTCTCTGTTTGACCATCCGTCTGAGGGTGATAGGCAGTACTAAAATTCATTTTATTGCTCATGCCCCCAAACAGACCTTTCCAGAAGGCGGCTGTGAACTTAGCATCTCTATCTGAAATAATCATTTTTGGACCCCGTGCAACCTTACTATTTCTTTTAGGAACATATCTGCTACTTGAGCTGTTCCAAAATTAGATTTTACAGGAATGAAGTGTGCAGCTTTTGTTAAAGTGTCTACGACTACCCTCACTGAATCATGCTGGTATTTTGTTTTGGGTAACTCGGTTATGAAATCTATAGAAACAATGTCACATTTCCATTCTGTAATTGGCAAGGGATTTAACAGACCAGCTGGTTGTTGATGTTCTTCTTTGACTAGTTAACATTCCATGAACCTAGCTAAATAGTTTGCTACATCCTTTTTCATTCCTGGCCAAAACAATTTCTTTTTCAAGGCTGTAAGCATTTTTTGATATCTCGGATGTCCTGCATATGTCTATTTATGATATTCATCTAATATCTCTTTTTTCAAAGACTCTACATTGGGGATATACAATCTGTTTTTATAGCAGATAAGCCCTTTCTGTTTTTTGGTATATTCAACCATTTCTTTCTTTAGCATTTTCATTTGTAGATTCTCATAGTTTGGATCTTGATCTGATACCTTTTTAACTAGTTCTTCCAAATCAAAACTAGCACTACTCCCAATGCTGCTTATGCTTTGGCAAGCATTTCTTCTTAGTGCATCAACAATTTTGTTTTCTTTCCCTTTGATATGTTTTATATCCATATCAAATTCACTCAGAAAATATAGCCATCTGTCTTGTCGGGCATTCAAATCTGTTTGAGAAAAGAAATACTTGAGACTAGTATGGTCTGTCATCAATGTAATTTTTTTCCCAAGAAGATAGTGTCGCCACATCTTCAAGGCATGAATTATAGAAGCCAATTCTAGATCATATACACTGTAATTTTTTTCATGTTTCTTAAGTTTTCTAGATTCATATGAAATAACATAATTTTCTTGCAACAACACTCCTCCCAATCCCTCTCTACATGCATCAATACACACAACAAACTCTTTGTCAGGATCTGCAATCTTCAGTATAGGGGTTGTAGTGAGTTTCAATTTTAGTTGTTCAAATATGTTTTGGCATCTTTCAGTCCACTCAAATTTGGTACCTTTTCTCTATAGTGAAGTTATGGGATATTCTATTGTAGAAAATCTTTCCACAAATCTTCGATAATAACCTGCACTCCCCATAAATGATCTCACTACTGAAACATCAGTCGGCACTGGCCATTCTCTAATAACCTTTATTTTCTCTGGGTCAACAGCCAATCCTTGTTCAAAAATAATATGCCCCAATTATTGAATCTTGTCTTTATAAAATTCACATTTACTGAATTTGGCATATAACTGGTTTTCTTTCAAAGTTTGCAAAACTATCCTTAAGTGTTCTTTGTGCTCTTCCTCACTTTTTGAATAAACTAGAATATCGTCTATGAACACTAATACAAATTTATCCAAGTACTTGTTCAAAATGCTATTTATTAAGCACATAAAAGTGGCAGGGGCATTTGTCAACCCAAAAGGTAGGACTACAAATTCACAGTGACCATACCTGGCTCGAAAAGTTGTTTTACTAATATCTTCCTCCTTAATTCTGAGTTGGTGATAACCAGTCCTCAGATCAATCTTAGAAAATACTGAATCCCCTCTTACCTGATCAAAAAGGTCATCAATTCTGGGCAATGGGTATCTGTTTTTTATTGTCAACTTATTTAGCTGACGGTAATCAATGCACATTATAAAGGTTCCATCCTTCTTTTTCACGAACATCATCGGTGCTCCGCAAGGTGACACACTCAGTCTGATATAACCTTTATCCAACAATTCTTGAAATTGCATTTTCAACTCCATGAGTTGAAGGGGGCTCATCCAGTAAGGGCCTCTAGAAACGAGTGTTGCTCCTAGCACCAAATCGATGGAGAAATTGATTTCTGTTTTTGGGGGAAGATGAGGAATATAAACTGGAAAAACTTCTTTAAAATCTTTTACCACTAGTAAGGTGTCTAACAAGTTTTCTTCAGGTTGTTGTTCTAATTCTTCAACATGTACAACATATACTTGATATCCTTTTCTAGCTGTTCTTTTTAATTGCAGAGCTGATATTTGTCTTACAAAAATTGGTTATGGTTTTCCTTTGAGTATAAAGGGTCTCCCCTCCTCATCTATGCAATGCAGAGTTTTATCCCAATAGTTCATCATAGCCTTTCTCTTTTCTAACCAGTCCATTCCTATCAGCAAATCGTATGAGCCTAAGGATAGAATGTTTAAATTTACTTCGGTCTGAAAATCATTAACTTAATTGTTGTTCGAGGTAACTTATGAGTTACCTTTCGCTTGGTGCCAGTGGCTAACTGGACCAACCAGGAATGTTGAAATTTTTTAGTTTTGAGATTGCATTTCTCTACAACTTGTGGATTAATGTAACTCAAAGAAGCACCTGGATCAATTAAAACTGTAATAGCTTGGTCAACAATCTTACCTTCCATCTCAACCATGGTAGCCTAGTGTTCTGCTTGCCGATTCTCCAAGGCTACACTGATAATGGGTATTTTCCTTGCTATATCATTCACTGTGGTAGCTTCTCAATCTCTCATAATCATCTGAATATTTCAGTGTGGAAAATCCCTCAACAGATAAGGTTCTCCACAACCCCAACATTTCAAAGGCTCCTGCATTTTAATTGTTCCTTCCTTCTTATTATCTCCATCTGATTGTTTTGAACCAACTTGGGACTGAGCAGTTTGACTTTCTTTTGGTTTATTAAATTTTTTCTGCTGATAATCCCTACCAAATTTCTTCAAGTAAGCTGGTTTATGTTTCTTTCCTTTGAACTCACCCTTTCCTTTAAACTGCTTGTAACATAATCTAGCTTTCCTCACCACTTCGTCCATAGTTTTTGGATTATCGAACTCTATTTTCTCCTTATACACAACAGGAAAAGAGTTCAAAAACCTTTGTACCTTGGCCTTCTCTTCATGAATATAAGGAAAATACCTTAACAGATTTGTAAACTTGGTGACGAACTCATCTATGGTGAGCTGTCCCAATCTGAGTTCATGGAACTCCTTTGCTTTATCATCATAATAGCGTTCGTTTAAATAGTGGTTTTAAAATTTGACTTGGAAATCTTCCCAAGTCACTATTTTTTCATCAATAGCATGGACAATTTTTGTCTCCTCCCACCACAAGGCAACCTTACCCTGTAGCTGGTAGACAGCTAATCTAGCCTTCAGATTTCTCTCATATTCATATACCTGGAAATACTTAATCATATTCAATAACCATGCCTCAACATCTTCCTCCTTCTCCCCATCATAGGAGGGAGGTTTAATTTTTTGGAATTCACCATGTAATTCCTTCCTCTGTTTAGACTAGTGTCTATTAGTGTCATCTTCCTCAGAATCATCAAAGAACTTGCCTTTCTTCCTCTTTCCGGAACCTTCACCTTCTTGGCTATTCCGCGAAGTCAGTGCTCTTATGAGCTTTTCCTTCTCCTCATTGGCTAATGACAGCTTGTCATTCTGGCTTCTTAGCTCAGCCATTTCCCATTGCAACCTGTGCAACATAGTCATCAAAGGAGCATTGGGATCTGGCGTGTTATCCCCATCACCCAGATCAACATAAATTTCATCTCCTTCAGCCATTGAATTTTCAATTTCAGTACCACTGTACACTAAACAAAACAACATCAGCAATAATACAAATTTTTTTTTTCTCAACCAGAAATAATTTATACAGTGAGCACAACAACAACCCAGTTTCTATAACTTGAGCTTTGATACCATTTCTCATGTCTCCCCTACAAATTTTTTTTTCCCACTTTCGTAATAATAAATTTGCATCAATTTTATATGTTGTAATTCCACTTACAGTAAGCTTATCTACCTTTTTAAATAATGTATATCACTCTGCATATACCTTAATTTTCCGCAATTAATTCTAAATTTACTTTTGGACTGTACTCTTTAGACCAGAGATCGCTTTAATGGTTCTCTCTTCTACTGCTTCTATATATATATATATATATCAATACCCCTAAAAATAATTTCCATCCTATTCAATGTTTATGTTGACCTATTAATCTCTATTTGGTATAAGGATAAATTTATTTTTTTAGCCTTGACTCTCACACTTCATTTAATTAATACCATACAGTATGCGTTCCATCTTGACACTTAACAATTGTAACTTATGTCGTGCTTAGTCGGGTGTACACATACATATGGTTATGGAATTTTACTTTCTAACTTTAATTCTACAAGCGATAGTCTTTGTAATGTGTTGCACGATGCTATAGTCACTCCAACATCGTATACGATATCATTGGGGATGATATTATGTGTAATGATCGTTTTGTGGACTAGATCCTTAACGCCTTCTTGTGAAAATATGGTCAATACTTCATTTGATTCACATGGTATGTATATGAATACGCCCTTACTGCCATGGTGAGCATATGGAAAATTTTTATATTGACATTAAGGATTTCAACTTATATAGGAGCATTATGGAAATTTCTCTACGTGCCTCTATGTTGTTCGTTTCACACTTAATGTATTGAATTTTCAAGTGCTCTCTACGTTAATGGCTCAGTCAGATCAGACTTTTAAATACATCGGAATTTCATTGGCGCTCTTTGCATTTATTTGAGGTTATTGTGGTTTTTTGTTAAACCACAAGGATTGACGTTTTTGTACGCCTCAACATCTGAACTCCGTATGGAGTTTTAAGTCACTTGTACTGTGACGACTCTGGGTTCAGTTAAGTGACAAGAAGAATGATTCGAGTGATAAGTTTTTTTTTTTTTTTTTATTCCGTCACTTTCCCATGTGATCACATCCTACATAATAAATGTATGAATCTGGTCTGTGTGATTTATGTGGTTGGCATTTGTATCAGTGTTTCATCACAATATTCATATCAGAGGTCAAGGTTTCGATCCACGCCTCTACTCAAAGATCCTTACATGTGGACTATGGGATCTAATCACTGGTTAGGTTTTCATTTTCCCATAGAAGTTCCCCGCCTGCATTCTATTCCTCTTTCAATTGCATTTGTGCTATCAGTTGTTACCAGAGCTCCGCCTCTATAAGAAGGCGTTTTGTTCACAGGTATGAATCTATTGCTTGTCTTATGAATACATGCCATAATTTTATTCAAGCTCAGACGAGATGGTTCAGATTATCATTCCGTGGTGAACGTTGTATGAGATATGGTTTCATTCCAATCAATTTCACTCTATTCTCCATTTGATTCTGGTGTTACCGGGCATAGCCGTCAATTTCTATTTTGATTTGTTTTTGGTTTACATTTTCTTATGGAAATCGATTTCTAGTTACTCTATTTACTTCTTATATGATTTATGGGTTCGTCTTTGGCATGTTGGGCATCATTCTTCAGCTTGAGTCCTACGCCAAGACCAAGTCTCGTCGGCCCTCCTGGCATTTACCCTTAGCAAGAATTTTCTCAGGTGATTATTCCTCTACTAAAATTTGTATTCATATTTTGTTTTTATGTCCAACTAACAGTCATCGTTCTTGGTATCTAAGTCCTCGTTTCTTCACACAGAGCCATTTAATTCTTACATGGTATTCAATGGGGTATGTATAGTTTCGTTCGACTTCCCTTAGCCTCTGTTAACTCCTTTTTTTCTATTCTGGTTAATACCCTTATTCATATGCTTTTGTCTCGATTGATTTTGTAGGTAATTCCTATTCCAAAGCGCCTTTGTTTTCGATTTGAAACCTCCTATACTTTTCTACCGTAGTCCATTAACACCAATATTATTCTCGTTTATTACAGGTCGGTATGAATGACTCGTTTTAATTCTTATATGGAACCATGTATTCCGAGAGTTTGTCATTAATTGTTGGAGAGCAACATACCAAGAATTTCCTTGAGAAAATTTACCCAATGTAATTTGTAATATAGTACACAAGAATTTGGAGATTCGCTAACATGAATCTTGACACCAGAATACTTTTTATCCTTTGTCAAGGGTTCATTTTCTACTGTTTCTTGTTTCCACAGTCTGCCAATTTTCTTAGGACTTTTATATACATATTCAGAGGTATTTTGAGCATTTGTAATGTTTGTAATAATCGAGCTTCTAACATTCTTCCTTAAGGAATTTTTGAATATATATCTGGCTGAAGGTCCTTAACCTAACAATATTTATCTATAATTTACATTACTTCTACAGTTATGAATTTCACCTTTATTTTAATAAAATAGAGCGTTTTACTATGGAGTCAATATATTTTAGTTAGGACTACTTGTATATCTCAATTACTAAGGTAGAGAAATAGGTTCTCTTTTCGTTCTGTGTTAACTGTTTGAACGAATGGTAAATTACTGTACATAGTAAGAATTTCACAATGGGTATAGTATATCAAAGAAATTTCTATAATGACTATTTGGTACTTTTTGTGGAGGCATCTCCTTGTTTACCATATAAATACCCTTTCATTTCATTTTTTTTTCAACAAATAATTCTTCTTGAATGCTACAGATAAGAGAACTCCACAATGATGTAATAGCATTACTCTGTCTCTTTCCATACATTTATCAGCTAATGTATTTTCTGAACAGAGTTTATATTTTTCATGTCCAACATACCATATACTACAACAGAATTACATACTTTTTTATACCTAGTCACAGTACCCTACTCTTTTCTGATGTACTATATTGCTTAATTGATCATAAATATTTTCCTTAACTTTGAATTTATTTACCCTGCTAATATGCATGTATGTATACAAAGTATAATTTGGTTACAACTACTAGATTTGAATATGGAAAATCTATATCTTTCTATTCTATCATTTGTTCCTTATAAAGAAGCAGATTAAAGTTACACTTCTAATTATACCAAGGAATAATTTCTTTTCCTATCTCTAGATTTAAGCCAACCAATGGTATAGAGACTCTGGCTGATAGTATTCCCTGGGATTTTTCCTTACTACCATACAGAGAAGCAGAAGATTAATTTCTTCTAATTAATTCAGTGAAATGTAAGGAAGATAGTAACACAATAACTAAATTAAACCTAACAACTACGTCATTTTTCCATCTTGACTTACCGCATCAAAATTATTCATTCATAAAATCTGTGTGCATACCACTTCTATGCAGACCAATTCTCCTAACCTTAGAGTTCCTCTGTCTCCAAAACTCACCCCCAAGCTGAGATCCTCTCCTAGAATAGACCAACCTCAATCTGTTTTGGAGTACCTTATTTAAGCTTATGCTCCCCAAAGCCTGTTTCTAATTTTGCGTCCACAATTATAGGATGCTTTTATTCATGTTTGCCTAGGCTTCCATGATTTAGCGACTTTTAATGCTGCTTTCTGCTTTTACAGATTTTTACCTCTTCCCAACTACTCTCCACCTCATTGGGGAAATCTAGTTTTTTCCTCAAAATATAAATTAGAAATAAATTCTTTCAAGGATTTTTGAAAGATTTTTGGGGAAAGTCTTAGCCTCTTTCCATACCTCATGGATTTGGCAAGTGATCTCAAAATTTTCTTTTGGTCAATATGCACAGAAATATTTTATTTATTTTTCATAATTAAATAAATAATTAATTACATCCACACAATAATTATCCATTGGGGTCCACTCCCCTTTGGATTGAAGTTCAACTGTCTAACTTGAAAAACATAAAACTAGGGGTGTTACATCCTGCAAGTTTTATACCCCATAACAAATCATGGTTTTAATACAAAATATTTTTTTGTTCTATTAATTATAGACAGAGCTAAGTAAAACAAGATAGATTCTTACAAATTCGACAAGTAATTTCTGATATGCCAACATATACTGATAACTCATATTTAACCCAATGCTAATCAATTCTTTTGATGCTTCTTCTTTGTATGTTAGCACCTATTTGAAGACATTCAATGATGATTTTTGTAAAGCAACTTAAAATATACAAAAATAAAATCTTCTTAAGTTGTTATAAGGAAGTAACAATTACTCTACCCTTTTCTTCCTTGTCTTTGTTTTTTATGTGCTGAATTGGTTCCATTTTATGTTCTTTTCTACAAGAAAATACTTGAAAATTAATATTTAATGCTAAATTATTTCTTTATTGTACCAAATCAAAAAATTCATTGATTACATATTACATTTGAAGAACGTTGTTGTTGATATGGCTCCTCGTGCGATGCAATTATGTCCATTTCTTTATTCATCACCTTGTACACCTTTTTGGGCATTTCTACTATGATATTTCTGATATCAACTCGTTCTTCCTCTGATATTTTCATAATATTCCTGAGAAATTAACATGAAAATAAACTATTTAATTTTTATATTGATATATGAAAAGTAAATATAACAAAAGTGATATTTATAAATGATTTCTTTCTACTAATATATACATATAATTCTAGAAAAAAATTTAAAGGAATATTACTTTTCCATTCCTTTTTTTTTTTTTTGGTACATTTTTGCTATTAAAATTCTAACATGTCTCATTGACCAATTTTCTGGAAACTCATCTTGTAGTTTAAATAAAATTTGGTTCTTGGAATCATTGGACTGATTTTTGTATTGTAAGTGGAAAGAATGTATATACATTCATTCCACTAGATCTCTCAAATTTTTGTAAATTTTTTTCCCCTTTTGTTAACCTCCCTCACCATTCCAGATGAGTTAAGTAGCAATTCATTTTCATTTGCATGTTCTATTTTTTTCTTTTCTTAGAACAACATTCATTTCATCATTGTTGGTCCCTGTAGAACATTATACATATGTGAATTAACAAATTTTTTTGAAACATGTTATCTAATATTTTATGTATATTATTAATGGAAATTCTAAAAAGAAACTCATATTGGATCGATAGTATTTTTTCATTCACCTCATTCATCCTTCTGCAAATTTTCCATCAAGCTTTTACGCTCTTTTGGTCTTAGTTCGTAAATAAACTTATCGAGCTTTGTCATTTTGTGGATCTGGATGATACAAAGTTAACAATGCATAGTAGTTAAACTTACATATAGTTCAAAAATAATAATTTTTGTAAATAATTTACAACTAACTTGCCTTTTTTGCTTTTCTCGATGTGTTATCAGTATTTTTGTTACTTGAACTCTTGTCAGATATTTCTTTATCGATATGAAACCTATACCATACCATTCATTAATATAGTTTATAAGTAAATCACATACATTTTAGGTGAAAAAAAAAACAAGAAAACTGTGCGGCTTTTAAAATGTACGCACCGAAGGCGGTGTGGTGGGTTCTTATAAATGCACTGCCAATACAGTAGAAACACCGTATGATTCTCTTTGTCAACTAGGAGACTCAGTGCGTTATATGTTAACCGGTGCACCGATTAACACAAACATAAATTAATAAAAAAGTGTTTTTATATAAAAAAATAAAATTGTCAGTACGCACCGGGTGCACTATACTATAGTAGTGCACCAGTGCGCTATTTTAAATAGGGTACACTGATTAAAAAAAATATTTAAAAAAAAATCGAGTAAGGGCCGACATCGATAGGAATCCGACTCCGCAAGTGGTTTTTTGGGTTAGATATCGTACGCTTGTATATATAGAAATACAAACACTATAAATATAAAATTAAAATCCCTAACTATGAAGTCACATAAACAAGAAGAAGCAAGGGTTTAAGGTAAGAATGGATTTTTTTGTTATTTTTGTTTTTTTTTTTTTTGAAAAATGCACAATAAAATTTAAAATTTTACTATGCATGTATTAAATCCAACATAAACTGTAAAAAAAAAAAAAAAATTATAGTAAAATTTAACAATTTTACTATACTAGAGGGTTTTTGTGCGAATCGCTAGATGTTTCAAATTCTGATTCTCTAAATAGTGTTGTTGTTCAAAAGTATTTTTCTGCTTCACAGTGCTCTCATGCTCTCTTGCTCTAGGTATGTCTCTCGTGCAAATCCCTCATTGAATTTTTTTTGCAAAAATAATGAAATAGTGAATAGCTTTTACTAGTTAAGGAAATATTTTATGAAATTATATTTCCGAAAATAATTTGCCACCCGTTTTTCAACTAAAATGCATGCACTGGTGCGATTAACTATACATTAGCACTAAAAACAATAAGTCCATTTTTAAGGCACCAAAATTACTTTTAGGTATGTACACCAAAATTTATTGTTCATCTTGCTCAAATGCAAGGAGAAAATACCGTAATTATATCAAGTGGACAATTCGTCAAAATCTAGTTCGTTCCATAATATTTCTCAAAATCCATCACGGAGTTCTCCCTATCCATCTCGACACGTAATTACTTCATATTTTATCTATATTTTAATTATCTAATTCAATTGATTTTTTTTATCCATCTCATTTAGCTGAATAAAATTAATGTATAAAAATTTGCTAGTTCATGCAGATTCAGAATCTAATTTAGATGCAAAAAATATTCAAATAGCTCCAAAATGTCAGAAGCTCTTATTAGGAGAAGCATACTACATGGCGCATTTGGAACATTAAAATGGATAGCCGCTTCACCCTGCCAATTGTAACATTGCATCTTCTAGCCACAATCCTGGGACAATGATGTTAATAATCATTATTTGGTATATTAATGTAAATATTATTTCAACGTCAAACCAATTAATCATGCATAGTTGACCTGCTTACTAATTGATATCATTGATTTTGTACTAATGATGTTCAAATATATTTTTTGAAGTTATTGGGGTTCTAGTGATGATGAGCGACCTACCTCCCACCTTCCGTTGCACGCCATGACAATGTCAAATCGAGAGAAGGTTGAATTAAGAGAAAAAATTGGAGAGGAATGATACAAAGTATGGTTGAATCAACCACCTATTCAATTCCCACTACGTCCAGATTCACCAATTAGGAATTACTACAACAATAGTAGTTCTTCACAAGTTAGAAAATGAGGCAATCAAATAGAGGTTGGTATGGATGATTACTTAAGGGATATGACTTCCATGGAGACAATGTTTCTAGATGCATTCTAGAATGATCATCAGCTATAGGATAATGCTCATATCACAGAGACCTTTTTTGAAAGAATGTAAGATCCCAAACAATGAGATTATTGAAATAAGAAAAATGAGTACCATAGGGATCAGAAAGATGAAGCCTGTTATTTATATTAATAACTAAAAACAAGATACATGATCATATAAGATGCACTGAAGCTGCTACCACAAACATGTAAAAATGCTCAACAATGGCTAATCTAAGAAATTGGAGCCCACTTTTGAATCCTGAATGGATCCACCACAAAATGTCACTGAGGGGTTTTCGTCTCTGGATAAAATTGGAAATTGCCATGCCAAGCTCTTAAGAAACACGCAATAATATAGAAAAACTTAGGGTGATATCAATGCTTAGCTCCTATCCCATTTTATAGGCTTGATGGACTCTTATGTTATTATTTTCCATCGAAAAATTGAGGAGAATACTATGGGAGGATACCATGGGTGAATACCAGGGTAAATACCATGGGCATATTTCATCCATTTGACCATATCTAGAAGAATAAGTATTACAAATCCTCTCATCCAAATATTTTTTAACTAAATAAATGCACTACTATCCACAATAGGAGCATATGTACATTGACAACAGGATCCAATACAACCTAGTGTGTTATTCCATGCTTCAATGCTAAATGATCCCGAATGAATCCTTCGATAATTGGATCCCAAAAAATCCTCTTTCCAATCCTTCATTCAATAAATTCACCTACATCCAAAACAAACCTCTCGCCAATACCACACCGCATGGATTCTCCTGGATCCCAATTCCACCTACGTCGTGGGACCCATGGGTTGTAATACCATGTTAGCCCTCCATCACTTCCCATGCTTAAGTGTAACACCCCCAATTCATGTGTTTGAATTTCAAAGCTAGACATTTGAAATTTAAATCCTAAGGGAAGTGGACCCCAAAGGATAAATATTTGGTGAATGTAATTAAATATTTAATTGAAGAAATGAATAAAATGATGTTGTGCTGATTGACCAAAATGAGATTGATGAGATCACTTGCTAAATCCATGAGGATGGATGAGGCAAATATTTCCCCACAATCTTTCAAAAAATCCTTGAAAGAAATTATTTTAAATTTAGATTTTTGAGGAAAAATCTGAATTTCCCAATGATGAGGAAAGTAGTTGGGAAGAGGTAAAAAGTTGGAAAAGCTGAGGAAAGGCATAAAACAGCTTTAAAGAATCCCTAAAATGGGAAGCCTAGGCAAACAGGAAGAAAAGCATCCTGATATTCTGGACGCAGAATGGGAAACAGGCTTTGGGGAATAATAGCTTAAATAAGCTGCTCCTAAACAGATTAGTGGTTGGTTTGTGGTGGAGGTGATCTCAGGTCGGGGGTGAGTTCTGGGAGATAGAAGGACTCTAAGGTTGGGAGGTTGGTCGACTGCATGAGTGGTATGTATTTAAATTTATCTGGTGATTTTACTTCTTGTGGTATGAATTGGCAACATATAATTTTCTGCTCATATATTAAAATTATTAATGCTACATTAAACAGAATTAATCATCAGGAATTTACTTTCAAAATTCTGTATAGTTGTAGATAAGAAATTCTGTAAAGTAGAATCCCACAGAAACTCTAAACCGAGTTGGTTTAAATCTGAGGATACATAATTCTTTACAGATAATTCAGCTATAAGATACTTCTGATCTATTAGTATACAAATATGAGTATGATTAGTTAAATTGAGGAGAAAGTCTCCAAATTTTCTAAATTAATACTTAAGTTAAATGATGGAGAATCTTAGTGATTCATAGTTCACTAAACTGTAACTTTAATATGTTTCTGGAAGAAATGAAACAATGAGAAAATGAGTATATAGAGTGCAGAAGTAATTATTTAGTTAAGTACTAAAAACAGAGATTTACAATAAATTCAACAGCTGAGTATTGAATGAGAAAAACCAGATTTCATAGACTGACTTGAGGGTCAGAACATCATTCATACATCATCAGAAGCTCAATGGTAAATTGTTTTTGCATGTAAACAGCTAATATTATAGCAGAAGAAAGCATATATTAAGTTGCATGAGACTTCTCATTGATATTATCTTAATGGAACCATTCTAATAATAGAGAACAGAATTAATAAGACGAAAGCAAATGTAAGGAAAAGAAACCAACATGCAGAGTTATCACAGCAGGGCATATTTACATATATGTACTCTAGTCTATCATGAGAACCCATGTCAAGGGGGTAAAATAGTAGATTCGAAATACAAATGAATTCTAGACATAAAACTAGAAATACATATCCATACACCACCTATAAATAATTTAGACAAATATCTGGTGCAAACTACTAACAAGGGTATAACACTGAGCTGGTGATATGTTGTACTAATTCCAAAATTATTGAATAAACTTAACTAATGCTACTATCAAAAATGATACCCTAGTGTGGTATGAGAATCACAGGTGAATGTTCTGGACCAAATATATTACTACTACGAAAATAGTACCAACGATACAATAATAAAAGGCGTAGTCATGAGAGTACCAGATACTGACTTACAATATAGAGAAGAGCAATACAATATTCACCAAACGGCTGTATGGTATGGAAACTCCAAAGTAATAAAATGCACATAGAAATCCATTAAATCAAAATGGGTATTATGTAGAGTAAGGTACAATATATAAATGTAATATATAAATATAAATTCGAACGTTTATACGCCCTTGTGGCCTGGGAAAAGTGCATAAGGCTCTGAGAGCTGATATAAATACAAATGCAGTAGTGGGATTTAACAGTTGTAATTGTCGGAAAAAAAATAAAAAATTCTAAAAGTTTATTAGTACAAATTTCAAGCTGTAGAAGGACGGACTTCCTCTAACCAGTGCTCGGTCAATACTGACCTGCGAGAGGCAAGAAAAGTCAATTTTAAATGTTGACAGAAGCCACGACTCTCATTGCTCCAGAGAAAGAGTAAGGCGCAGGTCGTAGTTACCTTCAATAGACAAACATCCCAAAATAAATACGATACACAGTATGATGAGGAAGTATAGGGAATAGAGACAAAATGATAGCTAAGACAAAAATGGCTACCTGGCGAGAGAGAAACTTAACTCCCTCCATACCTTGCACATATAAATGGAAATTTTCATGAATACATATAACCTGAAGGTGACGTTCAAATTTAATTAGTGAACGAACCAGGGGTATGAAGTATTATACAATTCAAGAAACAAAATGAACCGGAATGTCGAGAGGAGTAGCATTTCTTTGGCGCCATGCGAATGTCTTCATAGGAAATTTCGATGAGCATAAGACAGAAGGTCAGCTCCGAAAACCAAGTGCATGAATTCTATTCCAGCTCTGGATGAAACGTGTAAAGAAGTATCCATACTGTGAACTCAACTCACTCAAATCGAATTCAATTGAAAACGAAGCAATGATGTCTCTGCAAAAAGCAATAGAACTTATTGTGAAAACACACCACAGAATTGACAAATTGTGAGATGGAATTAAGTCTGGAACTAAACGATGGTAATCGATTAATCTAAAACAAAAAATCTCAGCGCTGATGCGAAGCCAGACGCGTAAACCTAAACTCGAAAAGGAAATCCCATGATAAACAGTGATAATAGAGCGTGATATTTCAATTCCATAGAAATTATCATACCTACGTGGTCCCTGGTAGCATAGAAATACAACTGAGGCCGCTCAGTTCCTGTAGCCACTGATTCAACTGCTATTCAATAAACCAAACGAAGAGGAAGAGAAAAGAATCGACAAACAACATGAAGCTATGAATTTATATCAATACCATCTGAATCGATTTATGAAACCCTAATGTCCACGATGAATGAGCGTCATTCACGTGGCAGGATCTCAAGGGTGAGGCCACGGATCGAAGGGTTAATGAGCAATGTACAATATACCTTCAACCATTAATATGAGAGGCCATGAAAATTAATGCCACAGCCTTCTAGCCATGCCATAGCAATTGCCATGGCATCAGGGTAGGCTGACGAAGTGAGTCAAGTGTTACGTGGAGCCAACCCACGTGACCACGAGTGAGCAGGAACCCCATCAAAATCGTTACAATGAGACGGAAATCATGAATGAGCTTATTTGGATTTTAACATTTCATCCCCAGTTACACTATCGTTGAACCAATCGATAACATTGTATTGCGTGAAGACCAATGCAATGACTCAAATCGTGATAACCACAAGGACGAGAATTTCATATATAGACATAAATGTGGGGTATGCATAGGTATAAATACATGTAGACTAAATCCCACTAAAGGTTATGGGTCACCAACGAGTGGAGACCATGGAATAGTAAACATATAAAATAGAAATGTTGCATTGATATGTAATAAGGTGGGCCACCAATTTCACATAGGTTTATTAAAAATACCATCGGGTGAATATGCAAAAGTTGGCCATTATCGAAAGGCGGATGATAGATATATCTATCATGTATTATGTCCAATATATGATTTCACTTTGTTACAAATCTATGTATTCCTATTGGGATATAAATTCATTTAAGTTCAGGTGGATCGATGTAGTTGTATAAGGGTAGTAATTGAAAAGAAAATAAATTTGATCTTCTCAACCTACAAAGTAATAAAATAGTACCTTATTAGCATTAAACTTGAGATGAAAAAAAAAAAAATTGTAGAAGGAAAATGGGAGGTGTGACAAATGGTATCAGAGCCCAAGTTATAAAACTGGGCTGGTGACATTGTGCTCACTGTTGCAGTGTGTTCCCTGTATAAATTTATTTTTGTGGAAAAAAAAAATAATTTTATCTTCACTGATCTGTGTTGTGTAGTGTACAGTGGTACTGAAATGGCAGAAGGTGATGAAATCTATGTTGATCTGTGTGATGAGGATAATGCACCAGATCCCAATGTGCCCATGACGGCTATGTTGCAGGAATTGCAACAAGAGTTGGCTGAGATATAAAGCAAAAATGACAGATTGTCGTTAGCAAGTGAGGAGCAGGAAAAGTTCATCAGAGAATTAACTTCTCGGAACAGCCAAGAAGGTGAAGGTTCCGAAAAGAGGAAAACTGATGAGTCTGATGAGGAAGATGCTGTTAGGCATCAGAAAAAACAGAAAAAGGAATTAGAGGGGGAATTCCGAAAGATTAAACCTCCCTCCTATGATGGGGAGACGGAGGAAGATGCTGAAGCCTGGTTGCTGAATATGATTAAGTATTTCCAGGTCTATGAATATGAAAGGAATCTGAAGGCAATATTAGCTGTTTACCAGCTACAAGGTAAGGCTACCTTGTGGTGGGAGGAGACAAAAATGGTTCATGCCATTGATGAAAAGACAGTCAGCTGGGAAGATTTCCAGGTTAAGTTCAAAAATCGCTATTTGAATGAGCGGTAATATGATGATAAAGCTAAGGAATTCCATGAACTTAGACTGGGATAGCTCACTATTGATGAATTCGTTACTAAATTTACAAATCTGTTGAGATATGTACCCTACATAACGGAAGAAAAGGCAAAGGTACAAAGGTTTATGAATTGTTTGCCTACTGTTTACAAAGAGAAAATTGAATTTGATAACCCAAAAACAATGGACGAAGCTGTTAGAAAAGCTAGATTGTGCTACCAATAGTTCAAAAGAAAAACCGAACATGGAAAAAACTGGGTAAATAATACTGAATTCAAAGGGAAGAAGCAGAAACCAGCCTATTTGAAAAATTTTGACAGAGATCATCAGTGGAAAAAGTTTAATAAACCCAAAGAAAGTCAAACTCCTCAGTCCCAATTGGCCTCAAAACAAATAGATGGAGACAATAAGAAAGAGGGCACAGTGAAAATGAGAGAACCCCTGAAATGTTGGGGCTGTGGAGAACCCCATATTTTGAGGGACTGTCCTCATCGAAACATTCAAATGATCATGAGAGTTCGAGAAGCCACTACAGTAAATGACATTGCCAGAAATATACCAACTATCAGTGCAGCCTTGGAAAATCGACAAGCAGAACATCAAGCTACCATGGTGGAAATGGAGGGTAAGATTTCTGACCTATCTGTTACCGTTCTAATTGATACAGGTGCTTATTTGAGTTACATTAGTCCAAATATTGTAGAAAAATGTAAGTTAAAAACTGAAAAATTTCAACAATCATGGTTGGTACAGCTGGCCACTGGAACTAAGAGAAAGGTAACACATAAATTGCCCCGAACAACAATCAAATTAAATGATTTTCAAACAGAAGTAAATTTGAACATTCTACCGTTAGGTTCATATGACCTATGGATAGGAATGGACTGGCTGGAAAAGAAGAAAGCCTTAATGAACTGCTAGGGCAAGACCTTACATTGTGTAGATGAAGAAGGGAAACCTTTTATCCTCAAGGGAAAACCAAAACCTATCTCTGTGAGACAAATATCAGCACTGCAATTAAAACAAATAGCTAGAAAAGGATACCAAGTTTATGCAGTACAGGTAGAAGAAATAGAACAGAAAACTAAAGAAAACTTGCTGGATGTATTACCAGTGATAAGGGAATTTAAAGAAGTCTTTCCGGATGAGATCCCTCATCTTCCCCGCAAAAGAGAGATTGAATTTTCAATTGATCTGGTGCCGGGAGCAATACCTGTCTCCCGAGCGCCTTATTGAATGAGTCTTCCTGAGCTTATGGAACTGAAAATGCAATTGCAAGAATTGTTAGATAAAGGGTATATTAGACCGAGTGTGTCTCCTTGGGGAGCACCGGTGCTGTTCGTGAAGAAGAAAGATGGAACGTTTCGAATGTGCATTGATTATCGTCAACTGAATAAGTTGACCATTAAAAATAGATACCCTTTGCCTAGAATTGATGATCTTTTTGATCAAGTGAGAGGAGCTTCAGTATTTTTGAAAATTGACTTAAGGACTGGTTATCACCAGCTTAGAATTAAAGAAGAAGATATCAGCAAAATAGCCTTTCGAACCAGGTATGGTCACTACGAATTTGTAGTCCTACCTTTTGGTTTGACAAATGCCCCTGCCACATTTATGTGCCTAATGAACAGTGTGTTAAACAAGTACTTGGATAAATTTGTCCTTGTGTTCATAGATGATATCTTAGTTTATTCAAAAAGTGAGGAGGAACATAAGGAACACTTGAGGATAGTATTGCAAACTCTAAAGGAAAATCAGCTATATGCCAAGTTTAGCAAATGTGAGTTTTATAAAGATAAGATCCAATATTTGGGTCATATTATTTCTGAACAAGGCCTTGCTGTTGACCCTAAAAAGATAAAGGCTATAAAACAATGGCCTGTACCAACTGATGTTTCAGTAGTGAGATCATTCATGGGGATTGTAGGCTATTATCGTAGATTTGTAGAGAGGTTTTCTACCATAGCACATCCCATCACGTCATTACAAAGAAAAGGTGTCAAGTTTGAATGGACTGAAAAATGCCAAAACAATTTTGACCAATTAAAACTGAAACTTACTACAGCCCCTATACTGAAGATTGCAGATCCTGACAAAGAATTTGTGGTATGTACGGATGCCTGTAGAGAAGGATTGGGAGGAGTTCTTTTGCAGGAAAATTCAGTTATTGCCTATGAATCTAGGAAACTGAAGATACATGAATAGAATTATAGTGCCTATGATTTAGAATTAGCAGCTGTTATCCATGCTTTGAAAATGTGGTGACACTATCTTCTTGGAAAAAAAATTTCATTGATGACTGATCATATTAGTCTCAAATATTTCTTTTCCCAAACTGATTTGAATGCTAGACAAGCCAGATGGCTGTCTTTTCTAAGTGAATTTGATATGGATATAAAGCATATCAGAGGGAAAGAGAACAAAATTGCTGATGCTTTAAGTAGAAATGCTTTTGAAATTCCAGGCAGCAGTGGAAGTAGTGGCCAGATTGATTTGGAAGAATTAGTAAAACATGCAGCAAACCAAGATCCATATTGTGAAACACTCCTGGTGAAACTACAGAAAAAAGAGAAAATTGATTTCACTCAAAACCAAAAGGGGATGATCTGTTATAAGAACAGGCTATATGTCCTGAATGTGGAGATCCTGAAAAAAGAAATTCTAGATGAATATCACAAACAGCCATATGCAGGACATCCAGGATACGAGAAAATGTTAAAAGCTCTGAAAAAGAAGTTGTTCTGGCTAGGAATGAAGAGAGATGTAGCATAATATTTAACTAAATGTATGGAATGTCAACTAGTCAAAGTTGAGCATCAGCATCCTGCTGGTCTTTTAAACCCTTTGCCGGTTGCAGAATGGAAATGGGACACAGTTTCCATGGATTTCATAACAGGATTACCCAAAACCAAATACCGGCATGATTCAGTAATGGTAGTAGTAGACACTTTAACAAAAGCTGCACATTTTATACCAGTGAAATCTACCTTCAGAACAGCTCAAGTAGCGAATGTATTCTTGAAAGAGATAGTAAGACTCCATGGGGTTTCAAAGGTGATTGTCTCTGACCGAGATGCTAAATTTACAGCAGCTTTTTGGAAAGGGCTATTTGGAGGGATGGGTACTAAATTGAGTTTTAGCACTGCTTACCACCCTAAGACAGATGGTCAAACGGAAAGAACTAATCAAATTTTGGAAGACATGCTGAGAATGTATGTGATGGATAGACCATCAAAGTGGGAATATTTCTTGCATTTAGCTTAATTTGCCTATAATAACAGCTACCAATCCTCCATCAAAATGAGTCTGTTTGAGGCACTATATGGAAGGAAGTGTCGTACTCCTTTGAGCTGGATTCAGCCAGAAGATAAACTAATGTTGGGACCAGATGCTTTACAAGAGATGGAAAGAATTGTTAAACAGATACAAAGAAACATTAAGACAACACAAGATCGCCAGAAAAACTATGATGATAAGAAAAGAGTGCACCGAGAATTTAAAGTGGGGGAGCATGTGTATTTGCATATTAAACCCAAAAAGAGCACCCTTTATGCTGGAAGTTGTGCCAAACTGGCTCCTAGATACTGTGGTCCTTTTGAAGTATTAGAAAGGGTGGGACCAGTGGCTTACAAGCTGGCCTTACCACCCCATGTTAGAGTTCATGATGCGTTTCATGTTTCGTTGTTAAAAAGATATATGCATGATGCTTCTCACATAGTTGATTGGAATGTTGTACAGGTGGAACCAGAAGGGGAGTTTCTGCCAGAACCGCTCCAAATATTGGAGCGGGAAGGAATTGAATTGAGAAACAGAACAGTAGCAAGATTAAAGGTGCAGTGGAAGCACTTTACTGCTGAAGAAGCTACCTGGGAAAGAGAAGCTGAAATGATGGAAAGATATCCATTTTTGATTGAAAAATGAACTCTAGTAGTTGAATAACAACACCGAGGATGGTGTTTATTTTCAGAGGGGGAATATGTAACATCCCCAATTCATGTGTTTGAATTTCCAAGCTAGACATTTGAACTTTAAATCCTAAGGGGAGTGGACCCCAAAGGATAAATATTTGGTGAATGTAATTAAATATTTAATTGAAGAAATGAATAAAATTGTGTTGTGCAGATTGACCAAAACGAGATTTATGAGATCACTTGCTAAATCCATGAGGATGGATGAGGCGAATATTTCCCCACAATCTTTCAAAAAATCCTTGAAAGAAATTATTTTAAATTTAGATTTTTGAGGAAAATTTTGAATTTCCCAATGATGAGGAAAGTAGTTGGAAAGAAGTAAAAAGATGGAAAAGCTGAGGAAAGGCATAAAACAGCTTTAAATAATCTCTAAAATGGGAAGCCTAGGCAAACAGGAAGAAAATCATCTTGATATTCTGGATGCAGAATGGGAAACAGGCTTTGGGGAACAATAACTTAAATAAGCTGCTCCTAAAAAGATTAGTGGTTGGTCTGTGGTGGAGGTTATCTCAGCTCAAGGGTGAGTTCTGGGAGACAGAAGGACTCTAAGGTTGGGAGGTTGGTTGACTGCATGAGTGGTATGTATTTAAATTTATCTGGTGATTTTACTTCTTGTGGTATGAATTGGCTACATATAATTGTCTGCTCATATATTAAAATTATTAATGCTACATTCAACAGAATTAATCATCAAGAATTTACCTTCAAAATTCTGTATAGTTGTAGATAAGAAATTCTGTAAATTAGAATCCCACAGAAACTCTAAACCGAGTTGGTTTAAATCCGAGGATACATAATTCTTTACAGATAATTCAGCTATAAGATACTTATGATCTATTAGTATACAACTATGAGTATGATTAGTTAAATTGAGGAGAAAGTCTCCAAATTTTCTAAATTAATACTTAAGTTAAATGATGGAGAATCTTAGTGATTCATAGTTCACTAAACTGTAACCTTAATATGTTTCTAGAAGAAATGAAACAGTGAGAAAATGAGTATATAGAGTGCAGAAGTAATTATTTAGTTAAGTAATAAAAACAGAGATTTACAATAAATTCAACAGCTGAGTATTGAATGAGAAAAACCAGATTTCATAGACTGACTTGAGGGTTAGAACATCATTCATACATCATCAGAAGCTCAATGGTAAATTGTTTTTGCATGTAAACAACTAATATTATAGCAGAAGAAAGCATCTATTAAGTTGCATGAGAGTGCTCATTGATATTATCTTAATGGAACCATTCTAATAATAGAGAACAAAATTAATAAGATGAAAGCAAATGTAAGGAAAAGAAACCAACATGCAGAGTTATCACAGCAGGGCATATTTACATATATGTACTCTAGTCTATCATGAGAAGCCATGTCAAGGGGGTAAAATAGTAGATTCAAAATACAAATGAATTCTAGACATAAAACTAGAAATACATATCCATACACCACCTATAAATAATTTAGACAAATATTCGGTGCAAACTACTAACAAGGGTATAACACTGAGCTGGTGATATGTTGTACTAATTCCAAAATTATTGAATAAACTTAGCTAATGCTACTATCAAAAACGATACACTAGTGTGGTATGAGAATCACAGGTAAATGTTCTGGACCAAATATATTACTACTACGAAAATAGTACCAATGATACAATAATAAAAGGCGTAGTCATGAGAGTACCAGATACTGACTTACAATATAGAGAAGAGCGATACAATATTCACCAAATGGCTGTATGGTATGGAAACTCCAAAGTAATAAAATGCACATAGAAATCCATTAAATCAAAATGGGTATTATGTAAAGTAAGGTACAGTATATAAATGTAATATTTACATATAAATTCAAACATTTATATGCCCCTGTGGCCTGGGGAAGGTACATAAGGCTCTGAGAGCTAATATAAATACACATGCAGTAGTGGGATTTAACAGTTGTAATTGTCGAAAAAAAAAAACAAATTCTACAACTTTATTAGTACAAATTTCAAGCTGTAGAAGGACGAACTTCCTCTAACCAGTGCTCGGTGAATACCGACCTGCGAGAGGCAAGAAAAGTCAATGTTAAATGTCGATAGAAGCCACGACTCTCAGTGCTCCAGAGAAAGAGTAAGGCGCAGGTCGTAGTTACCTACAATAGACAAACATCCCAAAATAAATACGATACACAGTATGATGAGGAAGTATAGGGAACAGAGACAAAATGATAGCTAAGAGAAAAATGGCTACCTGGCGAGAGAGAAACTTAACTCCCTCCATACCTTGCACATATAAATGGAAATTTTTATCAATACATACAACCTGAAGGTGACGTTCAAATTTAATTAGTGAACGAACCAGGGGTATGAAGTATTATACAAGTCGAGAAAAAAAATGAACCGGAATGTCAAGAGGAGTAGCATTTCTTTGGTGCCATGCGAACGTCTTCATAGGAAATTTCGATGAGCTTAAGACAGAAGGTCAGCTCCGAAAACCAAGTGCATGCATTCTATTCCAGCTCTGGATGAAACGTGTAAAGAAGTATCCATACTGTGAACTCAACTCACTCAAATCGAATTCAATTGAAAACGAAGCAATGAATTCTCTGCAAAAAGAAATAGAACTTATTGTGAAAATGCACCACAGACTTGAAAAATTGTGAGATGGAATTAAGTCTGGAACTAAACGATGGCAAGGGATTAATCTAAAACAAAAAATCTCAGTGCTGATGCGAAGCCAGACGCGTAAACATAAACCCGAAAAGGAATTCCCATGATAAACAGTGATAATAGAGCATGATATTTCAAGTCCATAGAAATTATCATACCAGCGTGGTCCTCGGTAGCATAGAAATATGACTGAGCCCGCTCAGTTCCTGTAGCCACTGATTCAACTGCTATTCAATAAACCAAACGAAGAGGAAGAGAAAAGAACCGACGAACAACATGAAACTATGAATTTATATCAATACCATCTGAATCGATTTATGAAACCCTAATATCCACGATGAATCAGCGTCGTTCACGTGGCAGGATCTCAAGGGTGAGGCCATAGATCAAAGGGTTAATGAGCAATGTACAATATACCTTCAACCATTAATACGACAGGCCATGAAAATTAATGCCACAGCCTTCTAGCCGTGCCATAGCCATTGCCGTGGCATCAGGGTAGGCTGACGAAGCGAGTCAAGTGTTACGTGGAGCCAACCCACGTGACCACGAGTGAGCAGGAACCCCGTCACAATTGTTACAACGAGATGGAAATCATGAATGAGATTATTTGGATTTTAACATTTCATCCCTAGTTACACTATCGTTGAACCAATCAATAACATTGTATCGCGTGAAGGCCAACGCAATGACTCAAATCGTGATAACCACAAGGACGAGAATTTCATATATAGACATAAATGTGGGGTACGCATAGGTATAAATACATGTAGATTAAATCCCACTAAAGGTTATGGGTCACCAACGAGTGGAGACCATGGAATAGTAAACATATAAAATAGAAATGTTGCATTGATATGTAATAAGGTGGGCCACCAATTTCACATAGGTTTATTAAAAATACCATCGGGTGAATATGAAAAATTTGGCCATTATCGAAAGGCGGATGATAGATCAATCTATCATGTATTATGTCCAATATATGATTTCGCTTTGTTACAAATTTATTTATTCCTATTGGGATATAAATTCATTTAAGTTCAGGTTGATCGATGTAGTTGTATAAGGGTAGTAGTTGAAAAGAAAATAAATTTGATCTGCTCAACTCAGAGCCCAAGTTATAAAACTGGGTTGGTAACATTGTGCTCACTGTTGCTGTGTGTTCCCTATATAAATTTATTTCTGTGGAAAAAAAAGAAAACAAAAAAAAAATATTTTTATCTTCATTGATCTGTGTTGTGTAGTGTACAGTGGTGCTGAAATGGCAGAAGGTGACAAAATCTATGTTAATCTGCATGATGAATATAATGCACCAGATCCCAATGCGCCCATGATGGCTATGTTGTGGGAATTGCAACAAGAGTTGGCTGAGATAAAAAGCCAAAATGATAGGTTGTCATTAGCCAGTGAGGAGCAGGAAAAGCTCATCAGAGAATTAACTTCTCGGAATAGCCAAGTAGGCGAAGGTTCTAGAAAGAGGAAAAATGATGACTCTGATGAGGAAGATGTTGTTAGGCATCAGAACAAATAGAAAAAGGAATTACAAGGGTAATTCCGAAAGATTAAACCTCCCTCCTATGATGGGGAGAAGGAGGAAGATGCTGAAGCCTGGTTGTTGAATATGATTAAATATTTCCAGGTCTATGAATATGAAAGCAATCTGAAGGCATGATTAGTAGTTTAGCATCTACAAGGTAAGGCTACCTTGTGGTGGGAGGAGACAAAAATAGTTCATGCCATTGATGAAAAGAAAGTCACCTGGGAAGATTTCCAGGTTAAGTTCAAAAATCGCTATTTGAATGAGCGGTACTATGATGATAAAGCTAAGGAATTCCATGAACTTAGACTGGGACAGCTCACTATTGATGAGTTTTTTACTAAATTTACAAATCTGTTGAGATATGTACCCTACATAAGGGAAGAAAAGGCAAAGGTACAAAGGTTTCTGAATTGTTTGCCTACTGGTTACAAAGAGAAAATTTAATTTGATAACCAAAAAACAATGGACGAAGCTGTTAGAAAAGCTAGATTATGCTACCAACAGTTCAAAAGCAAAACTGAACATGGAAAAAATTGGGTAAATAAGACTGAATTCAAAGGGAAGAAGCAGAAACCAACCTATTTGAAGAATTTTGGCAGAGATCATCAGCAGAAAA